>VZQC01010002.1:17056-120617 GCA_009823505.1 Rhizomys pruinosus
ACTCTCTGGTGTTCCAGAGGCCATCTGTACACTTGCATGTGTGGTCTCAATACATCTTTCCCATGTTAACGTCAGGTCTTTGGCAGCAGGGCCTTATCGCCTCTCTTCTTGCAGGTATCCCAGTTTAGAGGCAAGGAGCCTTTACCTTTTGTGGGGCCTTGGATCCCCTGCCCAACATCTCCCTGGTAGAATAATCCATTGCTGATGTCAGAGCTCCTGTATTGATATATTTTGCTTAAGTGCATGCTTTGGAAGCAAACTTAATTATGTTAAATCATCTTAAAGAGAATGCTACAAGGTGGTACTGTACAACAGAGAAATTATAGAGATGTCATCTTTCTTTACCTCTGCATAGAACTCCATTGTATAGATGTACCACATTTTTGTTATCCACTCATCAGTTGAAGGGCATTTGGGTTGGTTCCAGCTCCTCACTATTGTGAAACATAGATGTGCATGTTTCTTTGCAGTAGGATGAGTCTTGAGGGTATATACCCAGGAGTGGTATGGCTGGGTCAAGTGGCAAGCTCATTATGAGTCTTTTAAGGGTTCTCCACACTGCTTTCCATAATGGTTGTACTAGTTTACATTCCCACCAGCAGTGGATGAGTGTTCCCCTTTCCTTACAACCTCTCCAGCATTTGGTGTCTTTTGTGTTCTTGATCCTAGCCAGTCTTATCAGAGTAAGATGATAAAGTTATAAACAGTTGCTAGCTACCATGTAGGTATAAGATGATAGAGTTATAAACAGTTGCTAGCTACCATGTAGGTGTTAAGATGATAGAGTTATAAACAGTTGCTAGCTACCATGTAGGGGATGGGAATCAAATCCAGGTATTCTGCAAGAGCACCCAGTGCTCTTAACCAGTAAGCCAGCTCTCTAGCCCCTTATGTATCCTTTTCAAAACTGGATCTTTGGTTTTATTGATGTTTTTCAGTCTCATTTATTTCTGTTCTGCTTTTCTTCTAACTTTGGGATAATTTTCCCATTTTCTATTTTCTGGGGTGTGATGTAGATGATTTGTTTTAAATGACTGAAGACTCATGTCTCTCCAAGAATCCTCCAAACCTTCAGTGCCAGATGGAGACTGCTGAGACATCCAGCTTGTGGACTGAGCTACCACTGGGGTTTCAGCCCCTTCGGAGTATAGACTGCCATTGTTGGACTACCCAGGCTGTATCATGGAGACCAGTACAGGAAGATCAAGACAGGATGTGGTGCTTACTGGACCTCACTTGGTGACCATGGGAAGGGAAAACCCCAGTGTGGAACACAAGGGCAGGATTGAAGGTTGTTTGGTCTTGCCAAGAAGGAGCCTTCAAGCATGACCTCTTTCAGCCTAGTTAAAAAAAAAAGTAACCATAAGCTGAAGATGCTAAAAGATATATGTGGCATGCATGTATGCATATTTTGGAGTGATACAGATTGGAAGGAACAACAACAACAACAAAAGACTGGGTCAAAGAACTGACTGAAACGGTAAACTTCTGCATTGAAAATTTTAAAAGAGACTGAAAAAAAGATGAAAACCATGTTTGGCAGAATGCATGAGTTCTGGTGGGGGGGGGGACAAGGAAGGGGGTACGGGTCTAGACTTGATTGGAAATTTTATATGATATTCACAAAGCTTCAATAAAATTGGCTAAAAAATCATTCAGCTGCCCTATGCCTTTTGACTGAAAAACTGAAACCGTTTTCCATGTGAAGCAGTCACTGAGGTGCGGCTCTCTGCTGCTGTCTGCTGTTTCCCTGTTCTCCAGATGTTGTAGGTCCGTTCTCTCCAGGTCCTTGGTGATTTGATGGAGTTTTTGTTGTGATGTGCTTGGACTCCTCGTCTTTTATATCTACTACAGTTTTTTCTTTGTAGTTATGATGCCTTACATAAAATTTATGGCTATCAGTCATTTTTAAGCGTTTTAAAGTCTTTTTAAGATAACAGCTTTAATCCTACACAAAATCTGGTTCGGCCTCCTTGTCCTACCTTCTTTTACTGATGTCTCTGTTTACATCTTTTTATAGTGTGTGTCCATGAAGTTATTAAGGCTATTTTTAGTGCTTCCATGGCTTTTACACTGAAGTTGCAGAGATTGACACCACATTGCTGCAGAACTATTGCCCTCGGGATGACGGCTCTCACTTCCGCTTGAAGAAATTTTTCAGACATTTCTGATAGGGTGGGGCTGCTGGGGTGAGCTCACTAGGCTCTGTTGTCTAGGCATGTCCTTATTTTCTGGTACAGCCTTGCCAGGCTGAGTTCTAAGTGTGACTAGTGTTTTTCTTTCGAGATATTAATGATATTGTTCTCCTTCCTCCTTGCTAACAGCCATCAGCTGAGAATCCTGCTGCTCCTCTTACAGGGTCCCCTCCCCTGCCTCTCTTACAGGGTTCCCTCCCCTGCCCCTCTTTCAGGGTCCCCTCCCCTGCCTCTCTTACAGGGTCCCCTCCCCTGCCCCTCTTGCAGGGTCCCCTCCCCTGCCCCTCTTACAGGGTCCCCTCCCCTGCCCCTCTTTCAGGGTCCCCTCCCCTGCCCCTCTTTCAGGGTCCCCTCCCCTGCCCCTCCTGCCCCTCTTACAGGGTCCCTTCCCCTGCCCCTCTTTTTTTTTTAATTTTTATTATTTCTGTATGTGTATGAATGTACCGTCTGCATGCAAGTTTGTGCACCTGTGTCGTGCAATGCCGCAGAGGTCAGAAGAGGGTGTCGGATTCCCCTGGAACTGGAGTTCTCCTGGAACTGGAGTTTCAGACGGTTCTCAGCCACCATGTGGGTGCTGGGGATCGAACCCGGGTCCTCTGCAAGAGCGGTCGGCGCTCTTAACCGCTAGGCCATCTCTCCAGCCCCCCCCCCCGCGCTCCTCTTTCAGGGTCCCCTCCTGCATGGCAACTGTCTTGAAGCTTGCATGATCTCCTCTTTGTTCTCCTGATCATTGGATTATCATGCGTGCGGACACAATCTTCTATTGGGAGGCCATGGAGCTCTGTGGACACGGATCTTCTCTTCCTTCCTAAAAGTCGGAGTTTCTATCGACTGTTCCTTTAAATCAGCTTCCCATCTCCTTCTCCCTCTCCCCAGGACAGCCTGGAGGGACACCTATCCCTCCCTCTGGCCTCTGGTGCCCTGGTCCTACAAGAGCACACACTTGTGACCGGAGACTCACTGAAGAGGAAGGAGCAGGCCCTGGTGACAGCTCAGGACAGGCACAGCGTAGGAGCCGCACAGAACCTCTACCTTCCAGGAGCCTTCTAAGACTGAAATTGCAAACCCACGTCTCAGTAGCCCACGGAGCCTTCCTGGCTCTCCCGGTCCACAACCACACATGGAAGGGGATTGGGATAAACCCAGCTTCCTCAGAACCACTGGACTCCACATTGCCTTCCACTCAGTACTGAGACCAAGGCAGCCAGAGACACCCAGAAATGTGGTCTGCCAGGAATGACAGTCCACCAGCACAGTCTAGACTATGACAGGCATCAGCACTATGCCCGCACAAGCATGCTGGACAGAAGCAAACCCACCAAGGTACTGTTACACCTTGCCACATCTGGGAGTGTGGGAGGTTGTGACTGGGTGCTCTGGGACCTTTCCCGAGGAGCAGCAGGAAGGGCACAGGAATATTGGAGAATGGCAGTGTGACCTCAACGAATGTGCAGCGACTCCACAGAGAGCCTAGCGAGTGCGGAGGGTGGAGCACGGCTCAGTCACACACGGTGATGGTGATGGGTGTGTGCATGGCCTTGGTGTGGTCTTATATCCTATGTAGCTCAAAGGACCTGCAGCTAGAAGGTCTGAACCTACTCATGGACCTGCTCAAAGATGACAGAGCCGACTGGAAAAAGCAGCCGAAGAAACAGACTTCAAACACAAGCTCACTCAGGGCCGGAGCTGAAGTAAACATGAACAGACATGGGAAACTCACACACTTGCTGTCTTTTCTCGCTCAGTTGATGCAGATCTGTAGCCTGCTTTGCTCTGCCTACCTGGTGGCTGTTCTGGTCCTGCCCAGTTCCCAGCCTAGTTCACTCTCCTTCAGTCAAACGTCTTTGAAGTGCCTGACATGCTCAACCTCCATACGGTTTCCGTGGGCTGTGCAGAGCTCACGTTCTCCAGAGCCTCACCAGGACTCAAGGGGTGAAGTGCTGGCTCACCATGGTTCTGCTTTGTGTTTTCCTAGTGACTGGTGAAAAAGAGTTTTCAAAACTATCATGTACTTCATCAATGTTATTACTGGGTATATATCCAAAGGAAATGCTCTCAGAAGGTCAGAGGGATATGTGTTGTAGTAGCACAGTAACCAAGGAATGGGAGCCACATGTGTGTCGGGTGAGGAATGGATACAGAAAACATGGTACATGTATGTCATGGGACACTCATCACTCATAGAAAAGAACAAAATCCAGGCCCAGAAAGACAAGCACCCGGATCTTTCCAGGGGGAGCCCAAGAAAGTCGGTGTCGTGGAAGCTCAGAGTGGGCCAGGGTTGGCAGAGGCTAGGGTGGGTGGAGGTGCCCAGTGGGTGCTATTCACAGTCAGATGGTGCCAAGGAGTCCTGATACACTACCACACAGCGATGCAGCTGCTGACCATGATGGTGTTCTAGATCTTTCCAAATGCTTTAAAAGAGAATTTGAATGTTTTCATCATGAAAAAACAATGATCAGTATTTGAAGAGAATGGCATGTTTGATGTGGTTTAAACATTACACAATGAGGACGTGTATTGAAAATCACATTTGTTCATTAATATGTACAATTTTATGTTTTCATGTACCAGTAAAAGAACATTTCAACTTTAAATTTTTGTTTGAATTGGCCTTCTCCTCTCTATACAACAGCGAATTTCAGCAAGGGACAGCAACACCAGGTGTGTTTTACATGTGATGTGAACATTTCTTAATTTATTTGTTTCCTTTTTTGCATTAATCCCTTAGAATTATTCAGTTTATTGTTAGTAAAAGATTATCAAAAGACCATTTATAAGTCAGCATGACAGCAGCTGGCGGTTTACCTCTCCATTTGTGATGCGCACTGTGAAAAGCTACATACCTGTGTGTGCGTGTACATGAGGCCACACCAACACGTATGCTTGGGGTTTTGTTTGGTTTAATGCTATAATCTCACTGGAAAAAAAAACACCTGCACAAAATAAAAATCTCAAAGAATGGGTCAATAGCCATTGAGCACAGTGTTGGAACAGGTGTTGCAGGGAGATCTTTGATCTTGCAGCCCTTTTAAAAGTGTCAGAGACAATGTACTCGTCTTCATCAAAGGGAAACCCCACATGCATTGCTTCCTATAGGAGGGGAGGGCTTTGTTTAAGGCAAATTGGCTCCCTGATATTTTGTGGGGCACAATTGAAAGGATGAAAGTCAGGGGGACAAGCGGTGCACAGGGCGGGCGGGCGCGGTGACATCCCCACCATGATGCTGCAGGAAAGAATGGCAGAGCAGAGGAGACTCCCGCACTCTAGAAGGCAGCTAGATGCAGATGCATGTGTGCATGACACCATTGCAGCCACCAGGCCTGCACTTGGATGGAAGCCAACGTGGGTCTGCTGGGCTGAAAGAAGAGAGGACAGCAGAGAAGGCACCGCCCTGAAGACGCCTGGACCACATTAGTGCCAGACTTTTGCTTCAGTCTCACTGACCCCTGTGTCTTGAGTTCTTTTCTGGTAACAGTGAAGGGGACAAATGGTATTGGGAAGGAACATAGAACTCAGAGTCAGCTGCCCAGAGGCGCAGGGCCCGAGATGGGCTTGGCTGAGCCAGTGTGTCCCTGAAAAGTGCTCCATCTCTTGGGTACATGGCCTCTTCCCAGTCTGAAAAACCCCAAGGACCTCCCCAAAGATTGTCCTTATGGGGATTACCTACTGTAACCCTTTATTTAAACTTAGAGTTTGAATACAATACATTCATTTTTAAATATTCACAAAATAATTTGCTAATATATAATTTAAACTAACATGCTTGGTTTTCTGAGAGTGGTCATTCCCACTAGACTGAAATGGAGCATCGTTGGGGTTTGGTTTGCATTGCCCAGAAAGCTAAGGGTGTTGGAAATTTATTCATAGGTTCTTTTTCCAATACATATTTTAATGAATTTTTGTGCATTTCATATAATAAATTTTTAAATTAATTTTATTTATTTCTGTATGTGTATGAATGTACTGTCTGCATGCAAGTCTGTGCACCCGTGTCGCGCAATGCCGCGGAGGTCAGAAGAGGGTGTCGGATTCCCCTGGAACTGGAGTTCTCCTGGAATTGGAGTTTCAGACGGTTCTCAGCCACCATGTGGGTGCTGGGGATCGAACCCGGGTCCTCTGCAAGAGCGGTCGGCGCTCTTAACCGCTAGGCCATCTCTCCAG
The DNA here is from genome assembly GCA_009823505.1 of Rhizomys pruinosus. NCBI lineage: Eukaryota > Metazoa > Chordata > Mammalia > Rodentia > Spalacidae > Rhizomys > Rhizomys pruinosus. The sequence goes on from VZQC01010002.1 coordinate 23,416, forward strand.
CCCATATAATAAATCTTAATCCAAGTTAGACCCCTCCCCATCTGTGCCCTCCCATCTCCCCCCGCCACCAGATTTCATGTGCTCCATCATGTATGTTAAGTCCTATAGAGTCAAGTTTGCCTCCCCAGATGTCCCTTGGTATGAGTTCATCTACTGGAGCCTGGTCAGCTTATCTAAAGAAGATCAGCTCTGCCTCGCCCAGCAGCCATCACCTGGCAACGGTTTCTCAGCCAAGGTTGGGCCATCCTGCCCAGTTCTACGCTGGATTTTTTTTGTCTGGTTTGAGTTCGAATGGGTCTTCAACGTGCTGTCACCATTGCTGCAAGTTCCCAGAGGCCTGAAGGCCTTGTGGTTGTGCACCCCCCTGCCTCTTAGTCTTTCTGCCTCCCCCCCTTCCACAATGGTTCCTGAGCTCTGGGTGGGCGAGGTTTAATACAGGAGTCCTGTCCAGGGACATGTGCTCTGCAGTCTCTTATTCTCTACACTTTGGCGAGCTGTGCCTTTCTGTGTTCATCACCCTCTGCTGCATGAGGAAGCTTCACTGATGAGAGCTGAGAGATGCACTAGTGTTCTCTCCATCCCCTGCTCCACTATGTTCCGTGAGCCCCAGATGTAGAGGTTCCATTGTAGATGTGTCACTCTGGGCTGGACATCTCGCAGACAATTATTCTCTGTGTTTGGCCAATTGTGTGAACTCTGTAATAGTCCCTGTAAGTTGCAAAAAGATGATTTTTTTGATGAATGGTGACAGGTGTACTCATCTATAAATATAAAGATGCATACATAGTAGATACTAAGAAATTACATTTGTCTAGGGAAGAGACAATCACAGGGTTCTCTAGGATCCATAACCTCCCCATCAATGTGTATTTGACTATGTTTACAGTACTACACATGGGATCTCTCCCACTGACTTGGCTCTAAGTCCAATTAGACAGCTGTTGATTACCCTCAAGATAAAAGTGCCACTACTGTACCGATGGAGATAGTTTGCCTCGCTAGTCATTATTGTGGTTATTAGGCTTAAAAACTGGGCTTGGAGCACTGATTGATTTTCTCCATTAGTCACTTGCACAGAATCCTCTGAAACTATGAGAGCTAGTCTTCAGGAAGGGGGCTTCCAGCTCCATTTTCCCTACATACGATCCCGTTATACCATTCCTTGGCACATACCCGGAAGACTCACCATACTGCACAGATGCTCATGCATCCGTGCTTGCTGCTGCTCCTTCTCACAATAGCTAAGGAATGAAACAACCCAAGTGTCCCCCTCCGCCAACTGACGAATGGAGGATGACTATGTGGTACATTTACACAACAGAGTTCTACTCATCAGTAAAGAACAATGAAATCATGAATTTTGCAGGTAAATGGATGGAACTAGAATCTGTTACATGAAGTGAAGTAACAAAGATTCCAAACAGGCAGCTCATGCTCCCCCTCATTGGTGGACCTCAGCACCAGGTCCTTATATGTGAGTACATACCCTGATGTAACCACGGGAGCCAGGAAAGTGGGAAAGAAGCAGGGAGGGAAAGGGAAAGAAGCAGTCTGAGGGGGCAGCAGGAGACAGGTGGTCCCGCAGAGGGAAGGGGGATGGGGCATATCACAGAGGGAAGAAGGGAAGGAGAGAGAGAGAGAGAGAGAGAGAGAGAATGATGGGAGACAGAGAAAGAGAGAGAAGATGATGGGAGAGAGAGAGACAGAGAGAGAGAATGATGGGAGACAGAGAAAGAGAGAGAGGATGATGGGAGAGAGAGAGAGAGAGAGAATGATGGGAGACAGAGAAAGAGAGAGAGGATGATGAGAGAGAGAGAGAGAGAGAGAGAGAGAGAGAGAGAGAGAATGAATGATGGGAGACAGGTTTCCGCAAGGGGAAACAGGAAAGCTGGAGCCACTAAACTAGGGAAGGAGGAGGAAGGTTAAATAGGAAGAGAGGAGAGAGGAGAGAGGAGAGAGGAGAGAGGAGAGAGGAGAGAGGAGAGAGGAGAAAGGAGAGAGGAGGGGGAGGGGAGAGAGGGGAAAGGGGAGGGGGTGGGGAGAGGGAAAAGAGGAGATGGGGAGGGGAGGGGGAGAGGAAAGAGGTAAATAATGTTTTAGGTGGTATAAAAAAAACAGAGGGAAAAGTTCAAAAGCCTACTGAAAAATACACACGTATTTGTACATGAGTGTGATGTGTATAGGTGAAGGCTCTATAACAAGGAAACCCAGTGCCAGAGCTGGGTGTGGTGGCACACAACTTTAATTCCAGCACTTGGGAGGCAGAGGCAGATGGATCTCTGTGAGTTCGGGGCCAGCCCTGTCTACATAGCAGGTTCCAGACCAGCTGGGGCTACAGGGGGACCCTGTCTCAAAAAGACTAAAAGAAACACAACCAAACAAAAAACAAAAACAAGCACAGCCCCAGACAGGAGAAACCTTCCTCCTAGTTGTTGGTCAGGGTGTTCCAAGAGACTCCCCAGATAGCACAGCCCTCTATTGGCTCCCAGAACTTAAAGGTAAGACCCTGTTGCTGCAGACGGGTCAGGCTTCGCACTTCAGACTTCCATTCACTGTTCATTTCATTTACTTCCTCTGGGATTTTTTGGTCACCACATTAATAAAAAATAAACCAGACCACAGATATAATATAATGCCTTCTCTCATATGTGGATCTTAAAATGTGCATGGACATAAAATCGTGTGTGTGTGTGTGTGTGTGTGTGTGTGTGTGTGTGTGTGATAACTGAGAGTACCTGAGGATTGTTAGGGACTATCAGGAGTTAGGAAAGCAGAGTATGGGGTTAATATGGTGCATGAAATCCTTTGAGTTGTCTTTATGAAGGCCATCATTACAGCCAATGAATGCACACCAGTATATTTTATAAATAGCACAATTTGAGGAACAAATTACATTTTCCCAAACAAAATAATTTCTGAGCATAGTGGCATTGCTTTCCTTATTTCTGCTTCTTGTGCACCTCTTTAACATCTCATTCAAGGGACACATCTGGACTCTCCCCACTCACAGGCAGCTGCAGCTGAGGTGCCAGTTCCTGGGGAGGCAGGTGAAGAGCATCCCCTTCACACCAGCAGGTCATGGGATGGTTGAACTCAATTTTTAACCTTATTTTTGTTGTTATTTTGAGACAGGATCTCATGTGGCCCAGGTTAGCCTCAAAGTAGCCAAGGATGACATTGGACCTCTGACCTTCAGACCTCTACCTCCCCCACGTGCTGTGATTCCAGGTGTGTGTCACCACACCTGGCGTATGTGGCTCTGGGGTTGAACACAGGGTCTTATGCCTGCTGAGCTGGTACTCTGCCCCTGAGCCACATCCCCTGCCACAAGTAGCCATTCGCAGAGGTCAGCAAGTGGCTCTGGTGTAACAAAGTCTCCTGAGCTTTGGTCTGACGGGAACAGTCTTGACCTACCCAGCATTTTGTGGCCTCTTCTGCTCAGCTCTGGAACCTCGATTCATTGCACCATATAACCTGCAAAACATCAGCTCTGGAACCTCGAGTCATTGCACCATATAACCTGCAAAACATCAGCTCTGGAACCTCGAGTCATTGCACCATATAACCTGCAAAACATCAGCTCTGGAACCTCGAGTCATTGCACCATATAACCTGCAAAACATCAGCTCTGGAACCTCGAGTCATTGCACCATATAACCTGCAAAACATCACTGATCTCATTAGAAATGGCTTTGGAATGGGGAAGCTGCTGAGTGCAAGGTCATAGTGGCAAATTAAAATTTTCCCAAATTCTAGTTGGTTTTTCTATTGGCCACAGACTCTTTCTGCTGTTTTTCTTGGGGTGACAAGTTTATTCCTTAAAAAGAAATATCAAGTACTGGTTTGAATACCTGTGGTTTGTCCATCATGGGCTCCCTCATGTCAAGGTGTACTTGCTCAGGCCTCATTTACTCTTCCCAGAAACCCACTGCTCATGCTGCAGGCTGCTCCAAGTGCTTCTCATGCACCATGAAAGCTAAAGAAACAGGCATGTCAGAGCTGAGCAATAACACGTGACTGTGCCTTGGTAAATCATTCAAAGCAACTGTGTCTGGTACAGGTGCTCTGGTGGGTGGGTGTACTGGACTGTGCGATAGTGGTGATGATGGTGATGGTTGTTATATGTTGTGTGTGGTACACGTGCTCTGGTGGGTGTGTGTACTGGACTGTGCAATGGTGGTGATGATGGTGGTGATGGTTGTTAGATGTGTGTGTTACAGGTGATCTGGTGGGTGTGTGTACTAGACTGTGCGATGGTGGTGATGATGGTGGTGATGATGGTGGTGATGGTTGTTAGATGTTGTGTGTGTGGTACAGGTGATCTGGTGTGTGTGTGTGTGTGTGTGTGTGTGTGTGTGTGTACTGGACTGTGCGATGGTTGTGTTGATTCAGTGGCTGTTAGATGTTCTGTCTGGTACAGGTGTTCTGGTGTGTGTGTGTACTGGACTGTACAATAGTGGCGATGATGGTGGTGATGGTTGTTAGATGTTTTGTGTGGTACAGGTGCTCTGGTGGGCGTGCTGGACTGTGTGATGGTGGTGTTGATGCAGTGGCTGTTAAATGCTGTGTCTGGTATAGGTGCTCTGGTGAGTGTGTGTACTGGGCTTATCTACAGTCGTGGTGATGCACTGATAGTCAGTGGTTGTATTAGTTACTTTTTCCATTCCTGCAATCAAATATCTGACCAAAAGCAACTTAATGAAGGAAGAGGTTATTAAGTATGACACTAAAAGCAGGGCATGGGGGGGGTCAGGGAGCAGTCAGGAAACAGTCAGGAAGCTGTCAGGAAACAGGAAGCAGTCAGGAAACAGGAAGCTGTCAGTAAACAGTCAGGAAGCAGTTAGGAAGCAGTCAAGAAGCAGGAAATGGGACTGTCAGGAAGCAGTTAGGAAGTAGTCAGGAAACAGGAAGCAATCAGAAACCTGTCAGGAAGCACTCAGGAAACAGGAAACTGTCAGGAAGCAATCAGGTAGTAGTCAGGAAGCAATCAGGACATAGTCAGGAAACAGTCAGGAAGCTGTCAGGAAGCAGTTAGGAAGTAGTCAGAAAGTTGTCAGGAAGCAGTCAGGAAGCTGTCAGGAAGCCACCAGGGAGGAGCCAGGAAGCAGTCAAGAAGCAGTTAGGAAGCAGCCAGGACATAGGAAAAAGTCAAGAAACAGGAAGCTGTCAGGAAACAGTCAGGAAGTAGCCAGAAAGCTGTCAGAAAGCAGTCAGGAAGTAGTCAGAAAGCTGTCAGAAAGCAGTCAGGAAGTAGTCAGAGGCTGTCAGGAAGCCATCAGGGAGCAGCCAGGAAGAGTCAGGAAACAGTCAGGAAGTAGTGAGGGAGTAGTCAGGAAACACTCAGGAAAAAGTCAGGAAGCTGTCAGGAAGCAGGAAGCAGACAGGAAACAGGAAGTATTCTGGAAATAGTCAGGAAGCTGTCAGGAAGTAGTCAGGAAGTTTGTCCAGGCTATAAAACCTCAAGGCCTCTCCCTGGTAACACACTTCCTCCATTCTCTAAAAGATCCCATCTTTCTCAAATCGTACCTGCAAATAGGAGTCCACTGTTCTGATGCATGAGCCTAGGGGACACGTCACAGCAGACTACTAATGGCCCCAGTGCCCTGTCCCCCTGGGCTGATGTTCCTATCTTCCTTTGTCCTGTACCACAGGCCATGTTCCTACCTTCCTTTGCTCTGGGCACCATTGAAGTAGGTGCTGACACAGTGGGAGGCAATGACTCAGTGTTGTCAGGAGCTAGGCTCTTATCTTTTGGAACATCTGAAGGAAATGTCCTCACTGAGAACTAGTGATGTCTCCAGAAGAGGAGCCCAAGCTCTCAAGTTCTCCTGGAGGCCTAAGAAGGCTCATGGAGGAAGGAGTGCTGTCAGCAAGGGGAAGATCAATGAGGAGATTAGAGGGGAGGGGAAAGGGGAGAGAGCAGGACTCACAGCTCCCTCATCTGTTGCTTCCACATGCCTGTGAGGGGACAACCAGCTCCCCTGACCATCTGCAAATCAGATGCAATAGCTGAATATAGGCTTGTCCCAGTGTTGACTGTACAACATTTGTTTTTTTTAATAAGAAATATGAGTTTTTAATAAAATTTCTTTCTTAAATTTCATTACCTTTTCCCCACAAATTTAGGTTATTATCCCAGGTATCTGTGAAACACCCATAAATGGACTTCATGAGATTTTTGAAATGTTCATAAATTTCTTTTGGAAATTTTTACATGTGTATGTGTGTGGCTATGTACATATTGTGCTTGTAGGTGCTCATACATGTGTGCACATGTGTTTGAAGTCCTGAGGTTGATATCACAATGTCTTCCTCTATCATCCTCTGTCTTATCTTTTTTAAATTTATTACTTTTTTTAAATTGTGATATAGCCTGTATCATTTCCCAAGTTGGAACACAGTACTTGAGTTCATACAGTAGCATCTGTATTTGTTTTTTTTTTTTCACATAAATTTATTTTTAATTTTTTTAACAAATCTAGACCCGTGTCCCCCCCCATTCCGCCACCCCACCAGAGCTCATGCATTCTGCCAAACATGCTTTTCATCTCTTTCTCTGACTGTATAACATTTGTAAAGTACAGACTCGACCCGCATTGAACTCTGATCACAGATGGATATCTGTTTCAAGCCTAAGATTCTACCTGCCACACATTTGAACTCAGGTAGTCAGTAATATGATGGTGAGAGTCTATGCAAACAATGGCCTGGATGTCAGTGTTTGTGAACTTCATCTAACTTGATTACATTCTTCAGACCCTTAGATGGCAGGAAGCCACAAAATAATTCATGCTCAATAAGAGAAAAGCTCTGGGCACCATTGGATACCATGAGGTTCAAATCCCTAGGCTGGAGAAGATCCCATGTAACTAGGAGATGTAACTGAGAGCTGGGACTCAGGGTATCAAATTTAAGAGCCGCTGTGTGTAGATGCCAAAATACTTTGCAAAACTTAGAAAGGGCCATCTCAGCTAGCTTTAACTATCAACTTGACACAGCCAAGAGTCCCCTGAGAAAAGAGTATCTATTGAAGGAGTTTTCAAATAAGATTGGCCTGTAGGCATGTCTGTGAGGATTGTCTTGACTCTTCATTTATGTGGGAGGGCCCAGCCCACTGTGGGCAGGGCCAGTCCCTGGGCACAAGCCTGTGACCCATCCAGAAAGCAGCATTCCTCCACTGTTTCTGCTTCAAGTTCCTGCTTGAGTTCCTGCTCTGACTTCCCTCAGTGATGGGCTATATCTTGGAAGTGTGATCTGAAATATACCCTTCTTATCTATGGACTTGGGTAATTATCATATTTCAATAGCTGGAGTCTAAATGGCCCCAGTACAAAACAAGGTATAGTTCTAAATTACATTTTCTTTTTTTAAAATTAATTTTATTTATTTCTGTATGTGTATGAATGTACTGTCTGCATGCAAGTTTGTGCACCCATGTCGTGCAATGCCGCGGAGGTCAGAAGAGGGTGTCGGATTCCCCTGGAACTGGAGTTCTCCTGGAATTGGAGTTTCGGATGCTTCTCAGCCACCATGTGGGTGCTGGGGATGGAACCCTGGTCCTCTGCAAGAGCACGGTTGGCGCTCTTAACCGCTAGGCCATCTCTCCAGCCCCACATTTTCAAATATATGTATATATGCTACTATTAAATTTTAAAGTTGATTTTACATAGTAACCTGTTGTTCAAATCATAGGTACAGAATTTGAAGCAAGTGCCACAATCCAAAACTCTTGTTGGAACTTCGTGCTTGGTGAGATGAATCCAGGTCCACCGCCACAACCAGAACGCCAACCGTCTTCTGCCTAAACAGCCTTCCCAGTCTCAGGGTTTCTGATACAGTGAGTGACAATTGATTTACCTTCACTGTTTTCCCGGCCTTGCCCTGAGCAGAAACCTATGCCCTCACATCACAAAGTGCATGTCAGTTCCTACCAGTGTGGAATCATTAACTGAAAGAAGGGTTAGAGCTTAGAGCCATGGAAAAAAGGCTCCCAACAGCCTTCCCTCCACACAGGCACCCAGCAATGTTACTTTACTATTCTCTCTCTAAAACACAAGCCAATGGACCCCCCACCCCTGTGAGACTGTCTACAAGTCTGCTAGCCAGAATTAATCATGCTCAGGTCTCTGCCCCCATTTAGCCTGGACCTGGCCTTGGTTACATTCTGGATCCCTCTTCTCTGTGCTGTGTGGCTTTGTATCTGTGTACTGTAGCTGTTCCTAGTCTGTGTCCTCAAGTAGAGTGTGAGTTTCCTACGGGTGTTTCTCCCAGAGAAATAAGGAAGAAGCTTACAAAACAAGTGCCCATAGGCATTTTCAAAATTGCAACAGGTAAAATTTTCCATGTTTCAAGCAACCAAGAATGTGTCAAAGCCAGCATTAGAACCCAGACCTGTTGTGTAGTTCAGTGACATTCCCTGCCACAGAATGACCCCTTCTGCAAAGCTAGCCATCTGTCCAGCAGCCACAGACATTCTCATCATGGCTGTCAATTATCTCAGAAGGAAACTCTGGAAGAAAACCAGCTCCAGGAATCTGCTCTAGAGACCTGCACAGAGACAGCTCTGCCTCCTTACCCACAATGCCCCACACTATAGTCTCAGTAGCTGGGGCCCTGCCTGACCAAGATCTGGAATGCCCAAGTGGCAAGCCTCCAGGCACACCCTGAGAGATTATACAGATCAGGTGAGCCTCAGGGCATGCATTTGAAGGGTTATTTTGATTAGATCCTAAAGGACAATGGCACCCTTTCCTGGGCTGAGCTCTTGAGCTGCAGGAAATGAGGAAGCTACCCGAGCACCTGAGCCATTGCTACCTGAGCACCTGAGCCATTGCTACCTGAGCACCTGAGCCATTGCTACCTGAGCACCTGAACCACTGCCACCTGAGCACCTGAGCCATTGCTACCTGAGCACCTTAGTCATTGCTACCTGAGCACCTTAGTCATTGCTACCTGAGCACCTGAGCCATTGCTACCTGAGCACCTGAGCCACTGCTACCTGAGCACCTGAGCCATTGCTACCTGAGCACCTGAGCCATTGCTACCTGAGCACCTGAGCCATTGCTACCTGAGCACCTGAGCCACTGCCACCTGAGCACCTGAGCCATTGCTACCTGAGCACCTGAGCCATTGCTACCTGAGCACCTGAGTCATTGCTACCTGAGCACCTGAGTCATTGCTACCTGAGCACCTGAGCCATCGCTTCTTCCCCCTGACGGGGACAGGATGTGACCAGCCACTTCAGCTCCTGCTGCCCTGGTTTCCCCATCATTAGGGACTGCACCTCAAACTGTAAGCCAAAATAAACCTTTCTTCTCTAAGTTACTTATGTCAAGGTGTTTTATCAGAGCAAAAAGAAACATGACTAAGACAGGCCTCTTACCAACAGACCCCAAGAAATACTAAGAGACCCCAAAAGGTAACAACAGGTGCCAACAGACACCATGATATGACACCAGATTCCAGAACAGACCACGAGCTACTAAATATGCCAACAGAATTCATTCCACGTCATCATATGTTGCATAAACAACATGAAACAAGAACAACTATTGTGGGACATCGTGAGTTACCATCAGACACAAACAGATACCACAAGACTTTATGAGATACCACCACAGATACCAACAGACACCACCAGATACCATGAAACGCTACCAGATACCATCACAAGCCAACAGACACACCAGACTACGAAAGATTCCGCCAGACGCCAGCAGATCCACCAGCAGACACGGCACCAGATGCCAGCAGATGCCATCTCCAGGTTCGCGCTCACTGCTGCCCTCACCAAAGAGCCCATTCCAAGGCTGCACCTTCTCTGTGGAGGGTGAAGTCCTGGCCACCCTCCCAGGACTGGTGGCAGCTTACAGGGTTTCAGGACAGACCCCCATCTCCACCACAGCCCAGTACTGCTCTTCACTGCACAGTTACTCCATGAGTCAGACTGTGAGGCACAGTGCACCTGTCTGCGGGGATGCCGGCCCTGGAGCCGCTGTCGCTCCTCGCTGCTGTGTCATGGTCTCATCGGGACAGGGCTCCCAGTGATCACACATATTGATGGTGTTCTTTCATGAGGCTAGCCCCAGCAGCTAGTCTGCAGCCCCCATGTCAGAGCCACCAAAGGACTCCAGGTACTGTGCTCAGCATTCCCGGAGGTGTCTTATGAAAACACTCAGCAGCTTAGCAGGGCACTTAGTTTGTAAAAAGGCTCGTCTCCACGGCCTGTGTCTGCAATAAAAAAAGCATTCAACGTCTTGGGATTACAAGAGCAACAATTAAGGCAGGGCCTGAAAGCTGACCTTGCTCCTCGGAGGCCACGCACGCTGGCTCAGGCTGAAGAAAACTATGTCAGACTTAGGTGCCGATTTTTACATAAGCCCTGAATCTCCCTTTAGCAAACAAAGGCTAAAGAAAAATTCCAGGGCGTCCCTGGATGGGGAGGAACACAAATGGGGGGGAAGGGGCGCACGATGAAAGCAGGCTGGGAGGGCCCGCCTCTCACTCCTTGCCAAGACCCCTCCAAACCCTTTCAGACTGAAAAGGAAAACACGGAGCTTTTCTACACAATCCCTTCGGTCAACTTAGTGAGGATGGCACTTTGGCGACTCCTTTCACACAGTTCTGCTAGAGGCCTAACTTGAAAGTGTTCTTTAATGTCTTGAAAGCAGAAAGCAAATTGGAGAAATAGTTGCAGACACTTTGATGGGCCTGGGAGCTGTTCCGGCCTTTCACAGCACAGGGCAGCCAAGGGAAGAAAAGCCTTTTGTGGCCGGGCAGCTTCTCGAAAACCAAATGCTGACTGCCCGTGCTGCACAGCGCAGGGAATGTGGAAGGCAGCGGAAGCCTCACGTCCAGAGTCAGCCCATTTGGAATGGTTGGTAGCAATTAGCAGGGTAACGAAGGCCTTGTATCAGTCCGGCTAGAGAAAGCACAACAAATAATTCTATATTGGGGCTTCCCAATGGCTTTCTCCTGCAACTCACCTAGTGTTTTTCATGCTCTTAAATAAAGCAGAGTGGCCAGGACAGGGAGTGGCTGAGTGAGCAGGGCCACGGTCACACAGTAAACAAGCAAGTGTGCTTCCAAGTGACTGATGAAGCACAGACATTTCCAGGGAAGAGTTGGCGGGACTCAGACCTCTGCAGAATCACACGGAAGGGCAGAAACACAGAGGCAGGCTACGTGGCAGGCTACGTGGCATCACGGCCACCCACAGTCATACCCTAGGTCTCTCCCACAAGCAGCCGCTGTTCAGTACTCAGTTTCCACTTGTCACTCACAGCACACAGCGTCCCAGGATGGTACTTCAATAACCCACAACTGTCCGCCTTCTGAGCTGCAGACTCCGCCTGTGCCTCACATACCAACAGCCAAGGGGTCTCTCCTGTGTGGGGTGGGGTCCCTCCTGTGTGCGGTGGGCCACTGTGCAGCCTATGGATAGGTGAAGCCTTCTGCCTCAGGAAGGGCCATTCTTTTTTTATTTTAAATATTTTTTAAATTTTATTTATTTTTATGTGTATGAATGCACTGTCTGCATGTAGGTCTGTGCATCAGTGTTATGCAATGCCATGGAGGTCAGAAGAGGGCATCGGATTCCCCTAGACCTGGAGTTAAAGACAGTTCTCAGCCACCATGTAGGTGCTGGGGATCGAACCTGGGTCCTCTGCAAGAGCAGTAGGTGCTCTTAACTGCTAGACCATCTCTCCAGCCCCTAAGAAAGGGCCATTCTTAAGCCTTGTGCAGGTCACATCCAGAGCCACCACTGAGACTGGTTCATGGGGCTCCAGCATCCTGGCCTGTGCCCAGCACTGATGAACCCTCTTGGTCACCAGAGCTCTGCATACTCCCTCCCTTCAGTTCAAGGAAATTTCTCTGCCATCCAGTAAGCTCCTCGGGAAGTCCGGGGCGTTCAGCCCGGTTCATCTCCCACGAAACTGGCATCTGCTCTGAAGTATGCACAGGCCCACGGAGCTCTTTCCCAGAGAGGCCCTGGCTGTCCCTGATTCTGCAAGAGGATGCAGCAGGCGTCCCACTCCACCCTGTGTAGACATAGTCCCACTCCACCCTGTGTAGACATAGTCCCACTCCACCCTGTGTAGACATTGCCTCACACTCTTCCCTTCGGCCAGCCATCTGCTCTGTCCTGAGCAACCTCAGGAGCGTCCAGCACAGACATCTGCCACAGGCAGCTCTGGGGAAGGACAAGTCAACTCCCTTCTCACCTGACGGGTGAGCAGACCGAGAAGAGGCAGCCTAGGCAGCTACGGCCAGCTGAGGGGTGCTGCCACCCTTCCCACACGTGAAAACCCGCACTTCACGGCCATCATCTTTCTCCCTAGAAAGGCAGCGTTCAGCTGACCTCTCACCGACCCACGGAGAGAAGTGAACTCTTGTGTGCACATCAGGTCATTATTTTGAAATGCAACTTTAGAAAAATTGGCTGTCTGGTTTATTCACAGCTCTGACTCTACAGCCTTTGCCGGATGGAGGCATATGTCAGCAGGAAGGCAAGCCCAGTAGAGTCCATGGCCTGCACTTGGGGCGAGGGGCCCTGGAGGTGGCCCAAACCTTCCCAAGGCATTTTGAAATCTGTCCTACAGATCTCAAAGTTAGGAACTTCTTTTTTGAGGAGCCCTTAACTCCACGTTCTCCCTGGTCTCTGTTCTAACATGGGGCAGCTAGATTTCCTTTCAGGCTTTCAAGAACCTTTGGTGGTTCAGACCACCCACTCACTTCTCATAGTATTTGGTGCCCAGAGCCTGGATGGAGGTCAGCTTCCTGAGTCACACCCCCACCAGTGTCCCAAGCCATCACCTTAAACTCCTGCTGTCCTTTGCTCCTTTTCAGACTTCAGATCAGAGCTCAGACCCTATGACAGCCTCCGACTGGTTTCCACTAACAAGAATAAGAACTATGTCACAGCTGTCCCCAAAGCCGTCCCCAGCCAGGTTTTCACCACAGCGTGGTGGGCTCAGCTGTCCTGAGTTTTGCAAGGAGCAACCGCACACACTGCACTTTAACAGCCACCAGGAGAGCCACAGCCATGATGGCCAGGGAGGCACAAAGGGCTCCCAGGTCAGCCAGTCTCAGGTAGAGAAATGCTCACTGCCAAAGTGCTCACCACAGACGGGAGCATTTTACCTGCTGCCTCAGGAGACATCAGGGAGTCTGAGGACAAAGCCTGCAGAGGAGGTGGGAGGAACCAGTTCACCTGGCGAGGGGGAGAGAGCACCTTCACAGCACTCCTACAAAAAGTAAGGTAGGCTTTGAAGAAATTGAAATAAGAAATGGCTCAAAGGAGACAAGGATGCATGTCCAACCCTGATGCCATTTTGAACTCCATGAAAACCCTTTTCTAAATAAAACCATCATGAAGTCTCCACTGCGTTCCAGCCTCCATCCTCACCTTTCTGCTAGGCCTCCTCTGTCACCACCATCTGTCACCCTCCCGGGCTTCTCCAGATCCCAACCTCCAACCACAGGGCCTTGATGCATCTGCAGGGACCTACGGCCAGACTCCGGAGGAGTCTGATGGTTCTTCGAGGTGTGCCGGTCAGGCAAGCCACAGCCTGTCCGTAGCACCTGCTCCTGGGATAACTGCTGAGTGCTGAACTCTGATCTTCTGAGGTGGGAGAACCTGAAGGGATGAAAGCGATGGAGGGAAAACGTATCAATGACTTCTTTACGGGTTCCACACTGAGGTAACAGTGTCTGGGGCGCTGAATTTGGGTCAGTGGAACGCGTTAGCAAAGCGGTTTTCACTTTGGGAGGAAACGGTTTATGGTGGGTGCTGTGCAATCTAAAGCAGCAGGTGTGGCTCTCTCGGCCACTGTCTGTCTGCTCGTGCCTCCAACTCAACTCTGTGGTGGGAATGAGTTTACTGGGCAGCTGGGCATAGAACATGGCAACAGCCTAGGGGCCTGTGGGAAGGCTGCCAAAAATGCCACGTGGGGACTCGGTGGTAGCTGTGTGGACAGCCTGTGGTCTCATCTCTCTGTGAAGAGGGAGTTTGAACAGCTTCCACAGACAGGGAAAGTTAAGGGAATTTTATTTTACATTTTACTTACCGTGTGTGTGTGTGTGTGTGTGTGTGTGTGTGTGTGTGTGTGTGTGTTGGGGGGCACATGCCACAATGCACATGAGTACACACAGAAGGCAGAGGACAACTTGCAAGAGTTGGTTCTCCCTTTCCACAATGTGGGTCCCAGGGATCAAACTCGGGTCGTCGGGCTTGGCAGCAAGTACTTTTCCCACTGAAGCCAAGCTTTCCTTCGCCCTGTGCTTTGTCTCTCAATGTCAGCAGTGTTCACAGTGCTCTTTGAAAGCCCAAAGGTGGCTCTGGCACTAGGACGGGAGGAGAGCGGGAGCGGAGCACCACCAGACCCAGGTGAGATGACATGGCGGCCAGGGAGCTGCAGGGCCAGTCGGCAGAGAGCCGAGCCCCAGGGGGAACTACAGGTCCTACCAGAGACACAGGAGTGAGGAAGTCAAAGCTGAAGGCGTTAACCCATGGCAGATGGCTGGGGAGAGGCCACGGTGACTGGGCCTGTGGGTCGGTGGCTGGGGGAGGCCACGGTGACTGGGCCTGTGGTCGGAACAGGCAGGTCCTTAGGTATGCTTCCCATACATGAACTTTTGACGATCATTATTAAGACACAAACAGCCAGGTTTCTGCATTGGACCTCCTGCTCCCTGAAGTCATGGTGAACCTACCTCAGCTACAAGTGAGCACAGCTGGACCCCACCCTGAGCAAAGCTGACAGAACAAGCATATTTTCTCCACTCACATCCATACACATCACATCACAACCTTTAGGAGCTCAGGATGTGGCAGGTGGCTCAGGAGAGGCCGTGGCTCAGGACGTGGCAGGTGACTCAGGAAAGGCCGTGGCTCAGGAGAGGCTGTGGCTGCCGGGCAGTGAAGCACCATACCAGAGGTCACTTAACCTGCAAAACCACAATGGAAAAGTACACAGAATGCTTTTGCAGCCTGGAGCCCACCAACTAGGCTGGGCCAGTGAGCCTGGGATCTGCCTGGCTTGGCCTCCCCAGCCCCAGATAACAAGCTCTTGCCATAGTGACATCTAGCACTTTGACATGGGTTCTGTGGTTGGACACAGCTTTCCCTGTTGCTAGACAGACACATTACCACTGAGCCATCCCCCTAGGGCACACAGAAGAAAAATATAAACAACTAAACGTATCAAAAAAGAAAACAAAATTTATTCTCACCATCCAGAGAGGACCATATTCTGCTTCCAGCCAATCACCAAACCCAGGGCCTCAAGCAAGCTAGGCAAGCACTCTGCCACCGAACCACAGCCCACCCCCACCTAACTCAGTCTTTGCTCTGTGTTTTATATATAAAAGAAGGTTGTAGTCTGCACGCAACTTTGATTCCTAAATGTTTTCACTTTAGATCATATCCTGAACTTGTCGGCAATAAATATTTCTTAAAACATCTTAATGTTTTAAGATGTACAATCTTAATGTACATCTGATTTTTATGACAGAAGTAAGAAATATAGACAACCTTGAATGTAGGAGAAAGTACCAAGAAGATTAAAACTACTTGTGCTCCTGCTTCACCGCTGTGAAACATTTCTGTGTTTCTACAGTCCTGTCACACTTGTAGAGTGGCTTTAGTGAGGAGGCTCCCAGTCAGAGAGTGCACTCAGCAGTATTGGGAAGACTGTGTAAAGCTTAATCCTGGCAACAGCCAACACATTCCTCTCTGAATTGCTTCCCATTTCTGTCACTCACTTGGAACCCACAAAGTAAGCTGGGCCAGCAAGCTGGGGTTACCCCTGTCTCCACCTCCCACATCCTGGGATCACAAGTGTGTGCCACCAAAAGTGTGTGCCACCACACTGGCGTTTTTATGTGGGTTTTGGGTCCTCACATTTACACAGAGAGCACTTTACAGACTGAGCCATTTTCCCAGCCCAATAGCACTCTGCTAACTTTAGTCTCCAGCTGCATGCAACCAGCGTGTACACTTAAACATTCCAATAGATTTCTCTAAATTCTTTTGGGTTTTCTACATTGGGGATCATGTCATATGCGAAAAAACTTATTTTTTCCTTCTGACCTGTACGTTTGAATCTTGTTAATTTTCCTCTCTACTCTTTACTTATGATCTCAAGTTGGAAGCTGGATAGAAAGTATGCCTCGCTTTGGTCTGGTTCTCGGGAGGGACTTTAGTCTCTCTCTGGGATTGCCTCTCGAAGCCTTCTACCAGATGTTTGACTGGCAGCTTTCTCCTGCCTTAGCTTTTCTTTCATTTCCACACTCCTCCTCCCCCTCATTACTCGACACGTTTTAGTGGTTTAAGACAGGAAGAAAAACACTGAAGACCCTGACAGAAAACTCATTGCTGGGCAGGAAGGACTTTCCGGGAGTGTTGCACATGGAACTTGCCAGCCAGCCCTTGCTATCCCTCAACAGTGATCTAGTTCTGAGCCAGTATTGTTATGAAGACAATAAAATCATGAAGTTATATTCACCTCAAATAATAATAATAATAATAATAATAATAATAATATTCAATGATTCCAACCAAGTCAGGAAACTGGACTGTTAATGCTTTTAAAAACTTTTGGGAAAGAGATTTTGCCAAGAGAGATTGTAGAAATGCTAAATCAGTGGCTATACAGACACTGAACTTCATAAAGATGAACTCTGGCTCCTCAATAGACACTATTAAGGAGAATAAAAAGGTCCAGCTACCAACTGGGAAAAGACATTTGCACAGTGCATATCTGATGCATGATGGGCCAAAATCTATAAGGAACTCTTATAATACACTGAGACAAACTATGATTATAATTTAATAAAGAAAAGGGCTGTATAAAGGATTTGGAAAGGCACATCCCCTAAGAGAATAGACAGATGGCAAGGTAGCCCAGGAGGAAGAGCTCACTACTGTTCCTTGTTTAGAATCTGCGGGTCACACAGCACTGAGACATCACTGTTACCCACTGGCAAACAGAAGTGCTGGTGTGCACAGCAGCTGGAACCCTCACACGGCTCATGTGGGAGTAAAGACCGTACCGCCGCTTTAGAAATGAGTGTTCTCATGGTGAATCAAAAGTGCACCATATGGGCTGGAGAGATGGCCTAGCGGTTAAGAGCGCCGACCGCTCTTACAGAGGACCCGGGTTCGATCCCCAGCACCCACATGGCGGCTGAGAACCGTCTGAAACTCCAATTCCAGGAGAACTCCAGTTCCAGGGGGAATCCGACACCCTCTTCTGACCTCCGCGGCATTGCACGACACGGGTGCACAGACTTGCATGCAGACAGTACATTCATACACATACAGAAATAAATAAAATTAATTAAAAAAATTTAAAAAAAAAGTGCACCATATAATCCCATTCCAGATTACGGAGGGGAAGCACATATAAACAGCCCTGTGAGGGCCCATGCACAGACATTTATATTAACCTACTTCATCAGTGCTCCAAACTGAAAAACAACACCCACATTCATCAGCTGGAGGCTGGACCAGCGATGTTCAGAGAGGACCCAGTGTCAGGTCCCAGGAGCTAAAGACAGGAGCCAAGGCTGTGTGGACTTTGGCACAGGCAGAGCTTCTGTAAGTGGAAAACCTGGACACCCAGCTGCGCTGCCTGCTGCTCTGACAGCACTTCAGAAGAGGTGCGCCACAAGCCACAGGCTTGTATTCCCAGGAGGGCAGACACAGGCGTGTAGTCCCAGGATGTTGTATAGAAGGAGGCACTTTTTGCAAAAGGAATGAGTCATTTGGGCAGTCAATTGTTTTCCATATTTGCTGTAGTCACCGTGGTCACATGACTCACATGTCAGAACTCCAGGCACTGCTCCGTCAGCACTGCACATGAACCAGACTTTACCAACCACAGCCCAGGAAACAGAAGACCAAAGTCCAGGTGCGACCAATCAAACAGTAACCACTTCCCCAGAGGGCTTCTGGACCGTGCGTGGACACACTAAAACTTCCCCCTTCATTACATCCTTCAACTCTGGAAAGCTCAGGCAAGAAGAAGAGCCCAGGAATGAGTGGAAATCTTGGTTAGGTGTTTGGGGGTGAGGGGGCAGTCACAAACCCACCAGAGAAGCACTGGCCACTCATGGCAATGGATTTAGAAACCCAGGGACCTCAGGACAGTGCAGAAGTCCGCTGCCACTGCTCTACTTAGGAATCTTCCCGGTGACTTCTGACAGCATCCCTGTGCAGGCCCCATCACACACCCAGGCGTGTCAGCAAGGTGGGAGCTGGAGTAGAAGAAACACACCCACCTGGGTGTGTCAGCAGAGCCCCCATATTCAAGGGACAAAGTCTCGTCCCACTCTGATGGTCCAGTGCTCAGCCGGCGTCCCAGGGCAGAATCTGCCAGGTGGGACTCTTTCCTCTGAGGGACAAGCAGTGAGGAGAGGGGCTTCCCTGCCGGCCTGGCCCCGAGGCACAGTTCTATCAAAGGTGGAGGCAGGTTTGGGAGAGGCACCCCTCTGCCAGCTCCAGCCTGGGGAGGTACATTCTGCCCTCATGAGGGCTTTTTGTGAACAAGGCTGGGGCCGAGCCAGGAAAGCCTTTTGTTAAGGGACCTCTAGAGATGCGGGGACACTTCAGACAGCTATAAAGAGGCCCAGGCTTTGCAAGGATGGGAGCAGATCTGGGTGCCACACAGGAAGGCCTGGACCCTACCTGCCAGGATGGCCAATCTTTGCACAGGTTGTCCCCAAGTAGCCCTTCCATTGTGGCCAGTAGGAAAGAGGACCCACACACACCTCATCGTCACAGAATTGTTCTGGCATAGCGAAGGATCTGTTAGAGCATTTTAACCTTTTTTTTTTTTTAAACAATGTGAAGGTTCTATTGCTAAGCAAGAAGTGGGCTTTTCAGAAAACAGTATGTGAAGAAAAATGAGTCAGCCTAGTCCAGCCTCTGGCCAGGTGTCAGGGCTGTGCCCGGAGCTGCTCTTGAGGACAGCATGTCATGGATGAGGACTGGCCAGGAGCAGCAGACACCAGGCTGTGGGTCAGTCTCAAGCCCAGAACAGACTCTGGCACTGGGCCCAGTGGGGACCAGAGGCCTGAAAGGAACAGGAGAAGCTGCAAGTCACTGTCTGCTGGAACCCAGTGTGAGGCTGAAAGGTGGCCACACTGCCCAGTCTCCCCTCAGCAGGACCTTCACTGCCCCTGACAGTGACAGATGGCAGATAAAGCCAATCAACACAGGAAGAGGAAGCTGTGACAATCCAGGCTGCGATGAACTGCACTACTGCTTGAGTCTGTGACAGCCAATGCCATTATAGCAGAAGTCCATGGTACAAAACTAGTCACCATCTGTGTTCGGGCACAGCCAGACCTGTGACCTCTCACTAAGCCCCACCTCTGAAGGTTATACGGCTTCCCAGAGCACCTCTCGGAGCCAGGCCTTCAAGACATGGCTTTTGGGGGACATTCTGAAAGCATAGATCAGCGCCAACTCTACCCAGGCCAGCATCAACAGCACACGTCCAACCAACGTGTGAAGCCAAGCAGCATCTGCAGTAGGACCAGCCGAGTGCTCATTTACACACCCACTCACACAAGTACAAAACACACATGCAGACCACACACTCAGCCTCACACTAACACTCCTGTAATTCACACACTCACCCTCACAGCCACATATTCACACATTTACACACACATACCCACAGCACACCCTCTCCTACTCATACAGTTCACACACTCTCAGCTTCACACATCACGCACACATTTACACACATACACCTACACACTCTATGCCCTCATATTGACAGTCACACTAATACTCACTTTTACATTCGCTGTCACAAGCATTGATACACCCTCTCACATACTCTCTCCTTAACATGTCTTCCACTTACACACACAGCAGTTACCTAGAAGACAGCCCTTCTCCTTCCACCCAGGCTCCACTTTGCCCCTCCCAGTCACCATTAGCTGAGCCTGTGGCCAGGGAGTTGCCTCCTTGCTGTGGGGCAGGTGTGGGGCAGTGGTCCTGCTCTGAAATTTGTCACTAGCAGACTTCACCCCGCAGGCCACTTGCACATACATTCCTCCTCAGGCTGAATCAAGGCCTTTAGCTGCAAAGAGTGTTCACTCCACCGTGACTCTACAGAGTGCTAGAGGCAGACTCACAGTCAAAGCATCATTAGGAACAAAAAGAATGAGGTCACTGTGACTAACAGGACATCTCAAGAACCTGACCCCAGGGACAGTTCCCTGGTCAGAGCGGTGCTGCCTGCATGGGCTTCGGGGCAGAACCCTTGGAGAAGCACCTGCTAATGCTGCTCAGGGCATCTCCACCAGCTCCAATGAGTGTCATCTCACACCGTTCAGACCAAAGGAAGCCGAGCTGAGGGCTTGTTAACTCTGCTCCTCCAAGCCCAGCCTCTCCAGGTGCCTAGCACACAGACGGTAGGGAAACACTTGTTGGGCAGATTTCTGCAAGGACGTGCAGCTGCGTGCTGTGTGGCCCTCTATGGTGAGACATGGACCTTTTGTCTCTGCTCTGACCTCACAACAGCAGGATTGGAGTCANTGCTACCTGAGCACCTGAGCCATTGCTACCTGAGCACCTGAGCCATTGCTACCTGAGCACCTGAGCCACTGCCACCTGAGCACCTGAGCCATTGCTACCTGAGCACCTGAGCCACTGCTACCTGAGCACCTGAGCCATTGCTACCTGAGCACCTGAGCCATTGCTACCTGAGCACCTGAGCCATTGCTACCTGAGCACCTGAGCCATTGCTACCTGAGCACCTGAGCCATTGCTACCTGAGAACCTGAGCCATTGCTACCTGAGCACCTGAGTCATTGCTACCTGAGCACCTGAGTCATTGCTACCTGAGCACCTGAGCCATCGCTTCTTCCCCCTGACGGGGACAGGATGTGACCAGCCACTTCAGCTCCTGCTGCCCTGGTTTCCCCATCATTAGGGACTGCACCTCAAACTGTAAGCCAAAATAAACCTTTCTTCTCTAAGTTACTTATGTCAAGGTGTTTTATCAGAGCAAAAAGAAACATGACTAAGACAGGCCTCTTACCAACAGACCCCAAGAAATACTAAGAGACCCCAAAAGGTAACAACAGGTGCCAACAGACACCATGATATGACACCAGATTCCAGAACAGACCACGAGCTACTAAATATGCCAACAGAATTCATTCCACGTCATCATATGTTGCATAAACAACATGAAACAAGAACAACTATTGTGGGACATCGTGAGTTACCATCAGACACAGATACCACAAGACTTTATGAGATACCACCACAGATACCAACAGACACCACCAGATACCATGAAACGCTACCAGATACCATCACAAGCCAACAGACACACCAGACTACGAAAGATTCCGCCAGACGCCAGCAGATCCACCAGCAGACACGGCACCAGATGCCAGCAGATGCCATCTCCAGGTTCGCGCTCACTGCTGCCCTCACCAAAGAGCCCATTCCAAGGCTGCACCTTCTCTGTGGAGGGTGAAGTCCTGGCCACCCTCCCAGGACTGGTGGCAGCTTACAGGGTTTCAGGACAGACCCCCATCTCCACCACAGCCCAGTACTGCTCTTCACTGCACAGTTACTCATCCAGCCTGTCCATGAGTCAGACTGTGAGGCACAGTGCACCTGTCTGCGGGGATGCCGGCCCTGGAGCCGCTGTCGCTCCTCACTGCTGTGTCATGGTCTCATCGGGACAGGGCTCCCAGTGATCACACATATTGATGGTGTTCTTTCATGAGGCTAGCCCCAGCAGCTAGTCTGCAGCCCCCATGTCAGAGCCACCAAAGGACTCCAGGTACTGTGCTCAGCATTCCCGGAGGTGTCTTATGAAAACACTCAGCAGCTTAGCAGGGCACTTAGTTTGTAAAAAGGCTCGTCTCCACGGCCTGTGTCTGCAATAAAAAAAGCATTCAACGTCTTGGGATTACAAGAGCAACAATTAAGGCAGGGCCTGAAAGCTGACCTTGCTCCTCGGAGGCCACGCACGCTGGCTCAGGCTGAAGAAAACTATGTCAGACTTAGGTGCCGATTTTTACATAAGCCCTGAATCTCCCTTTAGCAAACAAAGGCTAAAGAAAAATTCCAGGGCGTCCCTGGATGGGGAGGAACACAAATGGGGGGGAAGGGGCGCACGATGAAAGCAGGCTGGGAGGGCCCGCCTCTCACTCCTTGCCAAGACCCCTCCAAACCCTTTCAGACTGAAAAGGAAAACACGGAGCTTTTCTACACAATCCCTTCGGTCAACTTAGTGAGGATGGCACTTTGGCGACTCCTTTCACACAGTTCTGCTAGAGGCCTAACTTGAAAGTGTTCTTTAATGTCTTGAAAGCAGAAAGCAAATTGGAGAAATAGTTGCAGACACTTTGATGGGCCTGGGAGCTGTTCCGGCCTTTCACAGCACAGGGCAGCCAAGGGAAGAAAAGCCTTTTGTGGCCGGGCAGCTTCTCGAAAACCAAATGCTGACTGCCCGTGCTGCACAGCGCAGGGAATGTGGAAGGCAGCGGAAGCCTCACGTCCAGAGTCAGCCCATTTGGAATGGTTGGTAGCAATTAGCAGGGTAACGAAGGCCTTGTATCCGTCCGGCTAGAGAAAGCACAACAAATAATTCTATATTGGGGCTTCCCAATGGCTTTCTCCTGCAACTCACCTAGTGTTTTTCATGCTCTTAAATAAAGCAGAGTGGCCAGGACAGGGAGTGGCTGAGTGAGCAGGGCCACGGTCACACAGTAAACAAGCAAGTGTGCTTCCAAGTGACTGATGAAGCACAGACATTTCCAGGGAAGAGTTGGCGGGACTCAGACCTCTGCAGAATCACACGGAAGGGCAGAAACACAGAGGCAGGCTACGTGGCAGGCTACGTGGCATCACGGCCACCCACAGTCATACCCTAGGTCTCTCCCACAAGCAGCCGCTGTTCAGTACTCAGTTTCCACTTGTCACTCACAGCACACAGCGTCCCAGGATGGTACTTCAATAACCCACAACTGTCCGCCTTCTGAGCTGCAGACCCCGCCTGTGCCTCACATACCAACAGCCAAGGGGTCTCTCCTGTGTGGGGTGGGGTCCCTCCTGTGTGCGGTGGGCCACTGTGCAGCCTATGGATAGGTGAAGCCTTCTGCCTCAGGAAGGGCCATTCTTTTTTTATTTTAAATATTTTTTAAATTTTATTTATTTTTATGTGTATGAATGCACTGTCTGCATGTAGGTCTGTGCATCAGTGTTATGCAATGCCATGGAGGTCAGAAGAGGGCATCGGATTCCCCTAGACCTGGAGTTAAAGACAGTTCTCAGCCACCATGTAGGTGCTGGGGATCGAACCTGGGTCCTCTGCAAGAGCAGTAGGTGCTCTTAACTGCTAGACCATCTCTCCAGCCCCTAAGAAAGGGCCATTCTTAAGCCTTGTGCAGGTCACATCCAGAGCCACCACTGAGACTGGTTCATGGGGCTCCAGCATCCTGGCCTGTGCCCAGCACTGATGAACCCTCTTGGTCACCAGAGCTCTGCATACTCCCTCCCTTCAGTTCAAGGAAACTTCTCTGCCATCCAGTAAGCTCCTCGGGAAGTCCGGGGCGTTCAGCCCGGTTCATCTCCCACGAAACTGGCATCTGCTCTGAAGTATGCACAGGCCCACGGAGCTCTTTCCCAGAGAGGCCCTGGCTGTCCCTGATTCTGCAAGAGGATGCAGCAGGCGTCCCACTCCACCCTGTGTAGACATAGTCCCACTCCACCCTGTGTAGACATAGTCCCACTCCACCCTGTGTAGACATTGCCTCACACTCTTCCCTTCGGCCAGCCATCTGCTCTGTCCTGAGCAACCTCAGGAGCGTCCAGCACAGACATCTGCCACAGGCAGCTCTGGGGAAGGACAAGTCAACTCCCTTCTCACCTGACGGGTGAGCAGACCGAGAAGAGGCAGCCTAGGCAGCTACGGCCAGCTGAGGGGTGCTGCCACCCTTCCCACACGTGAAAACCCGCACTTCACGGCCATCATCTTTCTCCCTAGAAAGGCAGCGTTCAGCTGACCTCTCACCGACCCACGGAGAGAAGTGAACTCTTGTGTGCACATCAGGTCATTATTTTGAAATGCAACTTTAGAAAAATTGGCTGTCTGGTTTATTCACAGCTCTGACTCTACAGCCTTTGCCGGATGGAGGCATATGTCAGCAGGAAGGCAAGCCCAGTAGAGTCCATGGCCTGCACTTGGGGCGAGGGGCCCTGGAGGTGGCCCAAACCTTCCCAAGGCATTTTGAAATCTGTCCTACAGATCTCAAAGTTAGGAACTTCTTTTCTGAGGAGCCCTTAACTCCACGTTCTCCCTGGTCTCTGTTCTAACATGGGGCAGCTAGATTTCCTTTCAGGCTTTCAAGAACCTTTGGTGGTTCAGACCACCCACTCACTTCTCATAGTATTTGGTGCCCAGAGCCTGGATGGAGGTCAGCTTCCTGAGTCACACCCCCACCAGTGTCCCAAGCCATCACCTTAAACTCCTGCTGTCCTTTGCTCCTTTTCAGACTTCAGATCAGAGCTCAGACCCTATGACAGCCTCCGACTGGTTTCCACTAACAAGAATAAGAACTATGTCACAGCTGTCCCCAAAGCCGTCCCCAGCCAGGTTTTCACCACAGCGTGGTGGGCTCAGCTGTCCTGAGTTTTGCAAGGAGCAACCGCACACACTGCACTTTAACAGCCACCAGGAGAGCCACAGCCATGATGGCCAGGGAGGCACAAAGGGCTCCCAGGTCAGCCAGTCTCAGGTAGAGAAATGCTCACTGCCAAAGTGCTCACCACAGACGGGAGCATTTTACCTGCTGCCTCAGGAGACATCAGGGAGTCTGAGGACAAAGCCTGCAGAGGAGGTGGGAGGAACCAGTTCACCTGGCGAGGGGGAGAGAGCACCTTCACAGCACTCCCACAAAAAGTAAGGTAGGCTTTGAAGAAATTGAAATAAGAAATGGCTCAAAGGAGACAAGGATGCATGTCCAACCCTGATGCCATTTTGAACTCCATGAAAACCCTTTTCTAAATAAAACCATCATGAAGTCTCCACTGCGTTCCAGCCTCCATCCTCACCTTTCTGCTAGGCCTCCTCTGTCACCACCATCTGTCACCCTCCCGGGCTTCTCCAGATCCCAACCTCCAACCACAGGGCCTTGATGCATCTGCAGGGACCTACGGCCAGACTCCGGAGGAGTCTGATGGTTCTTCGAGGTGTGCCGGTCAGGCAAGCCACAGCCTGTCCGTAGCACCTGCTCCTGGGATAAC
The DNA here is from genome assembly GCA_009823505.1 of Rhizomys pruinosus. NCBI lineage: Eukaryota > Metazoa > Chordata > Mammalia > Rodentia > Spalacidae > Rhizomys > Rhizomys pruinosus. The sequence goes on from VZQC01010002.1 coordinate 48,704, forward strand.
TGCTGAGTGCTGAACTCTGATCTTCTGAGGTGGGAGAACCTGAAGGGATGAAAGCGATGGAGGGAAAACGTATCAATGACTTCTTTACGGGTTCCACACTGAGGTAACAGTGTCTGGGGCGCTGAATTTGGGTCAGTGGAACGCGTTAGCAAAGCGGTTTTCACTTTGGGAGGAAACGGTTTATGGTGGGTGCTGTGCAATCTAAAGCAGCAGGTGTGGCTCTCTCGGCCACCGTCTGTCTGCTCGTGCCTCCAACTCAACTCTGTGGTGGGAATGAGTTTACTGGGCAGCTGGGCATAGAACATGGCAACAGCCTAGGGGCCTGTGGGAAGGCTGCCAAAAATGCCACGTGGGGACTCGGTGGTAGCTGTGTGGACAGCCTGTGGTCTCATCTCTCTGTGAAGAGGGAGTTTGAACAGCTTCCACAGACAGGGAAAGTTAAGGGAATTTTATTTTACATTTTACTTACCGTGTGTGTGTGTGTGTGTGTGTGTGTGTGTGTGTGTGTGTGTGTGTTGGGGGGCACATGCCACAATGCACATGAGTACACACAGAAGGCAGAGGACAACTTGCAAGAGTTGGTTCTCCCTTTCCACAATGTGGGTCCCAGGGATCAAACTCGGGTCGTCGGGCTTGGCAGCAAGTACTTTTCCCACTGAAGCCAAGCTTTCCTTCGCCCTGTGCTTTGTCTCTCAATGTCAGCAGTGTTCACAGTGCTCTTTGAAAGCCCAAAGGTGGCTCTGGCACTAGGACGGGAGGAGAGCGGGAGCGGAGCACCACCAGACCCAGGTGAGATGACATGGCGGCCAGGGAGCTGCAGGGCCAGTCGGCAGAGAGCCGAGCCCCAGGGGGAACTACAGGTCCTACCAGAGACACAGGAGTGAGGAAGTCAAAGCTGAAGGCGTTAACCCATGGCAGATGGCTGGGGAGAGGCCACGGTGACTGGGCCTGTGGGTCGGTGGCTGGGGGAGGCCACGGTGACTGGGCCTGTGGTCGGAACAGGCAGGTCCTTAGGTATGCTTCCCATACATGAACTTTTGACGATCATTATTAAGACACAAACAGCCAGGTTTCTGCATTGGACCTCCTGCTCCCTGAAGTCATGGTGAACCTACCTCAGCTACAAGTGAGCACAGCTGGACCCCACCCTGAGCAAAGCTGACAGAACAAGCATATTTTCTCCACTCACATCCATACACATCACATCACAACCTTTAGGAGCTCAGGATGTGGCAGGTGGCTCAGGAGAGGCCGTGGCTCAGGACGTGGCAGGTGACTCAGGAAAGGCCGTGGCTCAGGAGAGGCTGTGGCTGCCGGGCAGTGAAGCACCATACCAGAGGTCACTTAACCTGCAAAACCACAATGGAAAAGTACACAGAATGCTTTTGCAGCCTGGAGCCCACCAACTAGGCTGGGCCAGTGAGCCTGGGATCTGCCTGGCTTGGCCTCCCCAGCCCCAGATAACAAGCTCTTGCCATAGTGACATCTAGCACTTTGACATGGGTTCTGTGGTTGGACACAGCTTTCCCTGTTGCTAGACAGACACATTACCACTGAGCCATCCCCCTAGGGCACACAGAAGAAAAATATAAACAACTAAACGTATCAAAAAAGAAAACAAAATTTATTCTCACCATCCAGAGAGGACCATATTCTGCTTCCAGCCAATCACCAAACCCAGGGCCTCAAGCAAGCTAGGCAAGCACTCTGCCACCGAACCACAGCCCACCCCCACCTAACTCAGTCTTTGCTCTGTGTTTTATATATAAAAGAAGGTTGTAGTCTGCACGCAACTTTGATTCCTAAATGTTTTCACTTTAGATCATATCCTGAACTTGTCGGCAATAAATATTTCTTAAAACATCTTAATGTTTTAAGATGTACAATCTTAATGTACATCTGATTTTTATGACAGAAGTAAGAAATATAGACAACCTTGAATGTAGGAGAAAGTACCAAGAAGATTAAAACTACTTGTGCTCCTGCTTCACCGCTGTGAAACATTTCTGTGTTTCTACAGTCCTGTCACACTTGTAGAGTGGCTTTAGTGAGGAGGCTCCCAGTCAGAGAGTGCACTCAGCAGTATTGGGAAGACTGTGTAAAGCTTAATCCTGGCAACAGCCAACACATTCCTCTCTGAATCGCTTCCCATTTCTGTCACTCACTTGGAACCCACAAAGTAAGCTGGGCCAGCAAGCTGGGGTTACCCCTGTCTCCACCTCCCACATCCTGGGATCACAAGTGTGTGCCACCAAAAGTGTGTGCCACCACACTGGCGTTTTTATGTGGGTTCTGGGTCCTCACATTTACACAGAGAGCACTTTACAGACTGAGCCATTTTCCCAGCCCAATAGCACTCTGCTAACTTTAGTCTCCAGCTGCATGCAACCAGCGTGTACACTTAAACATTCCAATAGATTTCTCTAAATTCTTTTGGGTTTTCTACATTGGGGATCATGTCATATGCGAAAAAACTAATTTTTTCCTTCTGACCTGTACGTTTGAATCTTGTTAATTTTCCTCTCTACTCTTTACTTATGATCTCAAGTTGGAAGCTGGATAGAAAGTATGCCTCGCTTTGGTCTGGTTCTCGGGAGGGACTTTAGTCTCTCTCTGGGATTGCCTCTCGAAGCCTTCTACCAGATGTTTGACTGGCAGCTTTCTCCTGCCTTAGCTTTTCTTTCATTTCCACACTCCTCCTCCCCCTCATTACTCGACACGTTTTAGTGGTTTAAGACAGGAAGAAAAACACTGAAGACCCTGACAGAAAACTCATTGCTGGGCAGGAAGGACTTTCCGGGAGTGTTGCACATGGAACTTGCCAGCCAGCCCTTGCTATCCCTCAACAGTGATCTAGTTCTGAGCCAGTATTGTTATGAAGACAATAAAATCATGAAGTTATATTCACCTCAAATAATAATAATAATAATAATATTCAATGATTCCAACCAAGTCAGGAAACTGGACTGTTAATGCTTTTAAAAACTTTTGGGAAAGAGATTTTGCCAAGAGAGATTGTAGAAATGCTAAATCAGTGGCTATACAGACACTGAACTTCATAAAGATGAACTCTGGCTCCTCAATAGACACTATTAAGGAGAATAAAAAGGTCCAGCTACCAACTGGGAAAAGACATTTGCACAGTGCATATCTGATGCATGATGGGCCAAAATCTATAAGGAACTCTTATAATACACTGAGACAAACTATGATTATAATTTAATAAAGAAAAGGGCTGTATAAAGGATTTGGAAAGGCACATCCCCTAAGAGAATAGACAGATGGCAAGGTAGCCCAGGAGGAAGAGCTCACTACTGTTCCTTGTTTAGAATCTGCGGGTCACACAGCACTGAGACATCACTGTTACCCACTGGCAAACAGAAGTGCTGGTGTGCACAGCAGCTGGAACCCTCACACGGCTCATGTGGGAGTAAAGACCGTACCGCCGCTTTAGAAATGAGTGTTCTCATGGTGAATCAAAAGTGCACCATATGGGCTGGAGAGATGGCCTAGCGGTTAAGAGCGCCGACCGCTCTTACAGAGGACCCGGGTTCGATCCCCAGCACCCACATGGCGGCTGAGAACCGTCTGAAACTCCAATTCCAGGAGAACTCCAGTTCCAGGGGGAATCCGACACCCTCTTCTGACCTCCGCGGCATTGCACGACACGGGTGCACAGACTTGCATGCAGACAGTACATTCATACACATACAGAAATAAATAAAGTAATAAAAAAAATTTAAAAAAAAAGTGCACCATATAATCCCATTCCAGATTACGGAGGGGAAGCACATATAAACAGCCCTGTGAGGGCCCATGCACAGACATTTATATTAACCTACTTCATCAGTGCTCCAAACTGAAAAACAACACCCACATTCATCAGCTGGAGGCTGGACCAGCGATGTTCAGAGAGGACCCAGTGTCAGGTCCCAGGAGCTAAAGACAGGAGCCAAGGCTGTGTGGACTTTGGCACAGGCAGAGCTTCTGTAAGTGGAAAACCTGGACACCCAGCTGCGCTGCCTGCTGCTCTGACAGCACTTCAGAAGAGGTGCGCCACAAGCCACAGGCTTGTATTCCCAGGAGGGCAGACACAAGCGTGTAGTCCCAGGATGTTGTATAGAAGGAGGCACTTTTTGCAAAAGGAATGAGTCATTTGGGCAGACAATTGTTTTCCATATTTGCTGTAGTCACCGTGGTCACATGACTCACATGTCAGAACTCCAGGCACTGCTCCGTCAGCACTGCACATGAACCAGACTTTACCAACCACAGCCCAGGAAACAGAAGACCAAAGTCCAGGTGCGACCAATCAAACAGTAACCACTTCCCCAGAGGGCTTCTGGACCGTGCGTGGACACACTAAAACTTCCCCCTTCATTACATCCTTCAACTCTGGAAAGCTCAGGCAAGAAGAAGAGCCCAGGAATGAGTGGAAATCTTGGTTAGGTGTTTGGGGGTGAGGGGGCAGTCACAAACCCACCAGAGAAGCACTGGCCACTCATGGCAATGGATTTAGAAACCCAGGGACCTCAGGACAGTGCAGAAGTCCGCTGCCACCGCTCTACTTAGGAATCTTCCCGGTGACTTCTGACAGCATCCCTGTGCAGGCCCCATCACACACCCAGGCGTGTCAGCAAGGTGGGAGCTGGAGTAGAAGAAACACACCCACCTGGGTGTGTCAGCAGAGCCCCCATATTCAAGGGACAAAGTCTCGTCCCACTCTGATGGTCCAGTGCTCAGCCGGCGTCCCAGGGCAGAATCTGCCAGGTGGGACTCTTTCCTCTGAGGGACAAGCAGTGAGGAGAGGGGCTTCCCTGCCGGCCTGGCCCCGAGGCACAGTTCTATCAAAGGTGGAGGCAGGTTTGGGAGAGGCACCCCTCTGCCAGCTCCAGCCTGGGGAGGTACATTCTGCCCTCATGAGGGCTTTTTGTGAACAAGGCTGGGGCCGAGCCAGGAAAGCCTTTTGTTAAGGGACCTCTAGAGATGCGGGGACACTTCAGACAGCTATAAAGAGGCCCAGGCTTTGCAAGGATGGGAGCAGATCTGGGTGCCACACAGGAAGGCCTGGACCCTACCTGCCAGGATGGCCAATCTTTGCACAGGCTGTCCCCAAGTAGCCCTTCCATTGTGGCCAGTAGGAAAGAGGACCCACACACACCTCATCGTCACAGAATTGTTCTGGCATAGCGAAGGATCTGTTAGAGCATTTTAACCTTTTTTTTTTTTAAACAATGTGAAGGTTCTATTGCTAAGCAAGAAGTGGGCTTTTCAGAAAACAGTATGTGAAGAAAAATGAGTCAGCCTAGTCCAGCCTCTGGCCAGGTGTCAGGGCTGTGCCCGGAGCTGCTCATGAGGACAGCATGTCATGGATGAGGACTGGCCAGGAGCAGCAGACACCAGGCTGTGGGTCAGTCTCAAGCCCAGAACAGACTCTGGCACTGGGCCCAGTGGGGACCAGAGGCCTGAAAGGAACAGGAGAAGCTGCAAGTCACTGTCTGCTGGAACCCAGTGTGAGGCTGAAAGGTGGCCACACTGCCCAGTCTCCCCTCAGCAGGACCTTCACTGCCCCTGACAGTGACAGATGGCAGATAAAGCCAATCAACACAGGAAGAGGAAGCTGTGACAATCCAGGCTGCGATGAACTGCACTACTGCTTGAGTCTGTGACAGCCAATGCCATTATAGCAGAAGTCCATGGTACAAAACTAGTCACCATCTGTGTTCGGGCACAGCCAGACCTGTGACCTCTCACTAAGCCCCACCTCTGAAGGTTATACGGCTTCCCAGAGCACCTCTCGGAGCCAGGCCTTCAAGACATGGCTTTTGGGGGACATTCTGAAAGCATAGATCAGCGCCAACTCTACCCAGGCCAGCATCAACAGCACACGTCCAACCAACGTGTGAAGCCAAGCAGCATCTGCAGTAGGACCAGCCGAGTGCTCATTTACACACCCACTCACACAAGTACAAAACACACATGCAGACCACACACTCAGCCTCACACTAACACTCCTGTAATTCACACACTCACCCTCACAGCCACATATTCACACATTTACACACACATACCCACAGCACACCCTCTCCTACTCATACAGTTCACACACTCTCAGCTTCACACATCACGCACACATTTACACACATACACCTACACACTCTATGCCCTCATATTGACAGTCACACTAATACTCACTTTTACATTCGCTGTCACAAGCATTGATACACCCTCTCACATACTCTCTCCTTAACATGTCTTCCACTTACACACACAGCAGTTACCTAGAAGACAGCCCTTCTCCTTCCACCCAGGCTCCACTTTGCCCCTCCCAGTCACCATTAGCTGAGCCTGTGGCCAGGGAGTTGCCTCCTTGCTGTGGGGCAGGTGTGGGGCAGTGGTCCTGCTCTGAAATTTGTCACTAGCAGACTTCACCCCGCAGGCCACTTGCACATACATTCCTCCTCAGGCTGAATCAAGGCCTTTAGCTGCAAAGAGTGTTCACTCCACCGTGACTCTACAGAGTGCTAGAGGCAGACTCACAGTCAAAGCATCATTAGGAACAAAAAGAATGAGGTCACTGTGACTAACAGGACATCTCAAGAACCTGACCCCAGGGACAGTTCCCTGGTCAGAGCGGTGCTGCCTGCATGGGCTTCGGGGCAGAACCCTTGGAGAAGCATCTGCTAATGTTGCTCAGGGCATCTTCCACCAGCTCCAATGAGTGTCATCTCACACCGTTCAGACCAAAGGAAGCCGAGCTGAGGGCTTGTTAACTCTGCTCCTCCAAGCCCAGCCTCTCCAGGTGCCTAGCACACAGACGGTAGGGAAACACTTGTTGGGCAGATTTCTGCAAGGACGTGCAGCTGCGTGCTGTGTGGCCCTCTATGGTGAGACATGGACCTTTTGTCTCTGCTCTGACCTCACAACAGCAGGATTGGAGTCAGCAGAGCCCCCTTCCCCTTATAGGGGTGACTCTAGAATCGATGCCGTTCTCTCTTGTTAGAAGAGCTATGAATTACATGTCAGGAGAGGTACGGGCCAGGTGCATGGATGGATGCTCTTCAGGAAGCAAGATGGTTGACAGCACGCAGTGCTGAGCAGCCACACCAGAAGGCTCCCAGCAGGAGCATTCCCTTTCATCTAGGACTCGGTTGAACCCTGCAGCTGGGAGCCTTTGTCAGAACGTCTGCTGAGACCAGGGTGTGGGCGAAGGAACCACTTGAACCATCTCGCACCGCACCAGGGCATCTCCACCCCAAACGGTGTTACCGAGCTTCATTAATTAACGCTTCTAAAGTGCTCTGGGCTCCATGGATGAAAGGGAGCCCGTGAAGTGCAGCGTATTATTACTATTAAAATGATATTTAGTATTGGCAGGCGGACCAGATGCTAAACACAGATAGGCCTCGATAAAAGATGGGCCACAACAGAAGAAGGGTTTGTGAGGATGTTTCTGAGTGCTGCTCACAGCCCCCAAGTTACCCCCCCCCCGTAATGATGGTTTGAAGAGAGATAGGATCTTAACCACTTGCAGAACCGAAGGGTATTTCCATGGCGAGTTTCAAGGACCCAGAACGTGGTACACAACAGATTTCCAGCCTCGCCCTGCCTCACCTGGCCAGATCTAGAAAGGTCTGTGTCTGAGAAGCCAGGGGACCAGGCTCCCAGGGACCTGCACTTGGGGACAACTTGTCATGTTAGTATGCCCCCCGGGGCCTCTGCACTGTTGCGCTGGTGTTTGAAGGAGAGTAAGGAACAATGAAGAGTTAAGTGTATACAGCAAGTCGGCAGAGAAAATCCCTGGCTGCGGAGTCAAAGGCCTGAGCCGCAAGCTGCCAGCCGCAGACAGAAGTGCCGGCCGAGCAAGTCCCAACATGCACGTCTTTATTAAATCTTTCTTTACAACACAGAAGTTAACTGTCTCCTGAAATATGTGGGGTTTTTAAATGGGCCACAGCTGACAAAAAGTAATTCTTAAAGTCCTGCCACATGATTCCTACAGAAGTGTCTTGGTATCTGGTTTTGCTCTGAGGACAGTAAAGGGGTAACCTGCAGCCTCTGGGGCAGTCTGCCACTTCACCCCACATGTTCACCCCACACATGCCCGTGCCACGCCATGGTCACCCAGTCAATGCTTCCATTGAAGAGAGAGCAGAAAGTAGAGGTTCAGTGCAGCACCTAGAAGGAAGTAGGCCTGGGATATGGCCGGGAGCTTTGGGGTGTTGGACTGAAAGGGGGCTCTCACCTGCCCCTGAGCTGCTACCTGAATGTCTGAACCTGGGAGAACTGCTCAAGAACAGAGGCTGAAGAGCATCCAGTAGGACCTTTATGCTGCACTGATTCATAAGGGAGACGGAAGTCAGAAGAGACCCAAGCAGCAGGGTGGGAAGGCGAGGCTCGAGCTCTCGGGAGCCCCACTTGTGGTGACAGCAGAGCCCACATGGCCCAGCTGCCTCTGAAGGTCTACCCATGGGCACTGCTGCAAGGGTGGTGAGGTCTCTAACACGTGGTCTCTGGGGGACGCTCAGGTGATGGCCGCGGTCCTCTGCTGTTCTAGGAACCCCAGTGAAGGGACTGGGGCTGAGATGATTGTGTGGATGCTCGTGTGGCCCCATGGCTGCCCAGCTCTTCGATGCACACTGCTCGAGTGCCTCCCACCTCAGCCCTGGTCCTCCAGGGCTGAGCAGCAGGTTCTGGAACCCCACAATTCACTGCAGGATGGAGACGTGACTGAGGCCTGCGGTGCCCTGGGAGGTACGTGGTCACTGGAGGCTAGCTTCACCACTGTTCTGCCCTGTGCCCGCTCCTTCGGGTGACCCGAGCAGGATCATTATTGTTCCCCTTGATAGCGGGCAGGGCTTTCTGATCTCTGGTGTTTCCTCTAGGTGTTCTCTTAGCAGAATGTGGCTATGCAGGGCCGAAGGATTCCCTGTTCTTCATGTAGACAGGAAGGAATGCAGGACAGAGCTGGACTTGGCACTTAGCTTTCCTGACAAGTGGAGAGTTTTGGAAACTGTGAATATAAGTGAAGTTAAGTGACCTATAAATATTCACACCTAGAACAGGAATCCAAAAAGGCCTTGACCTCAGCTGCCGGCCCCTCAAATGCAGGAGAGAGGCCATGACTCAGCCTGGCTGATACCGGCTTCATGGTCAGTACCAGAGAACAAGCCATGACTGGAGTCCGGCACAGACCCTGTCATGCCTAGAAAGCAGCGAGGAGCTGAGTCATGGCCCTGGGGGAGCGGCTTTGAGAAGCCGCCCTTGAAACAGAACTTCCGCTGTGCCTCTTGCTTTACCAACAATGTGAATACTGCCTCTTCTTTCTTGAATTACGGCATCTTAAGAAATCTGGCAGAGGAAACAGATCCAGAGACCCTTGAGATGCCAACTGCATTCCTGGCTCTGCCATCCGCCCTCCCCAACCTCGACAGGAAGATCCAAGTCTCCACACTGAGCTCAGGGACGCCTCACTTCCCACGGTGCATGCGCTGCCCCTGGGGGTTCTGAGGTGGGATTTTTGGGTCAGAAGTCCCATTTCTTAATTAAGATTTCACTGCCGAGATGTGGTTATCAGGAATCATCAAGACAACCAGGGGGGAAAGGGGGAAGTTGACGTCATAGACGGCCCTTGGGTGTGAGCTGTGGAAAGCTGCAAGTCCTCAGGACGGGAAACATGGGCGCCATTTTAAATCTGGTTTCTCTTGTAGTTTTCTTTGCTGTTGCTCTAATAAACACCATGACCAAAACCAACTTGGGAAGGAAAGACTGTGACCCTTCCAGGTCACAGTCTGTCACTGAGGGAAGTCAGGCAGGAGCTCAAGCAGGACACACGGCTGCTTACTGGCTTGCCACCTGCTAGCTTTCTTTTCCAGCCCAGGACTACCTGTCTACGGGTTGCCCTGGCCACCGGGCTGGGCCCTCCCACTTCAGTCACCATTCAAGACCATTCTTCACAGACATGCCCACAGACCAACCTGATGGAGGCAACTGTGCATCCCAGGAGACTCTAGTTTACATCAAGGGGAAGTCCAAAGTGGCTATGCCGTGTCTGTGTGCATTCCTGACTGTCCGTTTCATTCATTTTCTGAAGAACTTTACTCTTATGCCAGCGTGTTCCTCAGCCAGCACAACTGCGGACCCCACTGTCTGCTGAGCATCATCTGTGACGACCCTCCACCACCTTCATGGGCTGATCTCAGAGCTGTAAGCTATTTGCTTCAGAGTCTGCGCACCGCTCGAGGCCAGGCTCAGGATGTGTGCATGAGAGCACATTCTGAAGTCTGCATTCTGAACTGGCTGGGGGTGCTTCAGTTGACTTTAAAGGCTGTGAGACCAACACGTGTGCTTTCATGGACTCAAGGTTGAGACTGAGTGCTTTGAGATCTCCTAAAAGAAGAATGAACGTTCTCATCGTCTTAGTTCCACTGCTTCTGGGTGACACAGGGTGAACTGTCACACGGCTCTCTTTGCAGGATGCCTTCCCAGAATACCCAAGTGCTAGGTGGCAAGACTTGCCATCGAGCTACCTGCTGTCCTTGCCATGCAGCAGACACAGCAGAGATGCACTCTAAGCACACGCAAATGGACATTTTGGCCCGGGAAATGGCAACGTCAGCAGCCTGGGCAGCATCTCTGCAAATGAAGGACAAGGTACAAACAGGGATGGAGTCGGGAAGGAAAGTGTCCTCCAGACCACCAGCATGCTCAGGGCTGCCCTGGTGGGTTAGTGTCCATTTCCTCCCCCTAATGGTTCTCCATCTTGACAGCCTTTCTCACTGGTCTGTTTGGAGGACTGATTCCCATATGCCAGATGTCTCACTACGTCTTGGGTAATTATAACTATTTGAGGAATTTCAAGAAAATGCCAGCTCATTAGAGACTGAGAGTACTTGACATTCTCTCTCTGATAAAAACCAGTTTGTTGAAGGGTTTAAAATTCATGCAACACATGGCACAAAGCGGGATCCAATTTGACAGAATCAAAATGTGAGGGATGAAGATCTGGATGGTGGCGTCATTGCTATAGAAAGTGGAGTTTTCTAATGACCGCCGGGATTGTCACCCTGTGGTCCTCTTGTTTAAAGGCACATTTTGAAGATGTTCAAGTGGTAACTAGATTCACAGAGTCATAAAGTATGAGACTTAAAACTTTATTGAATATGAACACTGGAGAAAAGACTATTTTAACTAGCAAAACAAAAGATGCACTCAATGATTAACAGGAAAAGCCCCTTTTTTACTCTGCCTGCTACTGCTCAGTGAACAAGACTTGGCAAATGAATTTTACATGATGTTTTCCATTGAAAATGCTACTCTGTGACTCAAGGTCCATGCTTGCTACCTACGACTTGATGGTGGACACGGAGGTCAATATTTTTGACTCTGGAGACTATTGTGAAATGCAGAGATGGAACTAAACCAGCAAAGCAAGCAGCAATATCTTTTCTTTCCTTTTCATTTGCTTGCTCTTTAATTTTCAGAAAGCACATGTCACAATTGATAATAGTGGTGTACGTGAAATGCAGTTGCTTGCAAGAAAAAAAACAAAAAAAAAACAAAGGAAATTGGCGAGGGATAGAATAGTTACGTTAGTCGCTACCCTGTCCTTAGCGAGAAGAGTTTCAAACCATCAGCCAAAGATATTATCTATCTCTTACTCTACATTTTCCAAAGGAAAATGGTAAAGTCAACAATTATTTAAAACTCCGAATACAACTACTGGTCCCTAACACCACCTCACAAGGAAGCAGTGATTGAGACCAAGGGCACTTGAGGCAGGCTTCCAGGGTTCAAGTCCAGCTGCTCCAGCTTCCATGATCTGAGCCAAGTCCCTGAACTTCAGGAGGCCAGTTTCCCTGTCTGTGAAGTAGGGACACTGATGTTCAGCACCCTAGGCTCCTGGGGACCACCTCGGGGTGCCTAGCTCAGAGCTCTCTGGGAGTGTTGCCATGGCTGTTGAGATCTCAGGTCTGCTTGCCTCTGTTCTGGGGTGGGGCTTTGATGCAGGGACTTAAATCGCTCTGGGGGAAGGTGGTCTGTAGCAGGCTTTTCATTAACTGTCTTCCATGTTAAGGCTTTACTGAACTGAAATAGAAGTGTCCTTGACTTAGGAAAGCTGCTGGCCTGGCGGTCACAGTCTCCTAGCTCTGAATGGGCATTCATTACTAAAGTCCTTCGATGCTGATCCAACTGGGAGGTCAATAAAGAAAAGAGGTTGAAGCCAGACCAGTGTCAATTTTTTAAATAAAATATGTTCAACCAAACTGCAGATGACACACAAAGTTGGAGGGGACAGCAGCACAATTCAGGGTGAACCGAGTCCCCGATGTCCCTTCCCACTGGACGCCTGCCTGAGGGTTCATCTGCAGTTCAGCTGGAAGGGATGTCCCAACCTGGCCCTTGGACTTTAGAAAGCACTGGGCAACAGGGGTGCTCAGCCTAGTTTGTCTCCATCCCTCAAATAAAGACCTGAGGCTCTTAATTGGATGACCAATTCAGGGGCCATAACTCCAAAGCACGGGACATACGGAAGCCTGTTTCAGATGCTGTGGGCTACATACAGACGTACAACTCCAGAAAAAAAAGCATGAAATAAAGCCACCTTTTATTAGCTGGGAATATGCGTGGAGTTCTAGGAAGGAACAGAACTGACAGAATAAGAGGGAATTCATTTGACTGGCTTACACAATACTGTCTGGTTAGTCCAATAATAGCTATCTCACACTGGAGAGGCAGAGCATCCAGAAATTTCTCAGCCCACACCTAGATGTCTCAGCAGTCCCAATCTAGTGCAGAAGAATCTGCACGTGTGGGATGGGTCGGCCTGCTTCAGACAATCTGATGGGGAAAGTCCCCCACAGGAGTGCCCAATGGCTTGCTTTGTAGTTGGTTCCAGATTGTAGTCATGTTGACAACCAAGATGTTAGCCATCACAGTGAGCACCCAGCGGGCCACACTCAAGCTTGAGTGACATGTTAAAGGAGGTGATGTGCAAGCTGCTCAGTCCAGAGAGGAACGAGCAGAAGAGAACACAAAAGCCGCTCACACACCTGTTCATGGGGCACAAGGTATCATGGACCCATGCACATGTTAAATGTGTACTGGCTTAATCCAAGGTTTCCTCTATTTCCAGAATAATCTTAGGAGATAGGAGTTTCGTCCCTGTTGTACAAGTTTGAAAATGGAAACTCACAAACAGTCTGAGGAACTTCAACAAACATTCTTATCTCACGCAGTTAGACAGGGGCTCAGCTCAACATTGGCTCCAAAATCCAATTTTCTCCCATAGGTAAAATCATCATAACAGTTAAAATGGCTGAAGATGTGGAAGGGGGTGGGCGAAGAGTCCCACCAGTGTTCTCCAAATCTCCAAGGAACGGTTTTGGAGCTCTGAGAAGAACTAGAACTATTAAAGAAGCAGAAGACACATTTTGGCACAATGTAAGAAATTCGGGGAGCCAAGCTGGTCTGAACAATTCCTGGAGCAGGAAGGTAGAACTGAGAATGGCCTCTGGTCAAAGCTGTCATAGACTGACCCCGTACCACATGCATCAGGAGATCCCATGACCGGAGAGACCCTCGCAGCTTCCCCCATCCTCTCTGGAGCCTGAGCTGATGGGATGACGGGAAACATCTGATCAGAGAGAGCAAAATTTTGCATATGTATTTTTATTAATTTTTGTGCTTTTCATACATCACCATATTTAGACCACCTCTTCTCTCTGCGCCCCCATATGCCCCTCACCAGAATTCATGCATTCTGTCATATATGTTAAGGCTTATCGGCGAGTCAAGTTTGTGTCCCCAGACGTCCCTGAGTGTGAGGTCATCCACTAGAGTTTGGTCAGCCTGTCTAGCATCACTCCCTTAAATAAGATCAACTCTCCCTCACCAAGCAGCGATCAGCTGCCAATAGCTTCTGGTCAAATGTGTGGTCCCCTGCCCACTTCCCCAGCTGCATGCTGGGTTCTGTCTGGTTTCAGTTTGCATGGCTCTTGTGGATATTACCGCTGCTCTAAGTTAACACGAGTAAGCTCCAGAAACCCAGGAAACGCTTTCCCTGTCTTCTGCCACCCTGAGTTCTTACAGTCTTCCCATCCCCTCTTCCACAAGACGGTAAATTTTGTATTTTTTCAAAGGTTTACAAAGAATACAATCATTATCTACTAATTATTTTTATTATTGCTGACAAATGTATACCAAATACTCTGCAGAAAACAGCCTTGGGAGGAAGCCCTGGCCGGCATGTGCAGGAGAGAGCTGGAGCTCTGAGCTCTCCTTCGTGAAGCACAGGCTTTGGGTGTGCCCGGCCTGGGGTCCTGTGAGGTGGGCAAGAGGCTGTGAATGATGGAGCTGGGAACTGTGGCCAAGGTGACTCTCTCAACCTTTGATGGCCTCTACTCCTGCTTCCTATATAACCCATGCAGTCCACCTGCTGCTCTCCTACTGCCCATGTAACCCGTGCAGTCCACCCGCTCTTCTCCTGCTGCCCAGGTAACCCGTGCAGTCCACCTGCTGCTCTCCTACTGCCCATGTAACCCGTGCAGTCCACCTGCTGTTCTCCTGCTGCCCATGTAACCCGTGCAGTCCACCTGCTGTTCTCCTGCTGCCCATGTAACCCGTGCAGTCCACCTGCTGTTCTCCTGCTGCCCATGTAACCCGTGCAGTCCACCTGCTGCTCTCCTACTGCCCATGTAACCCGTGCAGTCCACCTGATGTTCTCCTGCTGCCCATGTAACCCGTGCAGTCCACCTGCTGTTCTCCTGCTGCCCATGTAACCCGTGCAGTCCACCTGCTGTTCTCCTGCTGCCCATGTAACCCGTGCAGTCCACCTGCTGCTCTCCTACTGCCCATGTAACCCGTGCAGTCCACCTGATGTTCTCCTGCTGCCCATGTAACCCGTGCAGTCCACCTGCTGTTCTCCTGCTGCCCATGTAACCCGTGCAGTCCACCTGCTGTTCTCCTGCTGCCCATGTAACCCGTGCAGTCCACCTGCTGTTCTCCTGCTGCCCATGTAACCCGTGCAGTCCACCTGCTGCTCTCCTACTGCCCATGTAACCCGTGCAGTCCACCTGATGTTCTCCTGCTGCCCATGTAACCCGTGCAGTCCACCTGCTGTTCTCCTGCTGCCCATGTAACCCGTGCAGTCCACCTGCTGTTCTCCTGCTGCCCATGTAACCCGTGCAGTCCACCTGCTGTTCTCCTGCTGCCCATGTAACCCGTGCAGTCCACCTGCTGCTCTCCTACTGCCCATGTAACCCGTGCAGTCCACCTGATGTTCTCCTGCTGCCCATGTAACCCGTGCAGTCCACCTGCTGTTCTCCTGCTGCCCATGTAACCCGTGCAGTCCACCTGCTGTTCTCCTGCTGCCCATGTAACCCGTGCAGTCCACCTGCTGTTCTCCTACTGCCCATGTAACCCGTGCAGTCCACCTGATGTTCTCCTGCTGCCCATGTAACCCGTGCAGTCCACCTGCTGTTCTCCTGCTGCCCATGTAACCCGTGCAGTCCACCTGCTGTTCTCCTGCTGCCCATGTAACCCGTGCAGTCCACCTGCTGTTCTCCTGCTGCCCATGTAACCCGTGCAGTCCACCTGCTCTTCTCCTGCTGCCCATGTAACCCGTGCAGTCCACCTGATGTTCTCCTGCTGCCCATGTAACCCGTGCAGTCCACCTGATGTTCTCCTGCTGCCCATGTAACCCGTGCAGTCCACCTGATGTTCTCCTGCTGCCCATGTAACCCGTGCAGTCCACCTGATGTTCTCCTGCTGCCCATGTAACCCGTGCAGTCCACCTGATGTTCTCCTGCTGTGGTCCATCTGCTGTTCTCCCTCCTTTGCTGTCTGTGTGCCTCTGGCCCCAGGCAGGGGGCAGAGGAGGAGGCTGCTGCAGGCCTGGAGCTTGCTAAAACAGGGGTTTGTGAGGGTGGCAGGGGTGAGAGGAAGAAAGAAGAATTTGTCCCTTGCTCGCCTCTGCCTATGAGTTTCCTCAGAGGTCCTGGGGGAGGCAGCCTGGCACCTCTAATCTCTTTGAAACACTGTTATGAGCCGCACTTAATAACCACAGAAACACAGAGGGCTGAGATCCCAAAGTGGAGGGTTTCATGGGCAAATGACTGTTCATTTCACATCACCATCTTTAACGATGGGTGTGTCTGTTACTGCACACAGATGGAAAGTCCAGAGATCTCAAGATTAGGGGCGCAGACACAAACACAGGTACCTTCTGTGGGCGAGACCCAAGCTGATGAAGAGCTTTTCTGGAAAACAAAAGGGCAAAGCGCTATGAGGCCCAGCTGCAGAAGGCAATCCCCACCCTATCACAGATACTGACTGAGAATCTGCTGTGGCCGGATGCTCTCCTGGGGTCTCCCCTCTGCCCTGGTGATAGAGAGAAAGAGAGGAGAAGGCTGAGAAGTGGCTGGTGCAGGTCAGAGATGGTTCTGCATGAAGGAGGCTCAGAGCTGAGGCTCATGCAGACATTCAGAGACACCGGGAACACAGGAGCGAGCTCAGTTCAAGGCAGCCCAGCTGCAAGCCTGACCCTGGGAGAATCTGTAACACAGAACTCCAGTGAACTTCAGGCCATTGTCCAGGGACAAGGAACCTGATCAAGGAGTGGACCATGATAAGTAGGAAATGCAGGCGATGGGGCTAAACAAGCCATCACTTTACTACAAAGTGCTAAAATAGGAATTGGACCCATAGCTAGAGATGGAGATGAACGAGGGCCCCCACAAGATGGAGCTGAGCTCCAGGGAGCAGGTCAGTGTGTCACGAGTTGAGCTCAGGTACAGCAAGGACACAGTGTCAGTAACTAGCAGGTGGCCCTTTCTCCATTGACCATGGTAAATATGTAAATAATTTCACTTCAAAAATATTTGCCCTGGGGCCGGGCATGGTAACGCATACCTTTAATCCCAGGACTTGGGAGGCAGAGGCAGGCAGATCTCTGTGAGTTCAAGGCCAGCCTGGTCTACAGAGCAAGATCCAGGCCAGCTGGGACTAAAAGGGAGACCCTGTGTCAAAAAGATATACATATAAATATACATAATTTTTAAAAATATCATTTCTCTAGTTTGGATTGCTAAGAAGATAGAAGGGAGTAGTAGATGGGTAGTGTTATTTATCTTATATGTTGGCA
The DNA here is from genome assembly GCA_009823505.1 of Rhizomys pruinosus. Lineage (NCBI taxonomy): Eukaryota > Metazoa > Chordata > Mammalia > Rodentia > Spalacidae > Rhizomys > Rhizomys pruinosus. The sequence goes on from VZQC01010002.1 coordinate 65,847, forward strand.
GTAAATACTTACTGACAACAGGNCCCCCCCCCAGCAGGACTGGCCTGCCTCTGCAGCTCTCAGGCCCCCTTGGTTAAACTTGACTAGAATGGTCTCCCCCTTCCCTTCCAGTCTCAGGCTACTGTTACCTGGTCTTCTCCTCACTCCCATACTGATCTAGGCTCCATCTTAATCAGGTCACCCAAGACCCACAGTAGTCTGCAGTTCACAGCCTTGCCTGTCTGGCTAGCCACCATGCTGGCCACAGGGATGACATCTAGGTTTCTACTTGAAACATATCCCCAAATCTCATTCAGGCTGTAGCCAACCTCATCCCAGGAACTGTCCAGACCCTGAGTGGTGGGGGTGGTTGAGGAGCAAGTAGCACTCAGGTCGCTTAAGGCACAGCTTCAGAGCTGACAGAGGCCACTCCCCCACAGATGAGAGCTCCCTGTGACTCAGAGCAAGGAAGGCCGTGTTCAGGTAGGCTGTGTGTGTCTTGCCCTGCATGACCCTGTGTGTGGCCAGATCTGGGAACGGGTCTTTCCTCTCTAGCTGAACCCCCAATGTGGTGGCCCCAGGAGAGCTGCTCCTGAGGAGGAGGGGCCGACATGCCCCCAGAACAGGCAGCCTACCTTGAACACCAGTGCTGAGCTAAGGCCCTCTCTGTAAGGGTACAGAGCATGGTGCCTACCGGAGCCAGGCCAGCCCGGCTTGTCTTCAGCCCCATAACACATGGGAATGACAGCCCAGGGGGGTCAAGCCCTCTCATAGGTGCCTCACTGCTTGGGTAGGTTGTCGTCTGGCTCAGGGAGATTTCAGCCAAGAAAGTGACATAGCAGCTGTGGAGGTGTCAGAGCCCATTAGGGGAGAGATCCATTCTGGGGACTGTTGTCAGGCCCATTCCTAGGGACTTCCCACAGCACCCTAATGGGCTGCTGCCCCTCGGAGAATGGGGGCAGTTCCGATCGCTGAACACGGGATGGGAAGCACGGGTCTTCAGCTCCAGTTGGGGAATCCATGCATCATGGTGCAGCCTTGGTCCTGACGTCAGCACAGGCTTCCGCTGCCGGCTGACTGTCCTTTTGTTCTGGCTCAAAGCAGTGGGACATTTGCACTATCACCCTGCTCAGTCACTTTAATAAGAAACTCTACTTTCACTAATAAAACATACAGACATACAGAAAGGACATTTCTAGATATCACGATGGCTAATTTCCTGCCAATGGCAGGATTTGAACAGAAGCCTCTTTAATGAGTCTTTTCAGAGGTGTTAGTTATGAAGGAGGCAGGTCAGAGGGAGCAGTGGAGAAAACCCAGGACTGGGACATTCTTCATGACATGTGGTTCAAGACCATGTGGCCTCTCCCCTTCCCTCTGGAGGAGGCTCCCCTCCCGAGCAGATCTGTCTGCAGTGCCTGGCCACCCTCACATACCATATGCATGCACTCTGACCGTGGTCCCTGAAGACCTGCCTGCACCTACTCTCTGAGACTAATGCTGTGGGCTGCACCATCTTGATGTCTTCGGACAGAGACCTTGCCACAGCCCTACCTGGGAGTCCCAGGTGGTGGGATGCCACCTTGGGCAGAACCACTGGCCAAGGGCCAGGTAGCTAAGACAGGCAGACAGACCCCAGTTGTTTTCAGTAGATTTTCCGTGAACACCTTCTGCATTTCTGCTTTTATTTCTCCATTCTTCGATGAGCTCAGGAGCTACTGAGCAGTCTTGAAGGAACTTGCTGGCGGCCGTCACCACTAAAGTGAGAAAGAGCAACAAGCAAGAACGTTCCCAGCGGCAGTCCCAAAATACCGCCCCACTGACCTACCTCTCTCCTGCTCCAGTTTGTCACCTAAACGAGAGCTCAGGGAAGGAAAGTGGAGCCCAGATCCCTTCATACCCGACATCGAGCGTTAGTCGCTCTGTCTGAAGTCTGCGTGACTATATTAGTACTTAATTAAGCACAGCACATCGTCCAATGCAGTGTCCGTTCTGTTGCCTGGCAGCCTGCCCTGACATGGATCCCAAAGGCTATGGAGGAAACGGGCTCCCAGAAAGGAAATCCTAAAGGTAAGAAAGGAGAGCTTCGAGGCCTGCTGCATCTGCACCCCGCAACTGAGTCAGGGTCCAGGGCCCTAAAACTGGAGGACCAGAGGTGTCTCCAGTGCACTGAGCACTGCCCACCCAATCACTGTCCAAGTGGGATGCCAGATTCTGAGAGATGTGCCACTTTCACATTTGCAGTGGGTCCCTCCACAGAGGCTAGTCCACTCTAAGTTCCGTCCAAGGACTCCCAACAGATTCCAGGATACAGGTCCCAGCCTGCCACCCATCTCCGCATTGTTCTCTTCTTCCCCTCCATTTAAGATGAGGATAAAGATGGCTGTCTTGGGATCACTACAAGTCAAGTTAGATAACAGTTTTCTCCTTTTGTACCAGGAAACTTGAAGAAACATCCCCAGACCCCTGCATGAGGCTCTCAAGTCGCTGTGAAAGCAGCTTGGTGCTGGAAGGGTGCCAGAGGGTGTGTGGAAGGGGCCCAGCCTGGAACTGCATGGTACCTTCTCCTCGCCGAGTAAGCAGTGGGAAGGGTCCCATAAACAGTCCAGAGAAGACAAGGGGCTAAGGAACATGGAGGGGGGAGGGATTCGTGCTGTGAAATCAGCAGAGAAGGGCTCAGAGATCTGAGGCCCCTCTGCTGCTTGGAGCTAGAATCAGAACAGAGATCTGCATTCAGACAAACACGCCTGAACCAGTGCAGCCAAGCTAAAACTGTCCATTTCTTCATGTAGCTGACAGAATAATACTAGTCTTCATATGTTAGACTATGAAGATTAGTGGGACTGTGTATACCTTAAGCGCATCTCACACCCTGTAGGCATCTAGCAATCAGTGGCCCTTTCCACAGCTCCTTCCTTTGGGCCATGTGGATAGAGTCTCCAGTCATCTACGAGCATCCTACGGTTAACGTGGGAGCTCCTTCATGTATGTGAGTCCCACATGAAGGAGTGAAATATGACCTCCCCATCACCTGTCTCCCCAGTGTGTCCCTCCAGACACTGCCCAAGGCCATTCCAGACAGTGAGCGGCAAGCAGTCACATGATGCTCTTGCCAGCTCCCACTGCAGTTGCCGTATGTTTGCACCATGTTCCCTGACATGGTTCTCATGATGGATGAGCCAGCAGAAGCTGCAGCTGGACTCCATCTCTGATACAACAGTTAAGTAAGGAAAGCAGAGAGGACTCCCCAGCGGTCCTGGATCACTCTAGCCCGGCGCTCACAGCTTCACCCTCCATGCTTACCGGGAAAGCATGTGACCTCTCCGGCTGTCTAGTTGCAATCAGCGACTCTGAGTCATCAAGTGTGGAACTCTTAATGAGTAGGGCCGGTCCCTGCGCATGAGTCTCTCTACCCCCAAATGTAATCAGTACCAAACACTGTCTGCTACTGGGCTGCACCCCATGTGACTGTGACCCCCATGGAGCCCCTCCTGGGCCCTGGCTGCAGTACAAATTTGGGACTGGTTCTGTGTGTGGTGGCCCCTCATCTTCTTGGGGGCATCAAGACTCCTTTGTTTGAGCTCACACGGACTTCCCACCTTCCCCAAGACTTTCACAGGGTTCTGAGCACATGGTGGATGCTCAGGAAACAAGTGCCTCCTTGAACAGGCCCCTTCACCTTGTCAGCGTTGGGCTTGAGGAGGTTTCAGTTTCCTGACCATCCCAGCATGGGTCCTCCAGGCTTCTGGCTCACTGTCACCACTAACCCTGTCTGTTGGGAATTAAACAAAGAAATTAAGACACATGCCAGGCTGGGTATGTGGCTGAGCAGAAGAGAAAAAGAGGGAAGGAGAGGAGGGGATAAAAAAGAGGAGATCCCTGTCCGGGTCCTTCTTCTGTGCTTGGTACTTGACAATGGCCGGTGCCTACAGGGCAACATGGAACAGCGTACTCAATCTTTTCTTCATTTAACACAGAAAGAAGAGGCCAAGAGAATTTGGACTGTTTCTCCAAGGTCATCAGTTAATGAACGTCTGGACAAAAGTACAAGCCTCATAACTGTCAGTGTTGTCTTTAAGGAGCTCCGTGATGTCTCCATTCAATGTGCCCTTGGGAGGGACCTACTCCTCATTGATAGAAGGAAAAATGAAGTAGTGAGTATTAACTGAATAAATGAAGGAAAGAAAGACATAAGAGAAAAACCGGATATAAGGAGGGAGAGAAAAGGTGCTTCCCCAGGGCGGCGTTCATAGTCGCTTCCAAGAGAAAACAAAGGGGAAGACGAGTGCGTGCAACCTGTGACCAGTAACACGGAGGCGCAGCTCACTGGGCCCCACGAAGCGCCCTGAGTCCTATGGCAGTTTAACCAGGACTCTGTGCACCAGGGAAGTTCAACCACACCAGGGGCCATATTGTACCTAGCAGTATCTATTGGCGAGAATGAAAAGGCATTAATAAAAAATGCATAAAGAATATTCTCTGGCTGCCCAACCTCCCAGGAGCACAAGGCAGAAAACTCAAGAGAGACACAGTCCATGATGCCCAGGCAGCACTCAGGAGATGCGCACTGGGTGGGGGTGGGGGTGACCGTCGCTGTGTCTAGGCCTTGCCCATCCCCTCTTCTCTGAAATTAAGGCATTTTTAACTCTTGCTAAGCCACCTCTGGTTCTACAACTCTTCCAATGGACATGGCCACTAATCTTATGAATATGTCTAACCCCAGGACCCAAGCCCAAGACATGACTCTACACAAGTCCAGGACATGACTCCGTCCAAGCCCAGGACATGGCTACCCAAGACCAGGACCTGACTCCCACCCAAACCACGGTTTGGGGTCCATTTGTGCCAATCCCAGACAAATATTTTCTTCTGGATAATGTGAAGTCTCTAAAAGTGTTTAATGGCTCCTCTCAGCTTTCAGTCTAGTATCAGGAATTGTCAAGCCCCGGCAGGGACACGACAGAGAGGAAGAGGTGTCAGCAGGACCACAGGGGTACCAGGTGGCCCTTTACAAGGCCCAGACTGACCTCTCAGTCATCAATCAGCTGAGTGAAGATTGGCCCAGCTTTTGAATGACTGTCTCTGGGTAAACGCTGCCACAATGTGGGTTTTAAAGAGAAGCGTCAGGCTGGAGAGATGGCCTAGCGGTTAAGAGCGCCAACTGCTCTTGCAGAGGACCCGGGTTCGATTCCCAGCACCCACATGGCGGCTAAGAACCATCTTTAACTCCAGTTCCAGGGGAATCTGATACACTCTTCTGACCTCCGAGGCATTGCATGACATGGGTTCACAAACCTACATGCAGACAGTACATTCATACACATAAAAAAATAAAATTAAAAAAAAATCTTGAAAAAAATAAATAAAAAAAATAAAGAGAAGTGCCATGAAGCTGCAGGTGCAGAGGGTCTCAGGGAAGCAGCTCCCCCCCCCCCGAGGCCCAGCTCTAGGAGAAGCATCGCATCCCCTGGCCCAGGGCTGACAGCCACCTCTGCTTCCACTTCCACCGCAATCATGGATCTGCACTGGTTTGCATCCTTCCTCCAGCATGGATTTTAACCTGCACATCTCCAGGCAATCACAAATAGCCAGAGAGAACACATAATACCAGCATCAGACACCAAGAAACAATCGAACACAATCAGGCAGAGATTGCATTCCCACGACGCTGCTGAGAGCAAGACACCTGGCACACGGCCTGCCCTGTGCAGTGCCCTCCAAGGGTGTGCAGCAATCAGCTAACAAGACAGCTCCCGAGTCCTCTCCACACCCAGCCTCCTTGCAGCCGTGTGGAATACATTAGAAAAGAGGCTCAAGGGGTTCATCACTTAACAAGGAATCAAGTATCTCAAATCAGAAGAATTTGAAGAGCAATTGTCCTAAGTAGGAATTCTAAAAAAGAAAGAGATTAGAATTGGCTGAAGTTGTTGAAAAAGAAGTCAAAGGGAAAATGAAGCTGACGTGACCTTGGAAGGAGGCATGAAATGTGCCTCTGTTCAGGGGGAGATGAGGACAGGACAAGAGTGAGGGACTGACCAGAGGTCGCAGGGAAGAAAAGCTGCATGTGGGCAGGGCTTCCTGGACTCATCTGCATGAAGTGAGAGCGACCTTGCCTCAAGGGCAATGTAGCTTTGAGCACTCGGGCACACCACCCACAGAACCACGCCGGGTAGAGTTGCTCCTGCAGGTGGGGAAGAGTGGAGGATGGCTGGAGCTGGGAGAGAAGGTGGCCCCACTTTCTGACGTACAAGGCGTTTCTATGGTAACTTTCAGGAAACAGGAAGACAGGATACAGTGTAAGTCATCAAGAAATGCTAACGTGTGGCAGCTGGAGAGTTGGCGAGAGGGTTCAGGGACAACCCCACCATCATCTGGAAGACATGGCTAGAATCTGGAGCTAGAATCTAGTGACGCCAAACTGCCGAAGCTCAGTTTGTGCTTTAACGGGGAAAAATGACATGTGAGAGGGCCAAGTCCTCAACTGGTCATGTGAAGGTCCCAGGAGGTGACCCCATGTGAAAATGATGACTCGCAGTTGGTTGGGCTAATCCAAAGTAATTGACGTCTGGCAGCTGAGTGTGGCTCACTTCAGCCAAGGGCAGAGCCACCAGCATCACAAAGTTCACTTTTAAATATTTTTATCTGTGCATATGAAATATGCAGACTAATGGGCTTCGTCCTGATATTTCCACCGATGCATACACAGGCTCTCACCATATCCATCTTCCCACGATGCTCCATTTTTATTTCTTAAGGAACCTCCATGATTATTCCCACAGAGGCTCAACCAATTTACTTTCCTACTGGCCATAGGCAAAGATTCCTTATCCCTGCATCACCAGCACTTATTTTTGTTTGTTTTCTCAATGATAGTCTTATAGACTGGGGTGAGATGGAATCTCAATGTAATTTTTATCTGTATTTCACTACTTAAAACTTTCTGATTTCTGTATTGGCCATTTGCTTTTCTTATGAGAATAGTCTGTTCAGTTTGTTTGACTATTTATTGACTGCGTGGCTTGTTCTTTTGGAATTCAATTTATTGAGTTCTTTGCATACTTTGGATGCCCATCTCCTATGTGATAAATAGCCGGAATACACTCCTTCCAATTCTTAGGTTCTATACTTGCTCTTCAAGCAATTTGATGCAATCTAACTTTCCATTTCTTACTATTATTTCCCAGGATATTTAGATAATTTGTGGATAAGTACAAAGTCAAAAGGTCCTGGAAATACAATTCTTTCCTGGAGTCACCCTGTGACATGAGGACAGACAGACTGACAGACAGACAGATGGACAATAGATAGATGATAGCTAGATAATTGATATATAGATAGGTGATAGATTGATGATAGACAAGTACACAGATATTGGATAGGTGACCTATCAATAGGAAATAGATCAATGATAGCTAGCTAGCAAAATAGGATAGATAGATAGATGATAGATAGATGATATAGATAGATGATAGATAGATGAGATAGATACATAGATACATAGATAGATGAGATAGATGATAGACGATAGGTAGATAGATGAGATAGATGATAGATAGATAGATAGATAGATAAAAAAGATAAAAGATAAAAGATAAATAAATAGATAAAAATAAAAAAGATAAAAGATAAAAGATAAATAAATAGATAGATAGATAGATGCAGAGACACTGATCCTTCAAGAGACTACCTACAGATGTGCGTATAAACAATTTGATTCATACACCTTGTTTTTTACACAAAGAATAGCAAATCTCACTATTTGCATCTCATTTTTAATTTAAAACCAGGGAGAGCCATTTCACAGAAGTCCACCTCACACTAAGGGTACGCATAACAGGAAGTTCAAGTTCAAGTTCCCAGCAGGTGGATCCCACCCTGAGGCCCCATCCCAGCCACCACCTTCTGTTCGCTCCTATGACCTCTTCTGGGGCACGTGGGGCTGGGGACCTCTTCTTTTCCTCAGAGAAAATCTGCAGTTCTGTCAGTTCACAGCCCTACCCTCTAAACTCTTAACTCCAATGCCCTCTGCAAGGCCTCTCTCCAGGTCACATATAGTCACTGGTGCTGAGAACTTCAACATATGAATTTGAGGAAAACATAATTTGGCCCATCGAGGCACAGATAAAGATACCTTAGTGTTTTGAATAGCACATAGTATCCACTGCACAGTTGTAACAAACTGTTCTCATCACCTCTGTTATAAAAATTGTTGAGCAGGGAGATCATTTGAGTGGAAGGAATTCTTGTTTGTTTTTCTTTTTTTCTTTTTTTTTTTTTGAAGGCTTTATTTTATTTATTTTTTTTAATTTATTTATTTTTAACAAATCTAGACCCATGTTCCCGCCCATTCCCCCACCCCACCAGAGCTCATGCATTCTGCCAAACATGCTTTTCATCTCTTAGTCTTTCTCAATATTTTCCATGGGGAAGTTGACTGTTTTGAGCAGAAGTTCACTGTTTCAGTCAGCTCTTTGATGCAGTCTTTTCTGTTGTTGTTGTTGTTGTTGTTGTTGTTGTTGTTTTTTGATTACACTGCGTGGTGTTAATTGTGATCAGAGATGCTAGGGACATAGTTCTGTTGGTTGTGCTTGCCTCCCATGCACAAAGCTCTAGGTTCCAATCCAGCACCATCTAAGTTAGGGGGTGATGCATGGCTATAGTCCCAGAATCAGAAATTCAAGGTCATCCTTAGCTACATAGCAAGTCGGAGGCCACGCTGGGATATATGAGACTCTGTCTCAGCTATTTGCAAAACTCCTTGCTATGTGGTCTCTTACTATCACAGGAAAACCTCCCTGAGCTGAGTCTTCAGTCAGCTTTCCACACTGTAGCCCTGGGTCTCCTATAGGCCAGGCCAAAGATCTCTTGGGCTAATGCGATTCTGTGTTTTTCTCCAAACCATTTTCTTAGACGTGCTGGCTGGTCTGCTGGTGCATGTGGCACTCGGGACACATTACCCCTCTGTGCTCAGGATGGTGCCTTGGGTCCAGAGTTCAGCGTTACCCTCTGCGTCTTTGCCCGCACTCACAGGACACATGTTGTCCCACATACAACCCTAACATGTCATTTATAAGCAGGGTTTTGTTTATTTGCTTGCTATTGTTTTAGATTTGGGTTCGACTTTTGTTGTTTTTTGTTTTTGTATTTCTTGGAGACAGAGCCTTACTGTGTAGCCCTGATAGCCTGACACAGCAACCCTCCCACCTCTGCCACCCAAGTGCAGGGACAACAGACATGCAACACCAGGCCTGACTTGGGGGGGGGATTATTATTTAATCTAATATCTTTTTCATAGGCCAGTTTAGCCCACTAATAACTTAAAGACATTGGAGTTCATTTTTGTCTCCTTGCTGTTGCTGTATTCTTTCTTTTTCTTTTATCTTCTATCATGTGCCCTTGATGTCTTTGCATTACCGTGTGATTCTCCTCATGATTTTAATGTCTTTGATTTTTTTTTGTTGGTCTTTTTGAGACAGGGTCTCCCTTTAGTCTCAGCTGGCCTGGAACTCCCAGAGATCTGCCTGTCTCTGCTTCTGAAGTGCTGGGATTAAAGGCGAGCACCACCATGTCCGGCTCAATGTCTTCGATTTTTAACAGTGATTTTACAATCACAAATTTGTACCGTATTGTTAAAGCTCCATCCTTGTGGCATGCTGACCTCCAACAGTTTTTTCCAGTGTCACCCAAGGAGTGATGGTCACATGCTGAGCATCTGCTCAGCAGCATATGCTACTTGGACACGTATTTCACTTCACCTAACTTTCCTTGTTTAATCTTGAGTAGCCGCATGTGTGTACCGCCATCCACTCTGCACAGACAACACAGTGCCTTCCTAGAGCCCTGCGTGGTGACTGCAACTTCTGCAGCTCCTACTGAGAGCCAGGACAGCGGCAGGGCAAAATGGCAGCTGGCTCAGGCCGGTCGTCATCCTTACAGCCAGGCCCAGAAAGCTTTTCCCACTTATTTGTGCTCAGTTTCCTCATCTGTAATCTGTGCCCACTGTCTCCTTGAAGAGCAGATCACTGGCGGGTGAGGACAGAGACCACTGTGACACTCACTGGCCTGACTACTCCACTCCGCTGGTCTCTCATGTCCCTGTCCACCCGTCACGTCAGCATATCCTATTATTGCCTGTATTCTTTAACCTGTAGCTCTGTCCTCACATACAATACACAATACACAATTGTTGCTCAGTTATGTTGGTGCTAGCAAATCAATATTTTTTTAATATGTATGAGTATACTGTCTGCATGTAGGTTGGTGCACCCATGTTGCGCAATACCATGGAGGTCAGAAGAGGGTGTCGGATTCCCTTGGAGCTGGAGTTAAAGACGGTTCTTAGTTGCCATGTGGATGCTGGGAATCAAACCTCAGTCCTCTGCAAGAGCAGTCGGTGCTCTTAACCGCTAGGCCATCTCTCCAATCCCAAAATCAACATTTTTTTTAAATCACCACACTCACACTATGTTCCGCCCGCATCCCTATCAACTATTTTCAGCTGTTCTTCAATCAATGGCCAGTGGCATGCCAACGCTTGTTTCCAACGCTCAGCTCTCGCCCTCACTGTTCATTCCTTGATTAGGCCTGGGCTCTGTTCCTGTCTTTAAGGATGGCCTGTGTGACATAACTTCTGAGTTTGTGACTGTCACAGGAGTATTTCCTTTGACCTCTCCTACTTGCACACTAACCCAGCCACATACTGCTGTCCTGCTTCTGTATAAGAACCAGCCGGAGTTTATATCTGCACGGATGCCTCAGGCCCACAGACTCTGGGTGCCAATTGTTCTGACACCTGGGAAGGATGACTCTCCTAGGATCATCCTAGTGGCTGGACTGGCCCTTCTTAGAGGGCTCATTTCCAGAGTGGCTCCTCCAGGGACACAAATGGCCTCTGAGCTAGTGGTCAAGTGATTTGATCAAAGGAGACAGCTAACCCCAGCCCCTGCTTCTCAGCGTGGCGGTCTTCTGGCAGGAGCTGCATGCCAAGCAGAGCTCACATCCTCAACACCCACAAGGAACAGTGTGAACTCTGCCAGGCACCCAGCTACAGCTGCCCAGATTCCAGAAGAAACATCCTACCGCATGATGGGCAATTTCACAGGATTTTCTCTTAGGTTCCAAAGTGGACACAGACTTGAATGAATTTTGCCACTTTTCATTTCTTATGTAACTCAGAGCCATCAGTTCATGGACAGTGCTGACGCTGCCAGCCGGTTGTGCCTTCGTCGGTGCTGTCTTTGTCACTGGGTCCTGAAGCATCTCTCTTCTACACATAGAATATTGCTTTGCCTCAGTTCATTTTTTAACATTGTACTAATTCTAGAGCATTTTCTTAAATGATATTTTTCATTTACTTAGCGATTTGGTGTTTCATATTGCTTTCTCAGGCTTCCAGCTCAACTTCCTGCCTGTGACACTGTCGAGATTTTATTCAGCACTCCTGAAGTCCCACCACCTCTACGATTTTTTCACAAGTTCTTCTGTGTCATTCTTGTGCTCTTGCTTTCTGGAGTTTAAACGTTCATGATGAAACGTTTGTTCACAATCACTGTTTACGAGTTTCCTTTTCTGTATTTTCGTGCTGTGAATTGGGTGAATTTCCTTCAGGTATCTTAAAGACTTTGCATTCTAATGGACCATGGAATAAGAGTCTTCCTAAATGCACTTGATGAAGCTACTCGTGCTGTAGTCCAAGGTCAAGTACAAAGCAAGCAGGGTTTGATGCCTAGAACTGTCTGTGTGAGCACACATCCATTCGCTTGGCTTCAGCCAATCAGGGGAGCTGATCTGGATGCAGATCTTTGCTCCACCCTCCTCAACAACAGGCTGCTTTTACTTCTTTGGTAGTGTCCTCACACCACCGTTCTCCATCCCGGCTTCCTTGGACTCTGCACGAAGCTCCTCCGGGCCCCAAGCTTTCCCTGGGCTGGGTCACTGTTCCTGGAGAGGACGGTTCTGTCTGTGTCTCCCCACGCTGCAGCTGCGGTGTCCTCCACGGTCCTCCGGGGCCTCCTCTCTCCTTGGCAGCCTTCCCTCCTATATTGTTTCCGGCATACAGATGTCTCGATTTTGTTGTAAAGACAGCATTTGCATTTTTTATTCTCATTCTTCGTGCTGCTTTTGGGTGATTTTCAAGAAGATGGGATGGAAAATGCCATCTTTACATAGCAATTCTAAATCTGAATCGCTCAATAAATCTTGAACACATTTTCAAATGCAGACAGACACTAAGTAACAGGCAGAGGTCTGAAGCCATGAGCACCTTCAACAGGACAAGAAGCAGAACCCAGCCTGAGCTCCCTCCCAGGTGACAGAACAGGGGAAACCTCTCCCTTGGGACGTAACTCAGGGATGAGCCAGTAGCCCCAGCAGCTTTGTCAGGATCAAGTGCAGGCTGATCAGGGGTTTAAAATCCTGTGTGATGACCTCACCCCAAAGCCACTCAAACTATATGCTCACAAGACAAGGGGCCCAGTACCAAAGTGAGCTTTGGTAAGATCCCTTCAAACTGGCAGATTCTAGGAGTTTGGTCCTCAAGCCCTGGGGCCCAAGACAGCAGAAAAGCAGAGATACATGCTCCTTCTCCCTTTATTTCCACTGCCTTGTAGTGAGTTCCTTTTAGAAGCAGATTATCGCCTCTTGCAGAATCCTCAGAATAACAGAAAATACAGCAGTCTGTTTTGTTTGATAACATAGGTCAGTCAGGAAAGGATAAAATCTAACTGGTTTCAGGAAAAGGAAAAACTTCAGAGGCACATAGGTGACTATCAATGCATGTATGTTCGCCTGTCCACGTATGTGTGTTCATATGTATGGCATGCATCTGTGTCCCTGCACATGCCTGTATATGTGAGATTGTGTGTGTGCGTGTGTGCGTGTGTGTGTGTGTGTGTGTGTGTGTGTGTGTGTCCATGTCTGATTGTGCATAAGGGAGAAAAGAAACAGCTTGCCTCTGTTTAGGTGGTAGCCTTCCCTAGCCAGGCAGGGTAGGGGTGGGAGAGGGGAGTCACCTCAGCCAGGAGGAACAGCGTTCTATAAGGCGTGAGAACGAAAGGGTTGAGAGTATGCTTGGCCCCAGGGACGGAGGAGCTGCAGGCTGGCTCCCCGTCTCCATCTCCTCTGCCTCAGCAGCATCCTCCCTCTCGAAGGCGAGCAAGCTAAGGTGGGACTCCCAGGCTCAGGAGCCTCCTTCCAGAGCTGAGAAACGGGAGCTGCGCTTTCCCACACATTACGTTGTCGGCTCCACCAGGCCATCCGCTCCTGATGCATAATTAATAGCAGGAAATGTAGAATCCATTTTCCAGGATTTCTGATTCCCAGATGGCTCAATAATGAACTTTCATTTCCAACAAAAATATCCTTCTCTGAGATGGGTGTTTCTGTGATGCAGTGCTGCAGAGCAGGGCTTTCTGTATGAAGAAACCTAGGGAGGATCTTCAGCTAAGCAGGAGAATCTCAGCTAGGGCTGACTCCTGGAGCCATCCTGCAGCTGGGGACCAGCATCCGGAGGGGCTTCGCGAGGAGGTGATGCCACAGTGACACCCAGCCGCCTCACTGCCCTGGCTCCCCAGCTTCCTCCCCAGCTGGTCCTTCTCAGAGTGATTCCTTATGGTCTCATCCTGAACCCAAACTCCAAGTGAGAGAATCAGCCCTGACCACTACCACAGGGCATGTTTCCGGCTTCATCTCGGATGAAGCCCGCTGTTTAGGTGGCATGGTTGAGTTTTCCACAAAAATTATTTGTGTATTTTATCTCAGTTGATTCAGAAAATTACAAGTGCCCCAATGCTTGGTGACAGAGGCTGGCATATCAAAAGACTCAGAGGAACATAAACAAAAATAAATCACTACAGCTCCGCCCCCTCCCCAGAACTAAATTCCTTATTTTACAAAGACCATGTAATCCTTTCGTTTTCAAACAAATACCACTGCATCACTGTGATTCCTGTGTAAGCCGGCACAAATCTGGCTACAAGGGGCATGGTTAATGTGTTCTTTAATAGCCCACTCCCAGGGCTCCAGCCTGACATCATTGGAGCCAAGTCTGAGGGGATTACGTGTGTCAGCCACTCAATCCGTGAAGTCACAGTACAATGGGCTCACCTGAGCACGCTGCACAGGAAACTGTGCACCATATTTTCCTGCCTTATAAAAGGCGGAATTAAAAAAAACAGCTATTAAATTAATTGGCACTAAAAGCATGTAACAGTTATCTAATCTACTAATTTTTAGTTTAATATTAACCCCAGTGTCTGCTGTGACATGCGTTTGACCTCCACACCGAGCCAGCTCACCGTTTCAGTCTTTGAAGGGAAGTGAGGGGCTGGGGGAAGGAGAGGGCTTGGAATTCTTTCACTCTGACCTTGTATTCGAAGACTGTTTGCTCTGAGACAAGTATTGACTTTATGTGAGGCCAACCTCATTGAGCCTGATGTAGCATGTTCCTCCCTAAATTTTAAAGGCCCCCTGGTTCAAGAGGCAGCTTTTAACTCTCAGACACTTGGATCAGCTAACGTGATCGCATGGCTTTTCAAAGGAGGAGAAACATTCAGTTCCAAAGGTATAATCACCGAAGGCCATGGGCTGCTCAGGCGCTGAGCCGGGCCCCACGTTTCTGTTTCCTGTGGACTCCCGTTTTTGTTTAATCCTAACTATAAAAAAGCCCTTGAGCTTTCCATCCCAAATTCCAAGAACAATGTGGACTCTGGGAGGGAAATCAGTTCTATAGTAATCAAGAGCTTTGCCCATGCTTTGAATGGATGTATCTGAAACAAAGTTGCTCCTCAAACCATCAATAGCAGACAGGCAGAGGATGCTGAGAGAGGACAGTTGCCTAGGAAATGTCTAGGGTCACAACCACGGGACTTCCTGTTGAACTGTCTCAGGTTCTTGGAGAGACAAGGAACAGCACTGGTGAGGGCTGAGACAGACATGTTCCCACGAGTTCCATCAACGTCAGACAGCCCAGGCCACCTCTCTCTTCTGTTTCTCAGTCCTGGCTCTCCAAATTTCACCATCTTAGGTTTACAGAATAGTAGAGGATCTTCACAACTCACACTCCTTCGTGCTCTTCACAACTCACACTCCTTCGTGTGAGGCCAGATGGGAGAGTCCAAGGCAGAGCCCACCCCACACCCTGTTCTCCAGCTCAAGACACAAGCATCTTGTGCCTCTCAGTTGTGCAAGTGTGCTCCCAGCATGCCACGAGGTCTCTAAATCCACCTTCTCTGAAAAGCGAGTGCCCCTGAGACCCACGTCATTGCTTTAAAACATTTTACCAGCTGGCTTTAATGACAAAGACATAATGACACTGTGTATGAATGTTCTAAGCGCCAGCTCTTCGGACGCCAGTACTGACCACCTCTGTTCAGCAGAGTGCAGGGACCAACTGCTCGGAGAAGCACACTTGGTTATCCACAGCCTGAGTTTGGGAAGGCCCCGCTCCCTGTCCCATGGGCCCCGTGCCACAGAGGCTCACGTCCGTCCCCCCACCTGTCCTGGTGGGCCCTTCAGAAAGTCAAAGCTGTCCACCGTTTGTTCACCCCATTCCCCCACTCAAATCCACTTCTGGGAGCCTGTGCTTGACAGAAGAGAGGTTGCAAGCCAGGCCTGGAACTACAGCCGCCACACTCCCCTCTGCTGAGTTTCCCTCCACCCAGAGCCTCCGTGATGAGCCTCTCCTCTGGCCCTGTGTTTATATTTTGTCTGGTATTCAGCTGTAGAGTGTAGAAATACCTGACTCTCCGCTGCATGGGCTACTGAACAAGAGAGCAGCTGCCAGAGGTGCCCTGCAGGTGACAAACACAAGCATGAATCCATTCCATCATGAGACTGTTTCTGCATCGTGCAGCTGGCTACACACTGCATTGTGCATTTGATAACCAACACTGAGCAACAATTCCACGTTATGTTCTCTTGTGTGGACTACCTCATAAAACCTTATATATGAGATTATTCCCATATTTTACATAAGGAAGCCATCGTGTGTGGGGAAGTACAACATAGGACTTAAATTCAGATCTTCCTGGTCTCTGAGCCCGAATGCCTAACTAGCATTCGGAGAGGTGCAGGTGGAGGGTAATGGAAGGCACACGCAGGCTGGACCAGCTGCAGTAGGGCCTGAGGAGTTCACTGATTGATGCTGTGACCACGACTTCGTGTGCCAGGGCATGGGGACACCACCAAAATATACCCAGTCCCAGATGCAGGCATTGCTGTCTGTAGCCCTTCACACCTTATCACGGGCCCCTCCTAAGGAAGCCACCCCCTTAGTCTGCCTCATCACCTACAGGTCTAGGGAGTGGCAGGTACCTCGTGTCCCAGGCTGGAACTGATGCTGCTCAGGGCTGCCTGTGGCCTCTTTGGGTCTTGGGGAAGTTGGGTGAGGCTTTCCAATCCCTTTCTCTCCCATGTGTTACCTCTTCATGTAGAAAGCTGATCAACATCCCACCCGGCCTTCCTTAGGCCACATGCTGTGAATCGCCTTTCTCAAAAGTTTAGCTGGTTTGTCTCTCACCATCTTTGGCAAAAAGTAAAGCTCCCATGGCGTGGTCCATGGCAGGATCTGAGCTCACTGGCTCTACCCTGACAGCTGACAAGGTGCTGGGGGCCTGCTGCTGTACCGAATGCTCAGAGGAAGTGTAAGAGATGCAGAAGACCTGCACCTCCAGGACCTGCTCCCCCCCTAAGAGGCTGACTCCCAGTTTCCTGAGCATGTCTTGCCTACAGGTGGATGGTATCAGGCAGCTGCTTGGCCTGTGTCTGGTGGCTGCACAGACCCTGGAGATGAACCTGGCTGGGTCTCGTGAATAGTGAATAGCCACCACCCCTTCCCCTTAGGAAGTTTTGACAAACAAGTCCTTTTCTTGGTAGGTGTTGAACATAAACGGCGCTAAGAGGACTCTGTCAGGTTCCAAAATGTAATGGGCAAGCTAAAAGATGAATCAGACCCGAGTGGGGTCTGTTCTCAAATTCTAATAGAATAAATAGAGGTGCACTTCAGAGATACAAGGGTGGGTAGGGGCAGGGTGTTCCAAAGTCCTGGAGATGCACAGGTATGCTTGGAATTCAAAGCCACTACAGAGACTATGGAATGTGTGACATTTGCAGCCCAAAGTCCTTTGCAGCAGAATGAATGCTCTTCGAGGAACAAAAATGTCTTTTTTTTCCTCCCAGAGAGAGAAAATGTGTGTTGTGGCGGCTCCTTGGAAAGGAGAGCCTGTCGCTTTGTACGTCATTTGTCAGGCAGAAGCAGCCTTCTGCCTGATGTGAAGTGAGCCTTATAATAGTGACAACACAGCAAAATGTAGGAAGCTTTCACCAAAGCAAATCACACCTAGCTGCTGCTTCTACGTTCTCCTCTGATGAGAACCAGTCTGTTACTCCATCAAACAGCTTCCCTATCAGCCTCCTAGCCACTACCTCTCCCTCCTTAGATCCGACCTGAAAGGTCTGGGCTGGGTAGTCACAGCCATGATCTGGAAGGGCCGGACCTGCTCTGCTTTCAAGAATTCTTGGGAGAAGGTCAGTCCTCAGCCCAGGAGGGGAAGGGGGAGAAGCCCCAAAATGCTGAGAGCCCCACCAAAAAGCCTTCAACCCAAGAGCCTTTGAGGGACATTGAAGATTTAAACCCTATAATTGAACATTTCAACCATTCCACAATGTGTGTGTCCTTATACGTATATACACTTCAAAACAGTTTTACATGAGAATGTCATATGTTTTTATTAAGACAGCATTACTGTTAGAACAAAAGAGAAGGTTAGGAAAAAGAGGATGAGGCCAAGCAGTGGACGGTGCTGCCTCGCTCTGTAAAGCCTGCTCACTTGCAAGATGGCTGCAAAGTGGGGCTTGGGTCTTCTAGCTGCAAAAGTGAAAGGCAGTCGTGGCTGCAGCTCCCGCTGCAATCGGAGAGTGCACACCCCTCTGTTGAAGAGACACAGGCTTCTGCCACCCAGTGAGGCAACTGGAACTCCTGCCTCGTGGTTCACAAGAGTCCTAGGACGCTGGCGCATGACCGCCAATGGCTGTTAGCTGCAGAGCCCAACTCAGAAAAGAGCATTTTTAAAAATCCTTCACCAAATGTTTGTCTGCTACTTCTTTCATCCCAGCTCCATGCCAGTGACCAAGGTGCAGGGTGCACACAGTGGCCAGGACCTTCCTGCATGATGTTGGGGCCCAGCAGAAGGAAGCCTGTCCACAGTGAGCAACGACACCTGACAAGCAGAAGTGGAGCCCGACAGGGCTGGGGACCCTGCTGGCCAGGCAGCAGAGGCATCACCACTCAGGGCACGCAGTCGAGCTGGAGCACGGGAGGGAGGACCCACAGCAGGCTCCGATTCTGAGCTTGGCCCTACCCAAGGGTGGATCTGACCCCCTAGTGCAGACTCCTTACCTTGGTCAGCAATCTCCACAGCAGCCAGAGAAGAAACCTGAGACCATGCGAACAGACAAAATACCTTCCTTATCCTCACCTACCTCTACTGCACCGGCATGTTCTTCTGGGTGGACACGCCGACCAGCCACTTATCAAAGTATAGAAAATGTCACATCACATGACACACCAAAGCCACCTCAAAATGCATTTTAGGCTCGGCACCTATTCAGAATTACAGTGCCTGTCAGTATATGTTGTTCAACATGTTACTCTAAGCCACAGTTTGTTATTTGATTTGAAAACACATGTTGCCTTTGCAAGGATATAGTACCTTCTTTGTTTAGAATCCTGATATCTGGTTTTATACTCTGAGATTTTATTCTGGGAAAGGCCACAGAGGCTTTACCAAAGCTCTGTGGAAATCAATTAAACAAACCACCCCAAACAACTGTTCTTAATGTTCTTAGTTCAGTAGATGAGGTGGTCACCTTCACAGATCCCTCCATCAGTGATATTTCTTTTTTAGACTCTCCCCTTGGGTTTATTTTGCTGTACACAGTGCTGGGACAGATAATTTCTTTTAGTCATATGTGTTACCACACTCACCTCTCCTCATCCTTCCCATCCTCTCCTATCCCCCGTCCCTTTTCCCTTCCCTAGGCTTCTCTCTGCTTTCACTTCATACACAGATGATTTTATGTATCTCTATAAAATCTAGGATCTACAAATGACAGAAAATATGCAATAGTCATCTTTCTGAGTCTGTCTTATTTTGTTTATCAGGATGGTTTCTGGTTGTATCCACTTTCTAATAGATGGCCAATTTCTTTCTTCACTATGGTAGAGTAAAACTCCATTGTGCGTGCAGGCCACGCTTCCTTCACCCATTCATCCACTGATAGACATCAGTGATGTTTCATGCAAATAATCTTTTGATAGCCAAACAGCTGTGAGTTCCAGTGTAATTCATCACAAGTAGGAAAACTGAAAAAAAAAAAAACATTGTCATAAACAAAAAGAAAGATTAAATGAAACACCTGCTTTGATCATAAAACTCCTGAGCAGAAGCTATGCAGCCATGTGTGTGGAGAGCGGGGTGGACCACCAACTCTCACCACATCCCTCCAGCACTGTCCTAAAAGATCTAGATCCTTCAGGAAGGTGAGAAAATGAAGTATGAGGACTGGGACAGAATAAAACCATCACTATTCACAGGAGATTTGTCCAGGTTAATTAAAAATTGCAAAGGACTCTATAGATAATTATTAGGCCTTCTGGATGAATCTAGGAGATTACCGGGGCACGGTCCATATATAAAAGCCAACTAATACCTGTTTACTAACAGCAATGGACAGTTAGTTACAGTGGCTACTGAGGCACTCACAGGCCTCCTCTGACAAGCTGACTTCAGCACGGCTGGGGTGGACAGCTCCATGCTCAGAGGCGGGCCCCACTGAGGGTCTCCGCCTTTTTGCCTGCTGCATCCATCCAAGCTGTGGTGTTCACCCTGACTTTACGAGTGCAGGGACATTAGGACCCCTGTAGGTGGCCCTCAACCACCGAGGGGTGGGACTCCTGGCAAATGCCCAGCTGGCTTTTAGTGGGAAGATCTGAGAGGCGAGTCTGGGTTGTCCAGTGTTCCTCTGCTCACTTCAGGTACCCCGGTCCTGCTGCTCCGCTCGGGATCTTGTAAACGCCTGTGAATAAGCCGTCTGCCCCTGAAGCCCTGCCTTGGGCTCTTCTTTGGGGAACCCACAAAGGCCACACTCAGCACCTCGATTAGTATCAGCGTATGCTTGGATCTCACAGGAGATGTTACTAGGAGAATTTAAAGAGCGAATGGAAGCATACGTATTGGTGCATTTGAGGACATGGTAAAGCTATTAATTCACTCCAAATTGATCTACATTCCAAATGCAATCCCAATCAAAACCCGGGGGGGGCGGATTTTTTTAAAAAAAAGAAACTTGGCAAGCTGACCCTTAAAATGTTAGAAAAATCTTAAGAGTAAAGAATCACTGAGATGCTCTTGAAGAACAATCCCATAGGAAAGATATTCAGATCTCTGAGCATTACAATAAATATGGTGTGGGGTTAGTTAAATGGTATGATGGCAATCTTGACTGACCTCCTTGACAGGATCTGGATCACTAGGAGACAGATCTCTGGTCACATCTGTGAGGGATTTCCAGAGGCCAAAAGAGGGGAGATCCACTGTGAATATGGGTGGTACCATCCCATGGGCTAGGGTCATGCGCTGCATGGCGAGGAGGAAGGAGCCCACAGCAGCATTCTTTCTTCTCTTCTTCTGACTGTGGACAGTGTGGCCATCTGCCTCACACTCCCGCAGCCACACCTGCCCCGCCAGGCCTGCTTTTGCAGATTTTGTACCACAACAATGAGAAGAGTAACTAGCACGAATGATGAAGACGGACAGAACTCACAGCCAGACACAGTACCTAGGTTTATAGTCATCTTGCTCACCACAAAGGTGACACAAGCAGTGGATAAAGATTCACAGCAATTGGATAAAATGTCTTGAGAGGAGATCTGCCTGCTATGTTACACTACATCCATGAGCTACATTTACACAGGTGATGGAACTAAGGGAGAAAGCCAAGCCCGAGAATTCCATTGAAGGTGATGAGAGAGAACAGCTTTGTGAGTTTGAGACAGGGCAAGACTTCTCCCTAGAACTCCCACCGTGAGTCATGAAGTGCAGATTGGGTGAACTCCATTGTGCTTTGTAGACTCTGATCATCAAAGTCCCCATCAGCGAAGTCAGGATGAGAGTCAGGAGGGACCCAGGAAAGAAGCATGCTGCACAGGGAACAAGTAAATACAGTACTGATACCACAGGTCATTCGCAGCAACCATCATTCCCTGCCTGAGGCAGTTGTTCTATGTGCCACATTACAGCACCAAGAACCTGTAATGCCCACTGTGCTGGACAGCGTTGTCGGTGGTCAAGCTGACACCCCTGGGCTGAGGGAGCCTCAGTTGGGGAATTTCCTCCATTGGACTGGCCTGTGGCCACATCTGTGAGGCATGTTCTTGATCACTGCATGATGTGGAAGGGCCCAGTCCACTGTGGGCAGTGCCACCCCTGGGCAGGTTATTCTGTATTATATAAGAAACCAGGCTGAGCACAGGCCAGGGGAACAAGCCAGTAAGCAGCATTCCTCCATGGCCTGTGCTTCAGCTCCTGCCTCCAGGTTCCTGCTGTGAGTTCCTACCTTGGGTTCCCTCAGTGATGGACTGTGACCCAGGAGATGTAAGATGAATAAACCCTTTCCTCCCCAAGTTGGTATTGATCAGAGTGTTTTGTTCCATCAATTAAATACAAACTAGAAAACCCATCAAACAGTGCAGGGTACATAGCAGACATGATTATAAGGAGAAAAATCCAAACTATGGTAACATCAGGGGAATGAGAGACCAGAAGAGGCTCAGCCAGCCCCTCTGTCCCTGACTGGTCACTCCCACATGTGACACATGCAGGTAGTAGAGTCTCCAGGGACTCACTCAGCCTCTGGTCACATCTAAGGGAGCCGCATTGAACAGTGGAATGCATTCCTTGACTTATGACCCACAGACCCTGGGAGGCAGAGACAGGAGGATCCGCTGGGCTCGCTCACCAGCCCACTCAGTTGAATAGTGAACTCCAGGTTCAAAGAGAGACCCTGCCTCAAAACACAAGGTGGCTAACAACGAGAAAAGCACCTCACATTGACCTCTGGCTTCTGCATGCAGGACATGTGTACACACACACATTTGTTATAGCTTATCACAAGCTTTCAGACACTCCATGAGCACAGTGCACCTTTGAGAAGGCACAGGACCAAGGGGCACACCTGATGATTCCCTTGTATTCCAGGGCTTGGGAGAATGCCAGGGTGGCTTTCGGAACACTGTGAAATGAAGAGGACATCTTAGAAACCAACACAGGGAGAGCCTGCTAGCTAACGGGAAATAAAGTTGGACTTTACCTAAATCTTTCTATATACATAAAATGAGCTATAAGAAAATGGAGCAATAGCTGGGTGTGGTGGCTCACACCTTTAATCCCAGCACCCAGGAGGCAGAGACAAGCAGATCTCTGTGAGTTCAAGGCCAGTCTGGTCTACAGAGTGAGCTCCAGGCCAGCTGGGACTAAAGGGAGACCCTGTCTCAAAAATACAAGAAAAAAAAATGGAGCAAATAAAAGTAAGAGAGAGAAATTAATAAACTAAGTGAAAATAGAGAAGAAACTGCAAGACATTGCAGTTTTATAGACAGGTCTTTCCCTTGAAATTATATCTGCAAACTAAAAAATCATCAATACCATGAAAAGGAGAGATACAGGGTTTAATTTTTTTTAATTTGTAATGTTAAAAATGACTGGAAAATTAAGATTACTCCCAAATCAGCAATTAGAACAGAGACAATGTAATGTGGAGAAACATGGAGAACGGTCAGCTGTTACGGAAGCACTTTAATCCCACTTGCAGTCAGTGGAGGACTAAGACAACATTGTAGATGCTCCTGATAAGGCAGGGGTGACAGGGGCAATGGACACTGACCCATGTTGGAAAGCAGTGGGACCTTCTAAGGGCCAGGATGGAAATGACAGCCGAGTCTCACAAACAGCATCATCTGTCAGCGACCTAGAGATGTCACCTCCAGTTCATCCTAGCAGGTAACAGAGGGTGCAAGGGACACAGCAGCATGGGATGCCAGGATTGAGAAGGCTTGGGGGATCCTCACGGGGAATCACAGCATAGAATCAAATACACTTGGGGAAACGGCAGTGACATTTGCCTTGGGTAAAAGGAGCATTTCCTGATAAATAGGGGAAGAAGGAAAAATGGAGAGAGGGAAAGGAGGACAGAGAGGAGGGAGGAGGAAGACATAAGAAGACAGAGCACGAGGAAGGGAGGGATGAGGAAGGGGAGGAAATGGGAGGGGAGCACAGAGGGAGGGAAGATCTGAACATAAATTGTAGAAAGTGGTCATATAGTCATATTACCTGCATTTTTCCACAGTAAACATACACGACCAACTTGAGGTCTGGACAAGGCCCCTGCAGAATCCATGGTAAGCTGAAGCTCTTTAGACAGGAGGTGGAGGGGTGGATGAGCAATTCAGACAGGCACCAAGTAAGCGGGGTAGGGTCAGAGGCCCGGACCATGAGAAGTGTCTCCACACCTGTCCTGGCTGGGGGATGCTGGGGGCACCGACACTCTGGAACAGCAAAGGTCACATGCTGGGGGTGCAGTCCTCAAGAACAGGGCAGGCAGGGGGCGTGAGTGTGGAGGGGACTGGGGTTTGATTCCCAGCACCTATGTGGTAACAAACAACTGTCTATAATTCCAGTTCCAGGGGACCTTATGCCCTCCCTTGACCTCTGTGCACATTGTACACACAGATGCAGGCAAAACACTCATATACATGAAATAAAAATAAATGAATTTAGAAACCTACTCAATGACACTTGCTGCTTAGGACATAGGATATCTCAAATAGAATGCTTTCCAGTACTGCCCTGGTCTAACTCCAATCTTGCCTGCTGCAATTTAAGCCTCTGCAGTGATGCTCAGAGAGTGCTCTGTGTGTCCCAACAGGAGTATAAGGTGACAAGTGAAAGTCAGAGCGAGACCAGGTGCTTAACATAGAACCGTGATGGGCGTGCTGGCACCAGCCTGGGTCCTTAAAGCTGCTAAAATCCAATAGCAACATTGTAAATCAAATCAAAAGTTCAGGCAGTGAGCCGGAGTGGGGAGATGAGAGCCTGCAACCAGAGAAGGCAGGCAGATTGCAACTTGGTGCTGAATTTTAAGATGAGATGCTCTTGGAATGAATAAGTCACTTTTTGGCAGAACAACTTCCCTCCTGTGAAAGTTCCTCTGCATACCATTCAAGTGTTGGACAAATCTCAGCCTCTCGGCACCTTTGCCCCAGAGAGCTGCCCTGTGGTCTGCTCAGCTACCACCTGTCAGCCGGAGCACACCACAAGCATGGGGCTGCCTTCCTCCTGCCCATCCCAGATCTTCCCCTTCTTCCCCACCTACTCCAACTCCCCCCTCTCCTCTCCTCTTACTCAAACTCCTCTCTCTCCTCCCCAGTTGCCCAAACTCCTCTCCCTCCTCCCCACCTGCTCTAACCCCTCCCATCTCTCTCAGGCTTTGAAGTGTGCATACCAAAATCTACACCCAACCACCTCTCATCCCATAAGTGTGCATCCAAATGGAATTTCTTCACAAAATCCTTTCTCTGAATATCTTTTCAAAGCATCAGCGGACGAAGGGGTATTCTTGTGATGTCCACACAATAAGCCCCATCACGGATGCCTCTTAGCACTGCTCCTGAGGTCTGGACCGCTCAAGGCCTTACAGAGAGAGACCTGAAGATCAACCACAGCAAACATGCAGGAGGGAACATGGACCACAGGTTCCACGACACAACACACATGGAAGCCTTGCACGGATGTGTGCATGCACACTGCCACCATGCCTCAGACCAAGCAGGGCTTTCCACGGTGGTGAGTGCACAAACCAGAGACAAGTCCTTCTTGGACTGCACTCCTGAACTTGTCTTGGCAGCAGACACAAAGCCCACCCCCTGCAGCAGGTGTGCTCTGCATGCCCGTGGTGCTCCTGGGGAGCCCTGGTCCCCTTACATGGAGCAACTCCTCACTTCAAGTCACACTTCAGCCCTGGAAGTTGGTGTTTGGAGTTTGCAAACAAAAATAGAGAAAAAGTAAAGATCTCAGGAGCCTCTGGGGATGGCTTTTCCCCCAGGAGCTTGGCAACAGTGCCTGGCATGTCCCTACCCGAGACAAGGCTGCAGGCACCATGCGCTGAGCAGAGTCCTGCTGCCAAGGCTCAATCCTGCAGGTCCCTTTTTGTACAGAGCGAGTCTCTTGTTCCACGCTTTTGTTCTTTCCTGCCCCATGCACCTTCTTCTATGAGTCTACAGAACAGCCATTTTCAGAAGCACACCATGTCTCAGCAGCATCACATGTGTCTTATTCCTGATAGAATCAAAGGGTGCCCTGGGCCTCGGCCCTTGATCTATGCTGTGCTCCCCAGGCATCTCCAGCATCCAGAGAGGCGCACAGCAGGAGCCCAACGAGTATTTGTTGATTAATGGGACTTAAGCCATAAAAGACAGCCCTCTTTGGGGAGCTCTGTGCCTTAAGTGGGTCAATTAGCTTGTCTGGCCCCTCGTGACTGATGGGATATTGTGAATTCCTCCCGTCTACAATCAGCAGATTCGGGCCCTCATCACTGCGAGTGGCTTTCCACTGTTCCAGCTACAAAAACAGCTGTAGAGGAAAGTGCCATTATGCAGGAAGTAGAGAGACAGGTGCTCTGATTAATTAAACATGCGGTCAGTGAGGACCATCCGTGCAGACCAGTCCTCAAACTGAAGTTATATTAAACACCGTGTAACTGCATCTCTCGAAAATGATCCCAAAGGGTGATCAAGGCGATGGTGCGTCACCTCCCACAAGGCTTTGATGTGGAGGACTCCGTGAGACACAGGGAGCTTGAGAGGCTCGGAGCCCTCTCGACCCACAGAAAACCCAGGAAATGCTTCTATATAAGATCTACTGTCCACACTGAGCCTGTAATTATAGTAACTCCTTATTTTAGTTCTAGGAAGACGATAATTTAGACAACAGAATTTCTGGATTTTAAAATGAATGAGAAGATACTGTCTAAGCAAATTTCTAATGCCGCTCATTGTCTTCCATTCTCAGATTTTCAACCGTCTTGTATGTCTCTCCTTTAAACCCTCCTTCCTTTTGGCCACACATATTACCAGCCTAGAAATCAAAGTGGACAAAATTAAAATTTGAGTATCTTCATGCAGCTTTTGTGCAACTTTAAATTTATTCATTCAAAAATTCTGTATGAACAAAAATAATATATCAGCTATGGTTTCTAATTTATTCTCATTTGGGGAAATTTAAGTCTCTTTGCACATGTGCTCAGAAGTTTTTGACTAATGAGTATATTTTTAAATGAATATGGCGACATTGTAGCAATGTAGCTCAGCCGCTCTGTGGCTGAGTCTCCTGCTACAGCCTCAGGGACCAGGAGCCTTCGGACATGCCTAACCCACACAGAGGAGTTCGAAATGGTGACCACTTACGTGGGCTGAGTCAGAGCCCAGGAACCAACATTTCTAAAGATTTGGGACATTGTGACCAAAATTAATATGTAACTGAGATGTGCCGGTCTCACCCAGGTGGGGAACGGGAGGCTCACACATCTGTAGGGAACACTCCTGAGTCTTGCCAGCACACAGAGGATCTGCCCTCTGCTACAGACTCTCCGTGAAGCCCCTGCTTAGCTTCCCTGACCTGGATGGTTGACTCTGTATTCTAAGCCTTTATGAAAGCCTTCACAGGCTTCTCTTTCCATTAATTCAGAGCTGGACAGAGTCCTCACAGACAGCCCTGCAAATAGCCTCCTGCCGCTTGCTCCCGACTGTTTACCCTGGGCACACAGGCTGGGGAACCAGATAGTATCTGTGCACAGGTCTGGAAGGAGCGACAGCAAAAGCTTCATATCATGACATCAAAGCCTGAAGAGATGAAAGGGCATCTTTATATTGGCACCATAAACACGTTTTACATACTCTGATATTCCAAGAATCTTTCATTTCAGCAGGTGGGAAAAGCAATGGTGGAGGCACCTATGTAACACAGAGGCTGACTGTGGCTGTGATTAAGTTTTATGTGGCTTTGATATAACCACTGTAATTAAGTGCTCTGATGAGCAAGGACTTGTCGGGCTCTTTCCACACTGTTTACTAATCCCCTGTTGAGGCGGTAAATCCATCATCATTGGGCACAGCTGCATACGTATTCTTAAAGGGATAGCTTTTGCTCAGTTCAACACATTTCAGGTGTTTTGCCCTTTCTCTGACGGTCAGAAGTGGTGAGGTGGAGCCCAGGCTGCTCCAGCTGACGTCTGCGTGGATGGGAAGCAGAGCCTTAGGTTCTTCCCGCACTGTAGACTCTGGTTTGCCAATCCAGTGTCCAGCTGGTGGGGGGTGAATGTGACAGCAGACTTAACAGAGTTCACACAGCTAGCTGGCCCACAGCAAACAGGCCCTCATGCCCGACACTCTGGGGTTTGGGTCTCACAAAGCAGACCCTCACACTGGGCAAGCTGGAACTGAGGTCATAGGGAGTAGGCCCTCCTCATACTGGGGACCCTGATGCTGTGTCAACACCCACACATGTCTGTCCTTCATCTTGTAAGAAAGGGTGCGCACCAGACCTTTAAGGAAGACTGAAGAAGAGTATATTGTTTTACTTTTCCAAGCTAGGTCTCAGGTAGTCTAGGCTAAAAGACAACCTTAGGTATCATTTCTCAAAAGCCTTCTACCTTGCTTTTGCTTTGTGTGGGGTGGTGGAGACTACATGTGTGCACATGTGTGTAGAAAACATTACCATTCCTCCAGCTCTGTCCACTGTATTTTGTAAATCAGGGTTTCTGGTGGCTTAGATCTGGCCAAGTAGGCAAGGCTGGGTGAACAGTAAACTCCAGGGATCTTCCCGTCCTCCCTCCCCAGTGCAAACATACACCACTG
The DNA here is from genome assembly GCA_009823505.1 of Rhizomys pruinosus. Lineage (NCBI taxonomy): Eukaryota > Metazoa > Chordata > Mammalia > Rodentia > Spalacidae > Rhizomys > Rhizomys pruinosus. The sequence continues at coordinate 93,790 of VZQC01010002.1, forward strand.
CCCATTTTAAAGGGTGCCATCTACCTCAACAACCTGGTCCAGATATCTGTCGAAGAAAATGAACCTAAGAATATCTAAGCAAATCAGATGTTTACTGGAATAGGGGATAAATCCAGTTCCATAGGCCACACTGATAAACATCATTTCATTACAGACATGAACAATGGCTGAGCCAGGCACTGCTTCATGCGGCGCACATCACCTCTGAGACATGGGGACCTGCTGAGGATGGGAGCATCTCAGGGGAGCACACCTCAGTGACGAGAACTGACCATTGTCCCTGCACATTTGCTCCATCAGCTAATCTTTGGGTCACTCTTTGAGCACCATAATTTTTAGGGAGTATGTCCTTATCAGAGAATCCACAGCTCCCAGACTCTTCCATGCCGTGCTGGGGAGGGGAAACTGAAGACCCAGTCAAGGAGACAATGATGTGACTCCCACAGTAAGTGATCAGTACGGGACGCAGCAGAGCATTAAGCTGAAGAGGGAGGGGAGATTGGTGGGACCTGGCCCACTGCACTGACTGGTAAGGCTGTGGGGGCAGGAATGCGGGCTCAGCAGGGCTCCTTCCCTGTGGGGAGCAGCAAGTGGAGGAAGTGATGCTTCCAGGTTGGGGGTCACACCAAAGAAGGCATAGATTAAAACAGAAGACAGTATCCCAGACCCCAGTTCACTGTCTGTCAGTGAATGTGCCACATTTCCAGGGTGTCTGGGGTTCCACAACTAAACAGCAACAAGGGTGGGACATGAGCAGTGTCCCTTGAGGTCAGAGCTATGGAGGTTGGGTGAGCCTGAACCTTGGGGTATCAACCACTGAGTTTGAGCCCTGCCGTCAGGAATTCAGAGCTCAGAGTCCAGACACTGGAACCTCATTATAAAGTCCCCCAGAAATAAATAAACTTTAAATAAATAAATAAAGTCCCCATATGAAGAGCAGTTCTTGACAGCAGCACCAAAACATAGCACCACCAAGACACAGCATCACCAAGACACAGCAGCACCAAGACAGAGTACCACGAAGACACAGCACCACCAAGACAGAGTACCACCAAGACAGAGTACCACCAAGACACAGCACCACCAAGACACAGCACCACCAAGACAGAGTACCACCAAGACAGAGTACCACCAAGACACAGCACCACCAAGACAGAGTACCAGCAAGACACAGCACCACCCAGATAGTGTACCACCAAGACACAGCACCACCAAGACACAGCAGCACCAAGACAGAGTACCACAAAGACACAGCACCACCAAGACAGAATACCACCAAGAAAGAGCACCACCAAACACAGCACCACCAAGACAGAGCACCACCAAGACAGAGCACGACCAAGACACAGCACAACCAAGACACAGCACCACCAAGACCCAGCACCACCAAGACCCAGCACCACCAAGACAGAGCACCACCAAGACAGAGTACTACCAAGACAGAGTACCACCAAGACACAGCATGACCAAGACACAGCACGACCAAAACACAGCACCACCAAGACACAGCACCACCAAGACATAGTACCACCAAGACACAGCATCACCAAGACAGAGTACCACCAAGACAGAGCACCACCAAGACAGAGTACTACCAAGATAGAGTACCACCAAAACACAGCATGACCAAGACACAGCACCACCAAGACACAGCACCACCAAGACATAGTACCACCAAGACACAGCACCACCAAGACACAGCACCAACAAGACAGAGTACCACCAAGACATAGTACCACCAAGACACAGCACCACCAAGATCTTGTGCTGACTGAGAGACCTGGTCAGGGAAGCCAGAGATAGCAGCGTACTTCCTGCACTTTGCTCAGGAATCAATGACATTTTATGCTTCCTTTTAGAGGATAGCTTTAAATACACTAAAATGCAGAAATCTTGTCTTTTTTTCTTTTTTGTTTCTTTTTTTATTATATTTTAAGGGATTCACAATATAAGAGCACAGTTGTTTTCAGATCACATTGATGTTGCTCAGTTTGCCATACAATTAGGTAATTGGTGCTAGCATCTACAGATGAGGGATGTCATTCCCCATTTGTTTTTCTGGGACTGTGTTACTTCACTCAGCATGGTATCGTCTAGCTCCATCCATTTACCTGCAAAATTCATGATGTCATCTTTCTTTACTGCTACATAGAACTCCATTGTATAGAAGTAACACATTTTCTCTATCCACTCGTCAGCTGAGGGGCACTTGGGTTGGTTCCAGCTCCTTGCTATTGTGAAGAAAGCTGCAATAAACATGGCTGTGCATGTATCTCTGTGGTAAGATGAGTCTTGTGTGTACATACCCAGGAGAGGTATGGCTGGGTCAGGTGGCAAGTTCATTCCAAGTCTTCCAAGGGTTGTCCACACTGCTTTCCATAGTGGCTGTATGAGTTTACATTCCCACCGGCAGTGGATGAGTGTTCCTGAAATCTTGTCTTAAAAGTGGGCATGGTGGCACATGCCTTTAATCCTAGCACTTGGGAGGCAGAGGCAGGTGGATCTTTGTGAGTTCAAGGCCAGCCTGGTCTACAGAGTGAGTTCCAGGACAGCTGGACTACAGGGAGACCCTGTCTCGAAAAGACCAAAAAAAAAGTGTATTTGTACAGGTGTTTTCTTTCTGTCTGTCTGTGCATGCCTGCATGTTTGTATGTGCATGCCTGCATGTTTGTATGTGCTTGCCTGCATGTATGTGTTTGCCCACACGTATGTATGTGCATGCCTGCATGTATATATGTGCTTGCCTGCATGTTTGTATGTGCATGCCTGTATGTCCATGCCTGCATGTTTGTATGTGCATGTATGTATGTGCTTGCCCACTATATGTGTTTGCCCACTGTATGTATGTGCATGTCCACATGTATGTATGTGCATGCCTGCATGTATATATGTGCATGCCTGTATGTGCTTGACTGCATGTATGTGCTTGCCTGCATGTATGTATGTGCTTGCCCACACGTATGTATGTGCATGCCTGCATGTACATATGTGCTTGCCTGCATGTACATATGTGCTTGCCTGCATGTTTGTGCTTGCCTGCATGTATGTGCTTTGTCTGCATGTTTGTATGTGCTTACGTGCATGTATGTGCATGCCTGTGTGTATGCGCATGCCTGCATGTGTGTATGTGCTTGCCTGCATGTATGTGCTTGCCTGCATGTATATATGTGCATGCCTGCATTTATGTATGTGCTTGCCTGCATGTGTGTGTGTGCTTGCCTGCCTTTATGTATGTGCTTACCTGCATGTATGTATGTGCATGCCTGTGTGTATGTGCTGGCCTGCCTGTGTGTATTTGCCTGTGTGTATGTATATGCTTGCCTTCATGTTTGTATGGGCTTGCCCGCATGTGTGTGCTTGCCTGCATGTATATATGTGCTTGCCTGCATGTTTGTATGTGCTTGCCTGCATGTTTGTATGTGCTTACTTGCATGTATGTTCATGCCTGTATGTCCATGCCTGCATGTTTCTATGTGCATGCCTGTATGTGCTTGCCCACATGTATGTATGTGCTTGCCTGCATGTATGTATGTACTTGCCTGCATGTATGTATGTGCTTACCTGCATGTATGCATGTGTAGGCCTGTATGTCCATGCCTGCATGTTTGTATGTACATGCCTGTATGTGCTTGCCTACATGTATGTGCCTGTCTGCATGTATGTTCGTGCATGCTTGTATGTCCATGCCTCCATGTTTGTATGTGCATGATGCCTGTATGTGCTTGCCTGCATGTATGTGCTTACCTGCATGTATGTATGTGCTTGCCTGCATGTTTGTATGTGCTTGTCTACGTGTATGTGCTTGCCTGCATGTATGTTTGCCTGCATGTATGTGCTTGTCTGCATGTATGTATGTGTTTGCCCACATGTATGTAAGTGCATGCCTGCATGTAAGTGCATGCCTGTGTGTATGTATATATGTGTGTATGTGCATACCTGTGTGTATGAATGTACATCCAGGACCCTGGAAGCCAGAAGGTGGTGTCAGATCCCTGGACCTGGAGTTATAGCTGTGAGCCACTGTTTGGTTGCTGGGAACTGAGCTGTCTTTCCAGCCCCCAAATGCACAAAGGTAGGTGAGCAATTCTGTGCAAACCCACACCCTCCCATGACCTAAAACACTGTAACCATGGAAGGTGTCTCCTGTTCTTCCAGGCTGGTGTCCTGCCCCCACTATTCATTAGTTCTGTCTGAACTCATCTCTTACCTGCTGGGGAGGTCTGGCCTCTCTCCTCTGCTTAGGGACAGCCTGAAGCTGTCTCTACCATGAGCTTTTTCCCATCTAATGGCTGGTGGTGGTCTGTGTGTAGGTAACTACAGCACAATCCTTTCATCCTTCACCCACTGGTAGCCACTAAGTTCCTAGTATTAGAACATCAGAGGAAAAGTACCATGACCACTAACGTGCAAATATCCCCTTCTCCGCCTTTGTGTGCTCTTTGCTTGCTTGTGATACATATATAGAATGCTACTTCTGCAAAGAGGCAGTGTGTGCTCAATATTATCAAAACTGCCAACATTTGTCTCAGCTGGCTGCATCAGTTACTTCTCTGTTCTGTGACAAAATCAACTTACAGAAGAGGTTTTCTTGGATTTTGGTTTCAGACAGACAGTAGAATGGCAGGAAGCTGGCTCCTCACACCCAGGAAGCAGAGAGAATGGACAGGAAGTGGGGCAAAGGTTCCATAACCTCCACAAACAGCACCACCTACAGGCCACCGTGTATGCAAATCCATGAGCCTACAGGGACATTTCTCATCCAACCAACCACCACAATAATCTTACCATTTCCAATGTCCACAGGAAATCTTAGAATTCTAGCATCTCACCTCTTTTAAACTTTCAGGCTTCTACAGATGTGCAGGGCTGTAGGCTCAAAGCTCCTTGCTGTCTTTCTCGTGATATGACACTGAGCACACTGTTCCTTCTTCATTCTACCACAGCCCATCCTCCTGCAGGGTGTGACTGATCCAGCCTTCCCCCATCTCTTCTTATTGGTGCATGTATGAATCACAGTATTACACAATTGCTTTATCATCTATTGTATGTGAGCCATTTCCTCCATTGGACTTATTTGTTTTCATGTTTAAACCATCTCCTTAATGAACAGGGCTTCTTTCCAGTTTGGCGAGGTGTAATTGTGTTTTCTCTTATGAATATTACTTTATGCATCCTAAAGAATCATTACCTAGCCTAAGTTATAAAGATAGTCCTTGGTGTTTTCTTGTAAAACTTCCCAATTTCACTTTTTTACTTTTACATCTATGACCTGACTCAGATGAAAAACTGTTGATGAGGTAAGTTAGGCTGTCCAATGTTGGGGTATTTTGATTGTCTTCTTTTTGAACCTTGCATTAGTGTGGGCTCAATGCTCCCAATTAAGACAGCTCACAGTTATCTGCAACTGCAGTTCCAGGGGATCCAATGCCCTCTTCTGGCCTCCCTGTGCATTGCATGCATGTGGTGTACATGGACACACACAGGCAAACACTCATACATTTTCTAGCACATCATGAAGCCAACTACCATAAATTCACACTTTGACTACTGTATATTTCTGTGCTTCTACTAATATTAGAATCAGCTATTTAAATTTTTGTGGGATTATGACTGAGACTGTGGAAAACACAATTCACATTAGCGGTGACTGCACGATTCATGAACATGGTATACTCTTCCATTCCTCTAGGTAGCTTTCATTCCTCTTGGCAGTGTTTTGTAGTTTTCAATACAAACAGCCTCCACGTCTTCTGCTGCCTGTTTTTCAATACAGACAGCTTTCACATCTTCTGTTGCCTGTTTTTCAAAACAGACAGCCTCCACATCTTCTGCTGCCTGTTTTTCAATACAGACAGCTTTCACATCTTCTGTTGCCTGTTTTTCAATACAGACAGCTTTCACATCTTCTGCTGTCTGTTTTTCAATACAGACAGCTTTCACATCTTCTGTTGCCTGTTTTTCAATACAGACAGCCTCCACATCTTCTGCTGCCTGTTTTTCAATACAGACAGCCTCCACATCTTCTGCTGCCTGTTTTTCAATACAGACAGCTTTCACATCTTCTGCTGCTTGTTTTTCAATACAGCCTCCACATCTTCTGCTGCCAGTTTCTAAATGTTTTGTGCTGTTATGATCTACTATACCTGAATTGGTCTTATTTTTCTTTTTTGCTAATAAATAAAAATCAAAGTGTTTTTAATATCACAGCCTTGTTAAATGTCCATATTTCTTCTTATGAGCCTTTTCTGTTGTTTGTTCTTGGCAATAATTTAGGGCCTTCTGTGTAAACAATCATGGTATCTGCAAATAGTACAGCTTTACTTCCTTGATTCTAGTCTGTGTACTTATTTTTTCTCTTTATCTTTCTACACTGGTTGGACTCTCCAGAACAATGTCAAGTGGAAGTGATGATGGAGCAATCCTTCCTTGCCTCATTCCCAATCTTAGGGGGAGGCAGTCAGTCTTTCAACATTGAGTATTATGTTACATGAAGGGTTTTGTGGGACCTTTTAGCACACCATGGAAATTCTTTCCTTCTCCTAATTTCCTAAGTGTTTCTATCTTGAATGGGTTAAATTTTTGGTCAAATGCTTTCTGCACTGAGATAAACATATCACTTTCTTCTTTATTCAATTACTTTAATGGATTATGTTTATTTTCAGCACTGAACCAACTTCTTTGCATAAAGCCTATGACGTATTACCCTGCACGGTTAGTGGACTTAATGTAATATTTTGTTGCAGTTATCAGAATCCATGTCCATAAAAGAGATTGGTCTACAATTTCCTTTTGGCTCCTTTGTCAGATTTTGTTGACTTCATAGTATTGGTTAGAAAATATTTTTTGTATTTTACAAAAGAATGCTACTTGGTTATAACTATTTCTTTCTTGGGGGTCTACCTGTGTGTAAATTATTTTGGTAGGAAGCCTAGTTAGATCCTTGATACTTATTAAGCTATTTTATTTCTTCTTTTCTCTTGAGTTATTTTTTAGCAAGAAGAATTTTTTCAAGAATTTATGTTTTGTCATTTACTGATAAACTATCAATAAAGTTTATGGTGTTTATTGCCAAGAAGTTGTAATATTTCTTTTAATTTTGGTGTTGGGCAGCTCTCTAGCATTCTTCCCTTGGAAGAACTGTCAGCTTCTGTTGTCTTTCATAGGAATTATTCTTGCCCAGGGCATAGGTGTGGCATTAGTGTTCTCCCCAAGGCCACGTGGGATGCTACCTGTTCTTGCTTCTCCTGCTGGCTCCTATTTCCTCTACTCCTATCTCCAGTGGTCCTCCTCCCTGCCTACTTTGTATCTATTATGCTCATTTGTTTGAAATTTCTTACAGTGAAAAACCAAGTCATTGTTTTTTAAGTCACTTCTAAAATCAGCATTTCACAGTTAAACATTTTCCTCAAAACACAGTTATAGCTGCATTCCGCAAAATTTTATGTATGGTAGTTTCATTAAGTTTGCATTATGCTTTTTCTCCATTGAGATTTCTTCTTCGATGTCTGTTATTTATAAAAGTTCATGGGCTGGGCGTGGTGGAGAATGCCTTTAATCCTAGCACTTGGGAGGCAGAGGCAGGCAGATCTTTGTGAGTTCAAGGCCAGCCTGGTCTACAGAGTGAGTTCCAGGACAGCTGGGACTACAGGGAGACCCTGTCTCGAAAAGAAAAAAAAAAAAGTTCATGGAACATGAAAAACAGTTGGGGCTTTTTCTAGGCTCCTGTTCTTACTATGGTCAGAAAACACACTCTGTGACAGTTTCAGATTCATGGAGGACTGCGTCATGGTTTGTCTGAAATGCACTGCATGTGGGCTTGTGAAGGACACAGATTCCACAGCACCGGCGGAACACCCGTAACTGAGGAGAGACCATTTACATTCTGAATTTAGATGTAATTTTAACTTTATATTCATATATAAGTTTATAACAATTACAGTTTTAATTTTATGCCACTACTGATTTTATTGTTTATATTTACTGAGTCTGGACCCTTTAACACCTTCCACCACCTTCCCACTCCTCCTTTGCCTTCTCTACCACTCTGCCCATTTTGCTTCATGTATTTGGAAGCTGAGTCACTAATCTGGTACAGACTTTAATTATTATATCTTACTGAAGGAGTGTTCTACCTTTACCTTTGATAACACGTTTAGTCTTAAATTCTATTTGGTTAGTGTTTTGTCTGCCTTGCTTGTTTGTTGTCTTGTTTTTTTGCTTGGCTGTGACTTTTAAATCTGTTTTCAGTTTGGGTGCCAGGGACTCAATCCAAGGTTTCCCACATGCCACACAGACACTGTACCACGAACCACAGCCACTTTCCCCCACCCGCCTCTAGCCATCACTGCTCAGTCAGCTGTGAACATACCAATTCAGTCCATTCTAATAAATTTAAGGCAAAATATAGTTGATCCTGCATTTTACTTCAGTCTGATAGTCTCTGCCTTTTAACTGGAATGTTAGCTCTTTACCATTCTTCTATTCTTTAATGAGGTTGAATTCAGGTCCTGTTCTTTTCTATTTGTTTTCTATTTCTCTGTTTCAACTACCTTGCATCTTTTGGGGTCCACTGAAGACTTCTTGGCCTCCCATTTTAATTCCTGTAGTAGTTTTTTCAGCTATTTTGTCTTTTACTTTTTTGGTCTGTTTGAGACAGGGTCTCCCTGTAGCCTCACATGTCCTGGAACTCACTATGTGGGCCAGGCTCACAGGGATTCACCTGCCTCTGCCTTTCAAGTGCTGGGATTAAAGGCATGTGTCACTACAGTTGGCCTCAGCCTTATGATTTTAAATGTTGGTGCTTGCTGTAGGGACTACAATATACACCTATAATTTTTTTTAAAGTCTATAGCTAATATTGTACTGCTTCCTATAAAACAGGCTACTTTCAATACTATGGCATCAACCTTCAATGTACAACTGTTTTCACATATGCTTTATCTACAGAGATGATAAATCCTAGAATGTATTTATTATAATTATGTTTTAATTTTTTTGTTTTCTTTGAAAACTTGAGGAGAAATATTGATATATTTTTCTTGTTTGCCTACAAGTTCTAGTGTTCCTCACTAAATAATCTAAATTCATTTACTGTCTGTTATTTCTCTTTAGCCAGAACTTTGTTTTGTGTTTTCATAGTATAGGTTTTGTGGTATGGACTATGTTAAATTATTTTAGTACTTCAATGATAGAAATAAAATTATCTACAACATCTTTCACCTTCTTTTACAATGTTATGAGCATGTTTATTTAAAGATATACAAAATAGGGGCTGCAGAGCTGACTCAGTGGTTAAGAGCATGGTGGCTAGCAGCTATCTCAACTCCTGTGGACACATTCATCTCCTGTGGAGAGTGTCACCTCCTGTGGACATATTCATCTTCTGTGGAGAGTGTCACCTCCTGAGGACACAGCCCCCTGTGGAGACCACAGTCATCTCGTGTGGACACAGTCACCTCCTGTGAACACATTCATCTCCTATAGAGAGTGTCACCTCCTGTGGACACAGTCACCTCCTGTGGACACAGTCATCTCCTGTGAACACAGTCATCTCCTATGGATATGCTTCCCCCCGCTGTGGACATGGTCCCCCTGTGAACAGGGTTACCCCCTGTGGACATTATCACCCCCTGTGGACATGGTCACCCCCTGTGGACAAGGTCACCCCCTGTGGACACAGTCACCCCCTATGGACAGCATTATGAAGCTTATGTTAACATCATGCCCCCTCCCTAAAACTAACTTATAGGAGAAAAAAAACATCTTGATGAACTGGGAGTCTTCAAAGAGTGTTTTGGTACAAAAGGCCTTCTCAACCTTTCCCTGGATAAGAAGTGGCAGCCTCAGGCTGGAGAGATGGCCTACGGTTAAGAGCACTGACTGCTCTTGCAGAGGAACCAGGTTCGATCCCCAGCACCCACATGGCGGCTGAGAACTATCTGTAACTCCAATTCCAGGAGAACTCCAGTTCCAAGGGAATCCGACACCCTCTTCTGACCTCCGCCGCATTGCATGACATGGGTGCACAAACCTACATGCAGACAGTACATTCATACACATAAAAAATAAAATTTTAAAAATTAAAAAAAGAAGTGGCAGCCTCCTTTTATCATACTATTATATTTCCAAACTGTGACCTAAAGTTTTACCAGAACCTGGGTGTGGAAAAGCAGAGGAAACCTTTGCCCCCCTGTCCTGGGAGAAGGTCAGGCTCTACCTAACTCCAGTGTTCTTTTCCTTTTCTGTGTAGGCAAACACAAATTTTAAGTGAAAAAAATTACTAAATTTCATTGTACTAGTATAAAGCTAGATATATTTTGAGGAAAATAATTCAGTGACAAAATTTAGACAAAATATATAAATATATTCTTATCCTTAAAAAAAAAGAATATTGGGCTGAAGAGATGGCTCAGCAGTTGGGAGTGCTGACTCCTCTTGCAGAGGACCCAGATTCAGTTCTCAGAACCCACATGGTGCTAACAACCATCTGTAACTCCAGTTCCAGGAGAATCATATACCCTTTTCAGACCTCTGGGGGCATTTCATTACATGGGTGCACTTACATACATGCAGGTAATAGTCATGTACATAAAATAAAAATATTTTTAAAAATAAAAGAAACATAATAAATACCCCTACCCCCATTGACAAGACTACATACAGACTAGGAAACTAACATCTCTCTCACTGGTAGGGGACATGAAAACAGTCACATACATTCTGGAAAACATCTTGGCATTATTCTATTGAGTGTTCACATGTGGCTCAGCTCAGAAATTCCACTCTTCACTGATTTCCTAACTGTATTAGTCACTTTCCTGTTGCTGTGATAAAACCACCATGAGCAAGGGAACTTATAAAAGGAAGAGTTTATTTGAGCTTCTGATTCCAGGGAATCAGAGTCCATTGTGGCGGGAGGCATGGTGGCCGAGGGTCACATCTCACAATGAGCACAGGAAGCAGAGAGAGGGACCGGAGACCACAAAGCTTGTTAAACTCACTAAGCCTGCCCCCAATAACGTACTTCCTCTAGCATGGCCACACCTTCTAAGACCTCCAAGAACAGTGCCACCAACTGGAGACAAAATGTCTGAATACTTAAAGCCTATGGGGGACACTATCATTCAAACCACCACACTAACTTAATCCATGTATTTGTGGACCCAGATCCTTGCAAAGGGCTGGGCTCCCCTGAGCACTTCTGTGTGATATCCTGAAACATCCACGTAGAATGGGCAAGCGCATGTTGGCATGTTCACACAAAACTATTATACAGAAATGACTGTGTAGAAAGGAAGAGAGAGCACTGTGAGCATCATGGCACAGCACGGGTTGCCTGCCGGCACTGGCAGGACTAGACCAGGTGAATCCACTAACACAAAGTTCAACCAGACCTGCTGTTTCAAAAAGATTCATTTTTATTTTTAATTGTAAGCCTATGTGTATGTCTGTGTGTAGGTATGTGCATGTGCACGCAGGTGCCCTTGGAGCCTGGAGACACTGGATCCTTCAGGAGCCAGAGTTAACGGTGCTTGAGCCGCCCTACGCAGCTCCTTTGGAAGAGAAGCACATGTAGCTCTGAACCACTCCCATCCCCCTTTTTTGCACGATTGATCTACTTTCATTACACAGTTAAAGGATGTGTAACTAGGTGTTAGAACTGAGGACAAGGAGCCAAGGGCCATGCCAACAGAATGGGGGTGGGCCTTAACAGGACAGGGTACACATTCTTATTTGTAATTTATTATTAAACTGTACATTGTGTTTAAAGCACTCTTACATCTGCATGGTATATTTTATAATAATTTCTTTGAAGTGTAGTAAGATTGAAAAGATATTAATGACCATGAAATCCTCAAAATAATTTTTTTCAAAGCCAATTTTTATTGTGGCTTTGTACATTTCATACAAAATTTCTAATCAGATCTAGACCTGTGCCCCATTCCTTGCCCCCCCATCCCACCAGAGCTCATGCATTCTGCCAAACATGTTTTTCATCTTTTTCTGTCTCTTTTAAATTTTTCAATAGAGAAGTTTACTGTTTCAAGCAGAAGTTCACCATTCAGTCAGTTCTTTGACCCAGTGTTTTTGTTTTTGTTGTTCTTGTTCTTTCCAATTTGCATCACTCCAAAATATGCACATTTGCATGCCACATATATCATAGGTTTTAGCATCTTCAGCTTATGACTTTTTTTCTTTATTAGGCTGAAAGATGCCATGTTTGAAGTATCCTCCTTAGCAAACCATCAGTTCTGCCCTTGTGCTCCACACTGGGGTTTTCCCTTCCCATGGTCACCAAATGAGGTCCAGTAAGCACCGCATCCTGTCTTGATCCTCCTGTACTGGTCTCCAGGATACAGCCTGGGTAGTCCAACAATGTCAGTCTATACTCTGAAGAGGCTGAAACCACAGTCCACAAGCTGGATATCTCAGCAGTCCCCATTTAGCACTGAAGGTTTGGAGGATTCTTGGAGAGACATGAGTTTTCAGCCCATATTGGAAGGTTGAAAAGCTGTGTCTTCTCATGTTTTTGAAGGATGGAAAAACCAGTGGCAGCCACAGAGTAGCTGCACTTGCCAGTAAGATAGGCAAAACAACTGTGTGCTTTTTTTTTTTTAACTTTTTGTCTTTTTACTAAGATCTCGAGTTTTATACCTGAAGTACAATTACTCAGGCCTTACTAACACTCAAAATAATTTATACCATTAGTGCTTTGAGGAAAATTTAAAGCACACTCACTACCTCCTAGCACTGCCCCCACACACTCACCACTACTCCCTGATTCCAGCATCACCCTGTCACCTGTGTTCTCACAGTTGACTGGTTCCAAATGTGTCACTATTGGGTGCCAGAAGCAGCAGGGACGGTCAGGGAGTGGATCAGGGACGCCGCCTGCTACCCAGTTGTCAGAACAGGCTGAGGAAATGCTGCGACCCCCCCCCCTGCAGCCAAGTGGGCCTTCTGAGGGAGAGCTGGCCCCAGGCTAGCAGGGTCACAAGGTGTTCCAGCAATGTCGCTGCCCACGCTCTCCAAGCTCAGCTCCACGACTGCCAGGCTTGAGCTCGCTGACCTCCACTTCCCCCAACTCTCATTTCTAGAGACTGCGAGTGCTTCTCCTGGTCACATCCTGCAGCCTTTCCTCTTCAGCCCTGGCCAGCAAGCGTCCACCTTTGGACACAGCTTCCCTCTTTCTCTGTGCTGCACCCCTGTCCGCAGGTCTGTTGGCTGGGACATCTCTGTGGGACACTCTTCCTGAGGAGACCTGTGAACAAACGGCTACTCGCCCCAGATAGGAAACAGATGACAGATCGAAGTAAGGACATCACCAAAGCCCAACTTGGTGACCAGTGAGTTTTACTGGGGTATCTTACAGGTATACAAATGACTCAGAGACACTGCATCACCAAAGCCACCCCAGCATGGGTGACAGCTCACAGAAGCTTGACAGTGTAGGAAGCATCTCTTCTAGGCAGCTGTTGGAGAGTCTCTTTGCAATCCTTACTGCTTATAGGAGCCTGGGAGGGAAGGGCTGGTGCATCTGGTCCATGTCAGGGACTTCTTGAAGCCACTGAACTACTTACTCTCTGACCTTACTGAGCTTCACTCCTTGAGGTGTCTGTCTCAAGGAAATGCTACTGGGAAGAAAGCCCAGCCCTGCAGGTACACTGTGACCTTACCTGAGTCCTTGTCTCTTGTTGACACTTCCAAACACTGTCCTGTCCTGATTTCCTCCTAAATAAAAGATCCCTCAAGCATTATGGGGCCACATCTAAGCCCCTTTAAATTCACCTGGCCTCCCTCCCTCCCTCCCTCCCTCCCAGGTGACTGACATCTGTCTTCCTGTCTCCTCCCCATTCCTTCTGGAATCTCTAGAGGTGCTGTGGATCAGGATGTCTCAACACTTAGTGGCACTCGGGGTTGTGTGATTTGCCTTCATAGGACATTCAGAAGCTCCTGGGTTCTACACACAAGGTGCCAAAAGCACCCAGCTGTGAAGATCAAAAAACATCCCCACACAATACTGGATACCTCCTGGGTGGCAATGTCCCCCAGACAGGTCCAGGGTTGGTAGCAAACCCCGTCTTTGAGAACTTTACCACAATGCCATTTCCAGGAGCACTCCAGCTGAGTGAGCCCTTTCACAGTGCCGGGGTTGGCTCAGAACTGAAGCAGGATGTTTCCTCCATGTGGTCTTTCCATCAGTCATTATGGTGGTGGTGGTGGTGGTGGTGGTGGTGGTGGTGGTGGTGGTGAAGGCCACTGATTCTCAGCCTTTCAGATCTACAGCACTCCAGTAGGAATCACAGAAACTGCAAATGAAGAGCTTCCATAGGGGTGAGGAAGGGAGCGTGAGCAGAGAAGAAACACACTTTACACAACCTCCTGAAGACATGCACCTGACTGCAAGCAGTCACTGTCCACTGCACCCTGATGCGCACACTGACTTATGGAGGAATGCAGGTGTCGGGGATAAGGGCGAGGTCACATGATCCGCATCATTCTTTCTGTCCATGTGACTCTCTGCCCCACATACCAAGAAGAAGTGCTGTGTCCACCATGCTCAAGCCTGCTCTGGAATTCGGCTTTGCTTCTTACTCCCTGCACCGTTCCGATGGACACTCAGCCAGGCCCACTCCCTATGCCTGCACCTGTGCTCGCTTTGACCACTACACACCAAGGGCCACACACCTGCATAAATGTCACCATCCCCAGACCATATGGGTACATCTTTCCTGAGAAAGCAAACATTCACTTCATCACTCCCGTGAACTTGCAGTCTCTCCATGAAGGATGCAGGCTCTTGTATTCAATGCTGTGTGTCCCTAGGCCAAGCACTGGGCTTGTTATTTTGTTGGGTCATTACTGTGCCTTAATAAACAATGGCCCAGAATGGTGATCATACATCACCCAAACTGGAGCATAATGGGATTCTCACTGTGTGTGGCTCATTTCTGATGGGTATTTTACAGAAACTCACAGGGCAGCCACCTGCTGGCTACAGTCCCCAGATGTCCAGGTGAGAAGGTGGGGGGCAGGCCCAGCAGGTGGGGACAGGCTCTCATCTAGACATACTTATTTTGTCCCTATATTTCCTCCCCTTTAACCCAATCCAGCCCCCCTTCAACTGCAACCACACCAAAAAGTGAGGGCACTTAAGCAGCTTCTTGGCGCTGTTCTGCTTTAGCCCTATGGTACTCCCTCCTGAGCTTTGATTGCCCAGCACCACTGGCTGTGGGGAGCTTGCCTTTCAGGGGAAGGAGAAACATAGGTCTGAGCACTAGGAGCTGACTGTGCCTGAGAACGGGGAGCAGAGTGACACATCACCCATTTACTGCTGTCAACTGTGACCTCAGTCAACTGGAGCACAAGAAGCCTGGCTGTGGTGTGGTCAGGATGGTGACCTCAGTCAACTGGAACACAAGAAGCCTGGCCGTGGTGTGGTCAGGATGGTGATCTCAGTCAACTGGAACACAAGAAGCCTGGCCATGGTGTGGTCAGGATGGTGACCTCAGTCAACTGGAACACAAGAAGCCTGGCCGTGGTCTGGTCAGGATGGTGACCTCAGTCAACTGGAACACAAGAACCTGGCTGTGGTGTGGTCAGGATGGTGACCTCAGTCAACTGGAACACAAGAAACCTGGCTGTGGTGTGGTCAGGCTGGTGACCTCAGTCAACTGGAACACAAGAAGCCTGGCTGTGGTATGGTCAGGATGGTGACCTCAGTCAACTGGAACACAAGAACCTGGCTGTGGTGTGGTCAGGCTGGTGACCTCAGTCAACTGGAACACAAGAACCTGGCCGTGGTGTGGTCAGGATGGTGACCTCAGTCAACTGGAACACAAGAAGCCTGGCCGTGGTGTGGTCAGGATGGTGACCTCAGTCAACTGGAACACAAGAAGCCTGGCTGTGGTGTGGTCAGGATGGTGACCTCAGTCAACTGGAACACAAGAAGCCTGGCTGTGGTGTGGTCAGGCTGGTGACCTCAGTCAACTGGAGCACAAGAAGCCTGGCCGTGGTGTGGTCAGGATGGTGACCTCAGTCAACTGGAACACAAGAACCTGGCCGTGGTGTGGTCAGGATGGTGACCTCAGTCAACTGGAACACAAGAACCTGGCTGTGGTGTGGTCAGGATGGTGACCTCAGTGAACTGGAACACAAGAAGCCTGGCCGTGGTGTGGTCAGGCTGGTGACAGGCACCTTTCTACCTGCAATCACTTCCCGGCCAAGTCTGTCCAAAGCCCAGTCCAACCCCCACCTGTTCTTCTCACACAAACCCACCTCAAAAGAACTGACAGAGAGGTTTTTCTGAGGATATGCTAATCAAGCTGCACACTGGAGCCTCCAGCTTGGCAAGCAGGTGCCTTCCTGCCAAGGAGAGCACACTGGAGCCTCCAGCTTGGCGAGCAGGTGCCTTCCTGCCAAGGAGAGCACACTGGAGCCTCCAGCTTGGCGAGCAGATGCCTTCCTGCCAAGGAGAGCACACTGGAGCTTCCAGCTTGGCGAGCAGGTGCCTTCCTGCCAAAGGGCCTGCTGGGCTGTGAGCACCCTTCTCCTTTCATGCATATAAATCTCAAAATTCAGCTGAGAGGATGAAATACCTGGGATCATATGAACACCCAGACCAGGCTAGGATACCTCTGCAAGGCTGAGTACTCTTCATTAGGAAACACATGAGCCCTCAGATGCCTGCCTCTCAGGCTGAGATCACTCAGTGGTAGGGGAGCAGAGGCCCCTGAAGTGACTGGGATACATTCTGAATTTCTTATGAGCTTCACTATGCTTTATTCTCAAATTCATGCATGCACCAAGTCTCTTCCCATCAAACATGGCTTATAATTTCTCTGGCTCAATTATAACTAGAAGTATCTAAACTTTACCTTGGTGACTTGGCTTGTCCACTAAAAACTGGATCTTCACAATTCATCTCTTCTGGAAACTCTCCTTCAGCCCCCACCTCTGGTTCTGAACACACTCCACTTCTGGCTTGGGTGGGAGTACTGTCATTGCCCCTTGTGACAGTGATGGTTATAGCCATTACCCCTCCCTCTGCCTGAGCAAAGATAGCACACATTTATTCTGCAATGTATGAGACTGCCACTGATTTGTCTATACTCTAAAGCCTGTTATAGTGAACTAACCAAACAGTCAATGAGCACAAACCCCCTGACTTCTAATTAAACTGTGTTAGTCAGTTTTTCCACTGCTGTGACAATACCTCAGCAACTCAACTTAAAGGGCAAAGGATTTATTTTGGAGTTCATGGTTTCTGAGGTTTTGAACCCTGGACTGTGGGAAGTGAAGCCTCAGAGCAGAGAGGGTGTGGTGGGCACACAGTCCCCTCACAGAAGGCCAGGACGCAGAAAGCGGGGAAGAGGTTTGCCCAGGGCACACCTCAGAGACTTCCCCCTCTGGCGAGCCCCTACATCCTAATGTGTCCATCTACAAAACAGCACCACAAACCATAACCACAATCTACCATTAAAATGGATTCTTATTTTCAAGCTCCCAATCATGTGGAAAATCATGGGCAGTTATTTCCTGCCTGGAGGAAGTGTCCGGATCTGCCACAGGCTCCACATGGGACCCTGGGCAGACATCTGTATCAACTGTTTGGCTTAACTATAAAAAAAGTCCATTTATCAAGTATATTGGTGACAAAGCTGAGGACAAACAGCATATAACTTGCAAACTGACAAGCCAACAATAATCTAAATGGTAGAAACTAACTTTATATAAAATAGCAGGCCTTTTGAAAGCTCATTTGTAGTACTCAAGAACCCAGGGAAAATGAATGATTGCAAGGTGTGTTGTTATAGTATCCAGGAGACTTTGAACATGGCCTACTAGGTGAAAGAGCACTGAGCCCCTTTCTAGGGGACTTATTTGCTCAGCAGCACAGGCTCAGTAACCAGCAACGCCAAGCATTTGATAAGTACTGAGAGCTGCTATAAAGCCATGCAGAGTGCCCGTGAGAGTAGTCTGGCCTGTCTGTGCCTCAGCCCACCTCTGTCCGGAATAACCTGGCCACACAGAGCAGAATAGGCTACACAGTACCAACACTGGCCACACGGGGGTCAATGCTGCCTGCATGGGAGCAGATACGGCCTCACAGGACTAAGCTGGCCTCATAGGTTCAATGCTGGCTGTTACGGGGTTGATGAAGCCATTGCTGACCAGCATTACTGAAAAGTCTGGCCACTGTGTTGCAAGCAAAAGCAGGCAGCTGGGACATGAGAAGACTGTCACTTCATGCTAAGATAAACTGGGGAAGGAACAAGAAACAAGAGCCAGGCACACGCGCACACCAGCCAGCCATGCCAGGTGCACATCAACCAGCCGTGCCAGGCACACACCAGCCAGAGGTGGTGCTGAGCACCTTCCCAAACCACAGGGTTGTCAGACAGAAGCAGGAGTCCCTCCTACAAAACCTGTGTCAGGACTGGCACAGGAACTGGCTGAACGAGGTCTGTTTTGGTTACAGTAAAAGAGACCTTTGCCCAGGCCCAGAACTGGCTCCCATGGAACATGTGCACTGGAGAATAAGCCTTGCTTCTGTCCCTGCTGCTTAGGGCTTGAGCAAGTGACCTCAGGGCAGCTGCTCCTGCCACACTGCCTGCATTCAGCACCCCCGGTGTCCCTGAGGGCAAGTAGAAGGGTTTTGCAGGAGGGAGCCAACCATGGGGGCTCTGTGTGAAAAGAGCTGGGGCCAGGAATGAAACAGAAGGTACAGAAAGATCCAGGTCCTGGACAAGAGCCACGCTTCCCTGGACCTCGGTACACCCAAGTACAGACTGCACTCAACACAGCGGAACTTCCAATGTTCGAGCCTTCTGCTGGCATGCCATCTGCCACCATAGCACATGGCCTGGGACACCTCTCTGTGCATGTGCCCTAGGAACAAAGGAGCAAGTTCAGGAGCCCTTCATTTGTACCTAAGTCACCCAGAAAAGCCATGGGAGTCACAGGCTTTTCTGAGTCTGGACAGTTGGAGGAAGACTGGTTCACCTAGCACCAAGCACTCACAAAACCAGGGTTGGAAGCACTTTCCTTGTGGTTCTGCAGCACTCCTGGCTGGATAGCACACATGCTGTAAATGCTCCAGAGGTAGAGCATCATGACCAAGGTGGAGCATCACAATAAAGGTGGAGCATCACAACCAAGATGCAGCATCACAACCAAGGTGAAGCATCACTGTCAAGGTGGAGCATCATGAGCAAGGTGGAGCATCATGACCAAGATGGAGCATCACTGTCAAGGTGGAGCATCACAACCAAAGTGGAGCATCACAACCAAGGTGGAGCATCACAACCAAGGTAGAGCATCATGGTCAAGGTGGAGCATCACGACCAAAGTGGAGCATCACAGTGAAGGTGGAGCATCACTGTCAAGGTGGAGCATCACGACTAAGGTGGAGCATCACGACCAAGGTGGAGCAGCATGGTCAAGGTGGAGCATCATGACTAAGGTGGAGCATCATGACCAAGGTGGAGCATCACTGTCAAGATGGAGCATCACAACCAAGGTGGAGCTTCACTGTCAAGGTGGAGCATCAAGACCAAGATGGAGCATCATGATCAAGGTGGAGCATGACAACTAAAGTGGAGCATCACTGTTAAGGTGAAGCATCACAACCAAGGTGGAGCATCATAACCAAGGTGGAGCATCATGATCGAGGTGGAGCATCACTGTCAAGGTGAAGCATCACTGTCAAGGTGGAGCATCACTCTCAAGGTGGAGCATCACGATCAAGGTGGAGCATCACAGCCAAGGCGGAGCATCATGGTCAAGGAGGAGCATCACTGTCAAGGTGGAGCATCACTGTCAAGATGGAGCATCACTGTCAAGGTGGAACATCATGACCAAGGTGGAGCATCTTGACCAAGGTGGAGCATCACAACCAAGGTGGAGCATCACAACCAAGGTGGAGCATCATGGTCAAGGTGGAGCATCACGACCAAAGTGGAGCATCACAGTGAAGGTGGAGCATCACTGTCAAGGTGAAGCATCACGACCAAGGTGGAGCATCACGACCAAGGTGGAGCATCATGGGTCAAGGTGGAGCATCATTGTCAAGGTGGAGCATCACTGTCAAGGTGGAGCATCATGACCAAGGTGGAGCATCACTGTGAAGGTGGAGCATCACTATCAAGGTGGAGCATCATGATCAAGGTGGAGCATCACGACCAAGGTGGAGCATCACTGTCAAGGTAGAGCACCACGACCAAGGTGGAGTATCACTGTCAAGGTGGAGCATCATGACCAAGGTGGAGCATCACTGTCAAGGTGGAGCATCACAACCAAGGTGGACCATCACTGTCAAGGTGGAGCATCACTGTCAAGGTAGAGTGTCATGACCAAGATGGAGCATCATGACCAAGGTGGAGCATCATGGTCAAGGTGGAGCATCACTGTCAAGGTAGAGCGTCACTGTCAAGGTGGAGCATAACAACCAAGGTAGAGCATCACTACCAAGGTGGAGCATCACGACCAAGGTGGAGCATCATGACCAAGGTGGAGCATCACGACCAAGGTGGAGCATCACGACCAAGGTGGAGCATCACAACCAAGGTAGAGCATCACTATCAAGGTGGAGCATCACTACCAAGGTGGAGCATCACTGTCAAGGTGGAGCATCACTGTCAAGGTGGAGCATCACGACCAAGGTGGAGCATCACGACCAAGGTGGAGCATCACAATCAAGGTGGAGCATCACGATCAAGCGGTCATGAGCTCCAGCATTCAGAGCCTAAGGGGGAAAATGGGAGAAGACAACATCTTGTAAGTGACCACACACCGACTCACCACAGTCCACCTGCAGCCACACTACAGATGCACCACATGGAAAAATCCTTTCTAGTGTGCCAGTCCAGGCAGCGGAAATGTCACAGATAAAGTTCACCTCAAAGCTTGCTCAACAGCCCACTCTTTTTTTTTATTTTAAAATATTTTTTTTTATTTATTTCTGTATGTGTATCAATGTACTGTCTGCATGCAGGTCTGTGCACCCGTGTCGTGCAATGCCGCGGAGGTCAGAAGAGGGTCTCGGATTCCCCTGGAGCTGGAGTTCTCCTGGAATTGGAGTTTCAGACGGTTCTCGGCCACCATGTGGGTGCTGGGGATCAAACCCGGGTCCTCTGTAAGAGCGGTCGGCGCTCTTAACCGCTAGGCCATCTCTCCAGCCCCTCAACAGCCCACTCTTACATAGGAGAGAAAGGCTTGAGGAAGACCATCACTTTTCATCTGTGACTCTAGCGCTCTATGGACCCCACCATCCGGAGAGATCCCAACAGGAATCTGGGGAAGTTCCCACCAAGCAGCTGTTGCTACCTTAGGAAATTCTGCTCGAAGACTGGCTCAGACATGCGGATGCTATTTAAGTCTACCATGGAGGACAGTGGGTCAAGACCAACTGCTCAGTGTGATGGCCAGAGCCGGGGCACAGCCCCTGGGGTATGGGCCAAGGCTGGCTATCTGGATTCACAGATACATTCCTCCTCAGTTCTGTGAACTAAATAAAATGGCCTCAACACAGAACCAAAACAGTTTTGTAATCTTTTCAAGGCTTTAAAAAAGCAATTTGAAAGACAATCATATTTACTTAAAGAATTGTTAATTTTGTAAAGAGTTGTTCATTTAAGTCTTATGTGTATATGCATTTGTCTGTGTGTATGTATGTGCATACACACATGCACACAGCACATACTACTGCATACATACATAAACACACAGTTCTCTACTGGCTGGTATTCTCTAAGTGCAGTCTAATTGAAATGTAACTAATAAAGAGCACTCTGGCTCACTACAAAGGTTCCAGATCCAAGCACTAAAAAGACTTTAGGCTAAACCTGGAAAGAGGGCTGGGGAACTTTTATTATGCAACAGTTTCTTGTCCTTGCCAGACACTGACATGCGGAAGTTGAGAAGAGACAGCAGGCGCACCTGTGTCCATTGGCATAGAGTTAAATCAATACAAAAAAGTAGGCAAACAGCCAATTATCTGTCACCTAAAGACTCACATGAAGGGTTTAAATTCAATTTTTACAGGTATGAATTTAAAGCTTCCATACTTACCAGATAGTGTTCCTCAAAGATTAGGGACACTAAAACTTTATGTAGTACTTATGCAAAACCAGAGGGTGATATTTCTAACAGCATTTGGTAGCAGTGCCAAGCACAGTCTTGGGGGACCATGGACTGGTTTTTGTTTCCTGCTCAGTGTTCCTGGTTCCACTGTGATCACAATGGATCACATATGCCTGCAACCTTCCACTTAGATACCCACTGGGACTAATGTCCCCACAGACATGGCACAGACATGGACCAAATCCTCGCTCCACACCAGCTAAGCTGCAAGAGCACTGCAAGCTGCAGTAAGCAACCTGCCCTGGAGAACTTTGTGTGCTAGGAAGGATCTTAACATAATCATAAATGCTGCTCTACACAGAGATGGCTTGGAGGTTAAGAGCACTGGCTGCTCCTGCAGAGGTCCCAGGTTCTATCCCCAGCACCCACAGGGCAGCTGTCAACCACACAGAACTCCAGTTCCAGGGGAATTGGATGCTCTCTTCTGACCTCAGTGGGCACCGTATCTGATGGTACACTTACATAATACAGGCAACACATTCATACACATAAAATTTAAAATAAATTAATTAAAAAAAATAAGCTTTACTCTATAAACAAAACTTTCGCACTGTATTTTATTATTTTTGTCCAAAGCAGAAAATGAAACACATGGACGACCTAGATGACATCCTACTGATCTCATAGATTACCTGAGTTTCCATACTTTGAACATGTGCTCCTAAGCCACTATGGTTTAGGTCACTCAAAGGCTGATGCTGAAGGCTTGGTCTCTAGCCTGTGGTGCCACTGGAGGGGTGAAATGCTGGTGGAGGACCAAGTAGGGGGAAGGTGGGTCTCTGGGGGGCACATCCTTTGGAGGGGACACTGAGACATCCCCTCTCCCTTCTCTGAAGTTGCCATGAGTAGCCTTGCTGTAAAAATATGGAATCCTCGGGGCTGGAGAGATGGCCTAGCCATTAAGAGCACCAACTGCTCTTGCAGAAGACCCGGGTTCGATCCCCAGCACCCACATGGCGGCTAAGAACCATCTTTAACTCCAGTTCCAGGGGAATCCGAGACCCTCTTCTGACCTCCGTGGCATTGCATGACACGGGTGCACCAACCTACATGCAGACAGTACATTCATACACATACAAAAATAATAAAATTAAAAAAATATGGAATCCTCTGGGATCAGGAGGCAGAAGAACGTCCCTCCCTCCGCAGTCTTGTCACTCCTTCTCTTCTTTAAGTTACTTTTTTCAGCTAATTTGTCACAACAACAAGAAAAAAAATTAAAACAGCTTATAATGCATCAACTTTGGAGGCCACATTCAAAACATAGCACCCCACCCCTAGGACAAAAAGCAGTTTGTCTTATGCACATTACCCCACCAGTAACCCCAAAGTCTTAACTCATTTCACATCAACTCAAAACCTCAAGTCCACAGTCTCACCTAAACATGGATGAGACTCAAGAGGCAGAGTCTCCCCACCATGAGCCTACAGTAAATGATTCAGGTCCCCATCCCATCCCGATGCTGGGGTGGTGTAACAAACTCCAGGATGACCCTTCACGCACATGCTGCTTCCTGAACGCCAGGCAGCTCTGCCCCTCAGCTCTTTAAGCTGGGCAGCACATGACCGCTCCATAGCTCTCAACATCAGTGCCTCTTCTGAGGCTGTACAAGGCCCTGCCCTGGTGGGACTGTCTGTAACACCTGTTGGAACTGGGGTGGGGGTCACCATGGACCCACATCTCTCAAACTCTGCACTCACCAAAACCACAGGAGTGCTGCCCCAGTTCTGCACCCATGCCTCTGAGCAGGGACCTGAGTTGACCCAGGTCCACTGAACTGTGGGGATGGGGGTGTCAATTACCACTGCTCTAGGCTGTGGAGCAGAGTCCCTAGGCAGCTCAGACAGAGAATCCTGAGGTCCCATGGGCACCTCTCTGGAGCCCCAGCCCTCAGGTCCTGCTCTAGGCCTGCAGGGGGGCATCTCAAATCTCTGAAGCAGCTGAGGGGTGCTCCCTGCTATGGACTAACACTTCACCCCTTCTCTCACAGTGTACAGATGAGGTGTCTGAATGGTTACACTGACTCCTGTCAAGGACATTGCATTAAACCTCAAGGCCTGACAGAAAGACTCCAAAGCGAGATCTTCAGCACTCAGCTCTAAACGAAGTGTGGCTTCCTCCTTGGAACTGAAACCTCTTTTCTTCTCTCATAATGAGGATTTTCTTTTGCTTTGTCTCCATTTTGATGCTCAAATCCGAGGCTGAAATGAGACACCTCTATTTCTGTTCTTTCCTCCTATTGCACATGCTGCTGCCTCCTAAGATGGCCCTTCCTGCTTGCTTCCGGTAGGTTCAACCCCACATGGAAGGTGACAGAGCATGCATGTGTGATTCTCATGCAATAGCCTCACTGTGCAGAAGTTCCATCAATCATAGGCAGGGCACACAACGGGGCCACAGTAGCAAAGGCCGAATGGTTCTAAACTGGAGCCCAGGTTAGTCTGGGATCACTTTATTACAGGACCTCCAGTCCTCTGAAATCTGAATTGTGTTGGAAAAGGGACCAAGCTTCAGAATGGCAGTATGCCCACTGTCCCTGGACCCTGCCCTCAGTTGCACCTGTGGGGTTCTACTGTCCACAGCCTCACTAACCAGTGCAATGCAACAAAAACTCATCAGCTTGCCTGAAACCTAAACTGGTTTGGTCCAAAATGGACAAGTTAATGAAATGGCTTCACTCAGTTCAGCAGTAAACATTAAGTAACAAATGGAAACTCCAACTACAGCTAGAGATGGCGTGAAGTGTCTGTGAATCCGAAGCTATGTTTTACCAAAGGTCACCTATGCTTGGAATCACTCCTCTGCCCAGCAGGAGCTCCTTGGACACCATCCAAACAGGTGAGTTTCCCAACTTCAGAAGGACAGTCCCGCAGCCCCATCAGTGAACTGTTGTCATCTGTTGAGTTGAAGGACTAGCCAAGTGACGGGATTCTGATGTGGGAGTTTGCGTCTCATTCTTGCCTTGATCTAGGAGCCCCGACAGTGTCATCTCCAGTTGCTGAACGCTGTGTGTTTAATATACTGATCCTTGGGAACCATTAATTTAAATGGCTGCCTACAGTCTAAGGCTGCCCATGGCAGACAGACTCCTGCTGTTGTGATGGTTGTCAGTGCTTGATTAGTGTAACTGCCGCTGCTGCCATCTCAGCAATAAAGATCTAACAACAGTAGGAACAGAAGTTTCCAGGGAGGTACTAAAGAGGTCATCAGACAGCCCTGGGGAGGACTGGTGGTCTGTATCCTCAGTATTGACACTAAAGACACCAAGGCCAAGGACTCCTCCTCATTTTAGTTTAGAAGTGCAAACATCCAAAGCACCACTTACCTAAACAGGTTATTAGGGAACATCTTCTAAGACTCAGACTGAGAAGACTGTAAGGAACCATGTCATAAATAGAAGACAGCAATCATTTCCATACTTTCCAACTTTCCCCGAGTCTGATCTGTAAGGAGGAGGAGGAGGAGGGCAGAGGAACAGGTGGGTGTAGAGCACCATGAGTCCAGATGGGAAGCCACTCCAAGTTCAGTCCATGGTGGAGATCAGGTCCTTTTACAGTACAACAGAAAGCCCTGGTGCCTAAGAAGTGTGTCCAACCTTTGGACATTGAGCAAGGATGCCATCTATCAAGTTCATGCCTAAGAACTGTGCAACTGAGTTATAAAACAAAACATCACCCCCAAAGTCATTTACTTTATGTTGGTCTGTATTCATAGCTACCTTTGGCTAACTATGAACTACAGACCATGGGGCTGGACATGCCTATAGCTAAGCAGAAGACTGGCAAAGGTCTGAGTCACGCCAAGGTCATCATCATGAACATTGCACCCTGCAGAAGGCTGGGACCAAGAAGACCGGAAAGAAGGTACCTAGAACCCCAGGGCCGGGAGTTTTCAGGGGTGTGTGTCCCTAGGTAACCATGTGAGCATATTGCCACAGACTAGTACTTTCCACGAAGTACAGGGTACAGAGAGATAAAACTCAAGTTAGTTTCTCCTGGGAAGACTGGAAGGAACAGTGTCTCTAGAGGGACATGCAGGGAGCAAGCTGGAGTCCTATGGTGTAGACGGCATCTCACATGTGACCACTAGAAATCAACCTAAACAAAGTCATGAGGCCACAGTAATTCCTGCACTTAGAAGGTTTGCAGATCTTGCCAGCAAACTTGGACTAAATTCAATCACTGGAACGAGCTCACCCAGCTCACCCACTGTGCCTGGGAGCTCAGTTCCCAGCGCCAGCTCTCCAGTAGGACTACTCAGGCTGTGTCCTCCGGAGCTCCAGGCCTCCACACACACCAGCTGCATTGGATATATGTTTTCTTACTGAGACTTTTATGATTTGATTTTAAAGAAGGATTCTGCTCTCCCCAAAATCCCGAGAATTTGTGTCACTAGATGATCTCAGAGTTCACACAATTCAATGATCTCACAGCCTGAAGCCCAGTACACGCTGACCTCTGTCTCTGTGCTATTACCGACACTCCTGATTTCTCTAAGCCACCTGAGCACTGCCCCTCCCCACCCAGCAGCATAGTGGCCCTACTCAGCAGCCTCCCCCTGTGGCCCTACTCAGCAGCCTCCCCCGGTGGCCCTACTCAGCAGCCTCCCCCTGTGGCCCTACTCAGCAGCCTCCCCCTGTGGCCCTACTCAGCAGCCTCCCCCTGTGGCCCTACTCAGCAGCCTC
>VZQC01010002.1:121142-174759 GCA_009823505.1 Rhizomys pruinosus
CCCGACGGTCCTGGACACACGACCTCTACCCGACGGTCCTGGACACACGACCTCTACCCGACGGTCCTGGACACACGACCTCTACCCGACGGTCCTGGACACACGACCTCTACCCGACGGTCCTGGACACACGACCTCTACCCGACGGTTCTGGACACACGACCTCTACCCGACGGTCCTGGACACACGACCTCTACCCGACGGTTCTGGACACACGACCTCTACCCGACGGTTCTGGACATACGATCTCTACCTGATGGTTCTGGACCTGACTATTTGTCTGCCCCACCACCACAGAAGCTCATCCTGACCTCAGCCAAGCCTGTTGCTTGCTCCAAGCCAGGACTTGCCCTAACCCATCAGATACAGAAATGGTTGTAGATGACAATCTTCCCAGGCTTGGGGCTCCAGTGTAGTGCATATCCATGTATGTGCCGATGTGTGTCCATTCTCCAAGTGTACCTTCAGGTAACATCTACATCCTCCATCCAGGCCAGATTCAATTCAAAACATGCTGAGGTCCTCTAACTCTCTCCATGATCACAGTGTCCACTGGTAGATTAAACCATCGCCCACTGCTCTAACAAAGACTCACCCAATTCAGTTGTTAGACTGACTTAACAGCAGCTCTCAATTAGTGGGTTAATATTTCAAGCCATAAAAAATTCCAAGTAATACATTTGAATCTTACTGAACTCTTCTGGAAGCAAGAGCAGCCCCAAAAGATTCTGACCCCTAACTGTGTACAATTTTAGACATCACAGGATGTTGCCTAATTAAAAGTCACTTTCCACAGAGTCCTGCTTCACTAACTTTAAAAATGATGTGCTAGTCGCCTCCCAATTCTTTAAGAAAAATTCTGCCTTCTTAAGACTAAGTAACTTTGTAGTTTGTGTAAGAGAACTTTCCAGCCTCACAGTTCTTCATGTGCAACAGCATTTTATAGACAGCAAAAATGCTGCTATCAGGGTGTTAAAGAGGAAGGAGTAACAACAGCTTCCACCCAGAGGGACACTGACAAAGAGCCACCCAGACCCAGGCACTGTGGCCAGCAGTGCACAAGATGCTTTGGTTGCCTCAGTCAGGATTTCAAGCCCTGGGTGACATAGAACACTTTCTAAGCATTAACTGTAGCTAATGAGTGGGTCAAACAGACAAGAACAGTAATTGACTGCCTTTTGCTTGTATTTAAAATATTTTATTTATTATTTTCATGTGTACAAGTATTGCCTGTGTGTAACTGCATCATGTCATACGATGCCCCCAGAAGTCAGAAAAGCGCATCAGAACCACTGGGAACCAGAGTTACAGATGGTTGTTAGCCATCCACCGTGTGGGTGCTGGGTACCCAAGGCCTCTCTAAGAGCAGCCAGTGCTCTTAGCTGCTGAACCCCATCTCAAGTGAGATGCTATCATCACTCTTGTCACATCTGAATGCTTCTTTACTTGTCATGGGAGACCACTCAGTGTAGTGCTATACCCAGCACGTGAGCTTCCATGGCTCAACACTCCATGCCTAGCTCCTGAAGTGCCTTGACATAGATAGGCACCTTTTTACAAGGAGGTGTTTAAGGAAAAAGGAAACTCATCACTGATCACATCTACTGAGTTTTTCTTTTAGATGTGTTTTTATTTTAATACACAATCTACTTTGGTCTAAAATTTTGTGTCTTTGCAGCTGAGAGATGGATCAACAGTTAAAGACCCTTGCTGTTCTTCCAGAGGATCCAGGTTGGATTTCCAGCATGCAGGTCTCAGCTAAAAACCAGCCATCATTCCAGTTCCAGAGGATCCAACGCCCTCTCTGGCCTCTGTGGGCGGTGCATGCATGCTGTGCACTTACTCATACACATAAAATATTTCTAGAATCCTGTATCTTCTGTGAAATTTCAAGACCCGGGTGACACAGAAAACTTTCTAAGCATTAATCGTAGCTAATGCGTGGGTCAAACAGACAAGAACAGTAATTAACTACCTTTTGCTTGTATTTAAAATATTTTAATTATTATTTTTATGTGAACAAGTATTGCCTGTGTGTAACTTCACCATGTCATCCAATGCCCCCAGAGGTCAGAAGAGCACATCAGAACCACTGGAACCAGAGTTACAGATGGTTATTAGCCATCATGTGGGGAAAAGTAAATATCATTTTAATTAATCTCTTAACTTAGAAAATATAAAGTTGGCAATTTGAATCAGTTTTACATTTATCCTGAAGTTTTTATGGTCTGTGAAATTCTCAAATCTGAAGCCCACTACTCTGAAGAGTAACCATGACAGTGAGAGTGGTCTTGCAGACATGCACAGACACCAGTGCATCCAACTGCGTATGTTCAACATGCAGCTTTTAAACGCAAACCATACTTGGATAATAGAGTTGTTTAACTATTAAAAAAGCACACTAATACTTACATGTATTAATAACACTTCCATGTGTGTGTGCTCCAGTCCCTTTACTCTGCTAGCACTTGCTGAGAATTTACTGTGGCTCCTACACTGGAAGCTGACAGCCCACGAGGCTATAGATAAGAGCCATCTTCCTGTCACAAACTCTCCAGTACAGAAAGCTGAGAGTGCTGTAGATGGCACACTGGACTAACACAGAAGGAAACCATACCAATAGAAGTCACACTAGTCTGGACCTGAGGGCTGGGACAGAAGTAGCCAGGAATGGAGAGCAGGGGAGGAGGAGCCAGGAATGGAGAGCAGGGAAGGAGTAGACGGGAATGGAGAGCAGGGGAGGAGTAGACAGGAATGGGGAGCAGGGGAGGAGTAGAGAGGAATGGGGAGCAGGGGAGGAGTAGATGGGAATGAAGAGCAGGGGAGGAGTAGACAGGAATGGAGAGCAGGGGAGGAGTAGACGGGAATGGAGAGCAGGGGAGGAGTAGACGGGAATGGAGAGCAGGGGAGGAGTAGATGGGAATGAAGAGCAGGGGAGGAGTAGACAGGAATGGAGAGCAGGGGAGGAGTAGACAGGAATGGAGAGCAGGGGAGGAGTAGACGGGAATGGAGAGCAGGGGAGGAGTAGATGGGAATGAAGAGCAGGGGAGGAGTAGACAGGAATGGAGAGCAGGGGAGGAGTAGACAGGAATGGAGAGCAGGGGAGGAGTAGACGGGAATGGAGAGGAGGGGAGGAGTAGACGGGAATGGAGAGCAGGGGAGGAGTAGACAGGAATGGAGAGCAGGGGAGGAGTAGACGGGAATGGAGAGCAGGGGAGGAGTAGATGGGAATGAAGAGCAGGGGAGGAGTAGACAGGAATGGAGAGCAGTGGAGGAGTAGACAGGAATGGAGAGCAGTGGAGGAGTAGACGGGAATGGAGAGCAGGGGAGGAGTAGACGGGAATGGGGAGCAGGGGAGGAGTAGACAGGAATGGAGAGCAGGGGAGGAGTAGACGGGAATGGAGAGGAGGGGAGGAGTAGACAGGAATGGAGAGCAGGGGAGGAGTAGACGGGAATGGGGAGCAGGGGAGGAGTAGACAGGAATGGAGAGCAGGGGAGGAGTAGATGGGAATGAAGAGCAGGGGAGGAGTAGACAGGAATGGAGAGCAGGGGAGGAGTAGACAGGAATGGAGAGCAGGGGAGGAGTAGACGGGAATGGAGAGCAGGGGAGGAGTAGACAGGAATGGAGAGCAGGGGAGGAGTAGACGGGAATGGAGAGCAGGGGAGGAGTAGATGGGAATGAAGAGCAGGGGAGGAGTAGACAGGAATGGAGAGCAGTGGAGGAGTAGACAGGAATGGAGAGCAGTGGAGGAGTAGACGGGAATGAAGAGCAGGGGAGGAGTAGACGGGAATGGGGAGCAGGGGAGGAGTAGACAGGAATGGAGAGCAGGGGAGGAGTAGACGGGAATGGAGAGCAGGGGAGGAGTAGACGGGAATGAAGAGCAGGGGAGGAGTAGACAGGAATGGAGAGCAGGGGAGGAGTAGACAGGAATGGAGAGCAGGGGAGGAGTAGACGGGAATGGAGAGCAGGGGAGGAGTAGATGGGAATGAAGAGCAGGGGAGGAGTAGACAGGAATGGAGAGCAGTGGAGGAGTAGACAGGAATGGAGAGCAGTGGAGGAGTAGACGGGAATGAAGAGCAGGGGAGGAGTAGACGGGAATGGGGAGCAGGGGAGGAGTAGACAGGAATGGAGAGCAGGGGAGGAGTAGACGGGAATGGAGAGCAGGGGAGGAGTAGACGGGAATGGAGAGCAGGGGAGGAGTAGACGGGAATGGGGAGTAGACAGGAATGGAGAGCAGGGGAGGAGTAGACAGGAATGGAGAGCAGGGGAGGAGTGGCTCCAGCCATCTGGGACAAGGAATGTGGTAGTTCGGAGCAGACTAGTTATGGGGAGCTCTGGACTCCCCACCCCCACCCCATTGTTCCTGACCAGCTGGGCCCACATGGCCGGTAACTCTGAAATGGGCACATTCGTCTGCAGATATGCTTGATGTCTGTCAGAAGCCAGGAGATTAAGGCTTAAGAGGGAGATGAGGGTGGAATCATGGACTTTGGAGAGCACAGTGTCCAGGCTGCAGGTGGGAGGCCAGTCCAGCAAGGAGGCCTGTGCAGAGACAAGGCAGAGGCCAGAAAACCACCGGCAGCTCAAACAGCAGCTATGAGACAGACAGACACCGCCCTGGATGGGAGGCAGCTGCAGGAGGGCACAGGGAAGCCGAGCACCACAATGTCCAGGAAAAGCCCCTAATGCAACAAGCACCAAAACGCCACCACCTCCACGGCTGCATCAGGGATTCAGGGACCAAAGCCTTGGTGACCATGGACCGAGGAGGGTCTAAAGGTAAGGAAGTCTTGGTGATGGCACACTACCTAAGAAATCTGGTGTGAACAAGGGACTGGAAACAGACTTTTGAGCAGACTTTTGAGTCTAGTCAAAACACTACAAAAGCTTTCTCAGAATGGGAGAGAAACAGAGTAAGAGAGGATGGATTGGTCCATAAAGGAGGTATCGTCAGAGGTGACCCAACAAGTCCAGGAGACGGAGTGGCCCAGGCATCTGGAGTGCACGGCCTTGTAGAGGTGAGGCCGTCTGATGAGAGCAGGTAGAGTAGGCAGGTGGATGAGACACTCAGGATGCATGGAGGAAAGGACCCCAGCACCCGGAGGAAAGAAGGATCCGTGACACATTTGCGACAGCCTGAGGCCGAGAGCAGCATCCGCTTATAGACTTTCTGATACTGTTTCCTCTCTCCTTTGTCTGTGATGAGTTTCTTAACATTTTGTGTGTCCCCGAATACCCTGTACATTGCCTAAGGCATCATCATGTCCCAACAGCTCCTGTCAAGATGGATGGTGACATGTGAGTCCATTCCCCAGCAGCCCAAACATGATCCACAGAGCCCCACACCACCTTTCCCTTCCCTAGCAAGCCCCAATCCTTCAACTCAAAAATGCAGCTCACCCTAGCTAAGGAAGGGCAGCCCGCCATGTGCCCGGGGTTGTGGAGCTGCCATGCAGGGTGGCAATATGCTCACGGGTGCCCTAGGCCCAGATCCACCGTCTTGGGAATCTGGAAGTGAAAATAGATGGTACATTAATTAAATTCACAGACGATAAACACATGGTGCTCTGAGCCATTGCTGAGTGAGTACAGGCCAGGCTGACAGAGCTTGGACCCTGGCCAGGGCCAGCTGGAACAGCTCTGCATGCACAACCTTCCACATCTCCACCTGCTCCTTGTGCCAGAGAAGACCTACCTGGCCGAAATCCATGTGGGCCTCAGATATTCACATTCCTGTACCGTGGCCTGATCTCAGACTACCCTTCCCTAGACCTGCCCCTTTCTCCAAGAAGGTGCTCAGCTGGCCAAGGGGACTCCTAGGTAACTGCCCATTACCTCAGCTGCCAGTGGGCAGGGAGAAGCTTGGAGTGCTCATCCTTAAGGGAATACCTGTCTGCTGATAGAATGACTCGGGAAGTTTGCCCATGTGTTGTACCAGGCTGAGGTAGAGAGGGGCTCCCCTGAGCCCTCCCAGGTGCCTCACATAGCCTGCTCTACACAGCTGGGGAAGACGGGTGTGGGTGCCAAGCCAACAGTCTGCATGTGATATGAAATCAAATCTGTGAGAGGGCTATTCAAGGTGTTCTGACAATAATTAAATTGTAAAATAAACAGAAACACATGTGTTGATTTCTAACATGGAATTACAGACTGAGTTCATCACCCAAAGATGTGGGAAACTGTCACTTTCCTCAGGGAAGCCACCATCTGCAAGAAAGACAGAGGGTCTATGTCTCTGAGAACTGCTTGGGCCAAGTCCTGTGGCTTGAAGGAAGAGGCGCGTCCTCCCTGTGGGGGTGTGGTGCGCATTTATAAAGGTGATGGCGGTGAAGTGAGCCTCAGAGCTGGGCACCACTGGCTAATGCTGGGAAGTTCAAGGGTGAGCTGGACAAAGTGTGGGCGGAGTCTTCCTGGAAGGGAGCCAGCGCCAACACTGGACACAGGAGTAAAGTGTGGTGGACGGAGCACAGGCTCAGCTCTTTCAATCACATGTACTGGGAACGAGCACACATGTAAACAGTGTGGAGCTGCCATACCTGAATGCTTTTCAGCTTGAATGGTCCGCAACTAATTTTCACAAGTGGCCATTCACAGCTCAACTCAGACAAAACCTTCAAGACATGAATAGCATTGCAGAGGCAACCTCAGCTAAGGCTGAACGATGGAAGCCCATACAGCATCCCCGCCTCATCCCAGAACTTGGGTGTAGAGGCCGAAGGACACAGAAATCAGCCTCGGCTTCCCAGGGAGTTGGAAACCTGCTACATTGAGACCTTGCCTCAGAAAATAAAACAAAGAGATGAACCTAGATGTCTACTCTAAGGAGGAAAGTTGTGTTAGAGGATGAGAAACAGCCCATAAGACACCCCTGTGGCCATAGTAAAGCAACCCTGGGTGCCAAGAAAGTGCTTCAAAACCCAGTCATGTCCTGTCCAAAGTGACTAAGAGAGACGTTCTATAAAGACTGCTGTAGTCTGTGTGTCTTCCACAATCCATGTGCTGGAACTGGATCCCCAAAGCAGCAGGACAGACGACGGGGCTAGGAGTGATGTGGCTGCTTGGATGGACAGTGTCTTGTGGCCAGAGGAGTTGCTGTGACAGCAACTTTGGACCTGTTCTCTTACTGTCTCTTGCCTTCTGCTCCAAGAGAACCCTGAAAAGCAGCCCTGACCAGATGCATTCCTAGAGTTAGAGACAGTAACCCTAGCCCTAACCCTAACCCTGTTTATCATCAGTAACAGAAAGAATCTTATCATATATCAGAGAAAGCTAGGAATCATGGCTCTGTAAGTGAGTGTCCCCACAGTCGAGGTTCTGCACTACGGGTGACCCCAATCACTAGGTCCTCAAAGCAGCCTACAATTATGGATGTCAGTAACCCTCCATACAGACAAGGGAGCCAGAGTCCAAAGGGGCTGTCCAACACTCCAGGGTATGAAACTCATAAGTAACAGAGATTATTACTGCCTTATCAGCCAGAGAAGCTTGCTTTTGAAACAAGTGGGAAATACTCAAGCTTTTAACACTGTCCTTTCCTCCTCAGGTCTGCTTGGGCTTTCCCGAGTCAGCAAAACCCTGTATGGCCGAGGGGTAATGCAAAGACTGCCCAGACATGATTGCTACCTTCCAGAAGAGCCTGTATGGCCGAGGTGTAATGCAAAGACTGCCCAGATATGGTTGCTGCCTTCCAGAAGAGCCAACTTGGCACCTCAGAAATGCCATCTCCCAGATCTTTTCCTTCTGTAGGCAAACCAGGAGGATTTGAGCTCATGCCCCTGCTTCCACAGTTCCCACAGCTAGCCCTCAGCACCTCAGTTCTCACAGACAGAAACCACAGAATGAGACCACAAAGGCCCTTGCTCATAGCCAACGTAAGCAACAGATCTTGCTGAGAGAGGTCACTTCCTTGCTCTAAGTAGATCTGGCTGAGACAGGTCACTTCTTCGCTCTAAGTAGGGACTGTTCTTCCCTCACATCAGCCCAGGCTGCCAGTCTACCCTGCTAGTGGAAGACAGGAACACCCTGGGCAGGACCCATTGAGATCTGGCTCTTACCAAGGTGCTGTGTAGCTGTCTCTTCAGAACCAAAATGTTCTGTTCTCTAGGGAGGAGAGATCTCATGCAAATCACAAGACTCTGGAAGCTCCTGAAATTACAAGACCCCCAAGGCCCCTCCCCAAAGTTACATAAGCAGTAACACAGCTAGAGCAAGGAGACTCCAGGGCAGACCTGCACACTGTGAAGGGAGCTCCAGGGACACAGCATTCGTGTGCGTCAGTGGGCTTTCCAGTGAGGCAGCTGAGTCATACGTGCTCCTGTAAGGAACCCCATACGCTCACTGGCTGGCCGAGCTCAACTTAGGTGGGAGTCTTTCTTTGGTCTGTCCTCAGTTCCCTAGCTATAGTAAGTAGACATTTGCTCATGAATCCCCAAGAAAAATCACACAACACAGGTAAGATCACACCTCTACCTAGTTCCCATTCCTCAGAGGCACACAGCTCTGGCCTCCTATGCAGGGGTCTGGGGCAGGCAGGAACCGGGCTGGCCTGGAGGTTGGTCTTCTGACATGGGCCTTGAGGAGCAGGTCCTGAAGGTCCCCCAGTCTCATCTCCCCTACAGTATGCCAAAGCCAAGTTGAGTTCAGCCCTGAAAATAATGTTTTCTGCCTCAAAGCTAAAAATAGCTGGTGAAGCTTAAAGCAGTTCTGCCCCAGTTTATTTAAAGCATAATCTCAAATATCCCTTTGTCCTAATTATTGTGCTATCCCCCAAGGCAGAGCTCATAGATCTGAGAGTAGTGGAACATTTTCCTTTTTATCTTAAATCCAGTCTCAGTTATTCACCAGTCCCCTCAGAGTGCCCTCCACTGGTCAAGTCTCAGGTATTCACCAGTCCCCTCAGAGTGCCCTCCACTGGTCAAGTCTCAGGTATTCACCAGACCCCTCAGAGCGCTTCCACTGGTCAAGTCTCAGGTATTCACCAGTCCCCTCAGAGCGCTTCCACTGGTCAAGTGCCTTTGGTTTCTAATATGAGGAAAATTAGAAGAGAGTAAATGAAGGAAGGACAGTTTCTAAAGAATAGGAAGCTTGCAGGCCAAAAAACTTCTAAAGATAGTTAATACACTAACAGACTGACAGCTGCTCACGAGCCACATCTTCCCAACCCTGCAGTAGGCACTGAGTGGCTGGCACCCATTCATGGTGTATCTGCACAGGCTGCGGGGCAGCTGCGAGGCTGGGCTCTGCTCCTCACTGGCTTGCTATAACACCTGACTTACCACAAAGTTAAGATCATGGAAACCTATTTTTAAAATTATGAATAAATAAACATCTGTAAAAATGCTTAGGCAGGCACTGTTTCAAGGCATTGGCTGAGCCATAAACTAAGCCAAACTAAGCCTTGGGCCCCTAAGCAAGGTGCCTGCATTAGCATATTCTGTGCTACTGTGATCAAACGCCTGAGCCAGGGTCCTGTGTGCTGACCCAGAGGGAGGGGCCACCTGTGGTGGTCCCTTTATGCTAGCAGAGTCCCAGATGTAGAGCATCACATGGCAAAGTCAGGACATGAACTCTAGTCTCCTCTCCTCTTCTCATAAAGCCACCAGGATTTAGCCAGCTGGTGGTACACACCTTTAATGCCAGCACAAGAGAGGCAGAGGCAGGTGGATCTCTGTGAGACTGAGGCCAGCCCGGTCTACATATAATTCCAGGACAGCTGTGGCTACAGGGATACAGTCTCAAAAGAACAAAACAAAACAAAAGCTGTCAGGATTTGACTACAGAACTGTCCCTGCAACTTTCCTGGGTTCCTACTGAAGGCCTCACTGCTATACCCCAAGGTGAGCTTAAGCTCCCCAAATACTTCCTGGTGAGTAAATTCAGTACATAAGCCTTTGTGGGACACAGCCCATGTCCCAAACACAGCAGGGCCTCCTTCTTCCATGGGAGTGAAAGTATCCTAGAAGAACAGGAGGAACAGACAAATGCCATTCTGAGGGAAGCCGTGGCACTATTAAATGTTATAGCAATCATTTCTGTGTCTAGAATGCTTTATATGATACTCAAGTGCTCCATGGGAAGGGATCTGAAGTGAGCAGTATGCCAGCCCCACAGAACCTCACCATTTGTTGTAAATAATGAAACATAAACATCATTTAAATGAGAAGCTCCTCACTCATGAAAACACATTGCAGTGCTTTCTTTCAGAATCCGATTGGATTTAAAGCTTCCAATGAAGATGAAAATGAACCTGCTGTGGTAATGCCAAGTGGACAGGGGTCAGTAGTGGGCTCCATGTTTGTGTCATACAGAAACAAGCCCAACCATGCTCTGCGACTGGTGGCCAGGCCCAGCATGTCCATAACTGATGGACACCTTGTTTTAACTACTGTTTCAGAAAGAGTCACTGACACTGTTTAACTCGATGATTCTAGTTCACTTGAGATACATAAATTCAGATGCTATATTGAAGTTCCTAAAATAAAACAATTTGAAATATGCATGCGTTGCTTCTAGGAGTTGGTATAATATTCTGAAATAATTTAAAAACTAAGTCACTCCAATTCCCAAAACAAAGTGCCTTAAAATATAAGCATGTACTACTTCCAAGAGCCAGTAGACCATCCCAGAATAAACAGGTGAATAAAGGTCTCTAGTTCTTAAAGAGGCACAGTGGTGTGGCCCTTGAAATTCTGCTCCCTTAGAAAAAAAGTCAGTTTTGTCCTGAGCCCACTGAACTCAACAGTCATCTGAGAATATAATTGCTTTCTGCTTTTCTCAATTATTTTTAACACTCTGTTCATAAATTGTATAAAGGAGGTCAACAAACAACAGGAGATACTGGTTGGTCACTTTACAAAAGGATTCTTTAAAGGAGCTTCCAGAAAGTTCTTTCATGCCTTATGCTGCAAGGCCCTTTGGGGTAGATGCAGTGACTTCCTGATAAAAAATGTATCTGGAGGCGGTGATAAAGAAAAAGTCACAGGAGCAACCGCAGAGGTTCAAGAGAAATAGCAGACCTCTGTGAAGACCAAGGCCCCAGGAATCTCAGGTTTCAATAGTGGAATGCCATTTGCATGCACCAGAGGAGGTGTCTGTGCAGAGGTCTTGACCATCTGGGGGAAGCTGATCTGTGCATGTGTGTGAGTGTGGGGGTGTGAGTATATGAGTGTTTGTGTGTGTGTGTCTGTGTGTATGGGTGTGTCTGTTAGTGTGTGTGCGAGTGTGTATGAGTGTGTCAGTCCCCAGCTTCAAGGATCCTGGCCCAGGAAACACAGCCATCACATGGGCCAAATGTCAGTGCCCCTTGGACACCCTGGGCATTATTGCCATTCAGTCCACCTGCTACCATAGCTCTGTCAGACATAGCTCTGACAACACTCTCCACACCACCACAACAGCAGCTGTAGATGCAAGAAGGACTGTGACACATCAGCCATTCTGCAGTGCCACAGAGC
Organism: Rhizomys pruinosus; assembly: GCA_009823505.1. Taxonomy (NCBI): domain Eukaryota; kingdom Metazoa; phylum Chordata; class Mammalia; order Rodentia; family Spalacidae; genus Rhizomys; species Rhizomys pruinosus. The sequence continues at coordinate 132,597 of VZQC01010002.1, forward strand.
ATCTGAGCTAGCCACCACCCCTCTCACCAGCGCTCCATGACCCTTCAGGTCAGCAGCCAACCTGTTCCTGGCTTTGCCTTTGGACCATGGCTCCCCAATTCTGGACCCAGACCTTCTGGCCTCCTCTATCCAGGGGTGAGTTCTCAAAGGTGTGCACTTACCAACCATGCTGGGAAGATAGGAGTCAGGTATTCCCACAGGGGACTTAGACCATGTCAGTAGATGGCAGTGAACAGGGCCACCATGGAGCACATCAAGGTTATGAGCCCAGAGGGCTGGGGCAGAAGTGGGCTTCAACAGGTCCACCCAGTACCCAGATGTTGCAGCCCTGACTATTGCAAGAAAGGTGCAAGTGCTAGAATGAGCTACCAGCACTGTTTCAACTGCCCCTGTCAAACCACGGCCTGTCAGAGAAGGACCTAGGAAACCAAACCCCAGTACCCTTACCCCTGCCTTGTGACCTCTTGCCAGTGCTCAAACCCCACAGGCAAGAGTCCAGAGCTGAAGGCCTAGACCAGCCTCACCTGTCAGCCTAGGGCCAGGAATTCGGCAGCACTGGGTGGAGCAGCACACCGGCATCATCAGAGGGACTTCAAGAAAGACAGTGGAAAGAGCCCCACCTGAGGAGTGGAGGAGTCTGGTTTTTCAGGTGAAGGGCTTGCTCTGTAGGAGATGAAGAGCTGAGATGGAGACAAGCAGCCAGAGCTTACACATCCTGCAAGGGGACCCTGGGTGCAGGGTCTCAGAGCAGTTCCCAGGGCAGCAACTCCCTGCTGCCTGACAAGCGACATACCTGCATGACACAGAGGCCAGGCCCAGTGAATGTGGCTGACCTTTCCTCTCTTGTTACCTCTGAGGATATAAGAAATGGAACTGGACGGAGGCATCTGAGATGGCGCCATGCCCCTTAGGAACTGGTCAGCTTCCAGCCCATGCGGCTTTTGCCAGGCTGCAGCACTGATCTACTCAGCATAACTGACACCACCACCCACCTCCCTGCTCCGCCTCTGTCAGTGCATTAAGACATTTTAGAGCTCGCCTGCAAGTTCCAACCTTAAAATCCTGATTATTTATTTATGCCCTTTTTGTCTAAGAAGTTAAATCCCCAAAGCATCTCAATTTAGATCAAAAGCAATTTACCAAACTTCAGCTGGCACACCTGTGCCTTATGATTTGTTAATTACCTGCGTAGCATTTCCAGAGCTGTGAGGCAGAGACTCAGCCCTGTTGGCTGCAGGGAGAACCCTCTGATGCTCGCCTGTGTGGCAGAGTGCTCCAGAATGCCTCAGGTGCTCATAGGCAAAGCTGCTCTGCAGCTAGCAAGCCACATTCATTTCTGAAAATTGCCTTTATTTTCCAGGGTGAGTGGCCGGACACTGAGCACAGAGTGCAGGCAGCGCCGCTGCCCTGCTTCTTGGCTACCTGGTCAAGTTATATAATGGTGCTAGCATGTCTTTATCAACAGCATTCCTATTCCACCCCACGTAGCTCGAGACCCACTCACTTCTCAGTGCCTTGGGTTGACAATTTGGCATTAGGAATAACAATAATTGCTTGCTTTTACGACTGCTTCAAATGAAAGTGATCGTTAACACACACACAAGAGCCGATGACCTCATTTCTGACAGCTCTTTTCCCTCCTGGTACTAAGTTAGCAAAGGGTGGTTTGGATCACCCAGTAAGGAGAAGTGCAGAGAGCGCTTCCATGGGCGCAGTGCACTGAGTTTCTGCTTCCCCCTCCTTTATTCCCATTTTCTTGTGAAGAAACCAGAGGTACGACCTCCTCAGAGTTCCTCCCCTGGCCGGGGAGAGGGAAGCCTGCTCCCGGCTGGTAGCCTACGGGGGTCACATGACAGCAGTTTGGGGATCATAATTTTCTAACTTTTGAAGTTAAACTCAAGGAGGTGAAATGTGCTGTGTGGAAACGTCTAGAAAACCGAGATTAGACTTGTTGGCTCCTGGAAGTGAATGATCAAGCTGTGTGTGGCTCCACACTGGTCCTGGCCGCAGCTCCTGAATTCTCTGGATGCAAGCACACTCCCCTCTCCTTGTCAAGCAGCAGTTCTCCTTTTTCTCTCCCGAAAAGAGTCTCCTGTAGCTCCTTCAATCTGGCTATAAGCTGAGGATGAACCTGAACTGACCTTCCCGCCTCCTCCTCCTGAGGTGTGCACAGGTGTGCACAGCTGTGTCTGAACTGACTTTCCCGCCTCCTCCTCCTCCTGAGGTGTGCACAGGTGTGCACAAGTGTGTCTGGTGTTGTGGTGCTGGGCACTACCCCTGAACCCAGGGCTTTGTGTGTGCTGAGAGCACTCCACCTACTGAGCTGCATTTCCTACCCTCTGCTTTACTTTTCCTTCTTCTAGGAAACTTGTCAGACTTTAACTTCATTCTTGGGATTATGTCTCTGCCCATTCATTGTGCTACACGTCCTTCCAGGCCAGATTCCACCGCAGCTGCTGACTACAGCCCTGTCCCACCCAGACTGTCTCCCACCCACTCTACACTCACACACACCAGAGCCTCGGGGCTGTCTGGGGTCAAGGCTTCTTACTGAGCTTGCCTCTCCCTGGTCCTCGCCCTGTTCACCACACTTAAACTCTTCCCCATTTCTAATTTTTCTTCATGTCCTAAGATTCAAATAAAAGTTCTTAATTATCCCACCCATCCCTGCTAGTCTCACCCTAAAATCTTGCTGTTTGGGGCAGGAAGGAAAAGTAATCCCAACAGTCACAGTTAGATGACTCCAATCTCAAAAGAACAAGTGAGTAATGGATTAAGGGGCACTGACTTGCAGTACCTGAAAGGAAAACACACTTGGGTCTGTCTTCCAGCCTCACTCTACGGTGAGTGAAGAGAAGCTGTTTATTCATAACTCAGATGTTGACACAACACAGTGACATGCTTAGGGTCCAAGACCCAGGAAGTGTGCACAGAAATACTTATGTTCAGACACTGCAAATGGAAAGAACATGTCTGGCTACATTCACGCTGATCACCTATCATATCTGGTCTAATTTCAAAGCAACACACAAAGGAAGTGTGCAACAAATGAGGTGCTAGGGTGGGAAAGAGAAACCCAGCCTCAAAACACAGGGCCTCCAGCTTCCTCCTTCAAGTCACATGGCCCAACTACAACTGCCAAGAGAAAATTCCCATTCACAGCAGATACCCCAGAGCTCGCAACAGGTCACAGGAAAATCACAGGCACTAGGAAGCAGCTTAGATCTCTGGGGACCCAGCACTCACATTCACAGAGAGAGAGGGAGGGGGAGGCAGAGGGAGGAGGGAGAGAGAGAGAGAGAGAGGGAGAGAGAGGGAGGATGCACTCTGCCCCACCCCCACCCGGGCTAATTACTCTTCTCATGGCTGTGACAGGGCTGGTCGCTGGAAAGAAGACCCATAAGGGAGGACATTCATTCTGGCTCGTGGCTCAGAGGAGCAGCCCATCGTGGTGGGGAAGGCATGGTGGCAGAAGCATCAGTAGCTGGCCACATCCCAGGGTACTAAGAGAGCAGAGGGCTCTGTCAGGAACTGAGGACTGCAGTCCTCAAAGTAGTCTGACCTACCTTTGCCAAACAGGTCTGACTTAAAACGTTCCACACCTCCTGAGGTGGCCTCCCACCTGGGGAATCCATGTGAGCCATTCCAATCTGTCCATAGAATGAGCTCATCATTCTGTCACATATTTGCAGTGAGGTACCAGGAGTCCACTCACCTCCATTCCAGGTTAGAATCCAGTTTCCTGCAGTTGATAAAAGGCTAAGTCAGGCAGTACTCCCAAAGACACCCATCCCCCCAACACAAACACACACTTAGGGTCACAGACATACCTTGGTCAGGAGCTCAATGTTTGAGTGAGTCACTTGAGAGAGTCAGGGTCCCAAAAGGGCTGCCAAACCTATCCTCCTGCTCCTTACCTACCACAGACCTACTGTGTATTCATCACCCAGAGTTGTTAGAGCAAATGACCGCAAACTCAGAGACTTGAAACATCAGGTGCTTCCCAGATCTTCAGGATGGAGAGCTTAGGGCAGGGGGTCTGAGGAAGGAATCATCTTCCTCTGCTTCCGGCTTCTGGCAGCTTCCAGCAAGCCTTGGCATTCCTTGGAGTAGATGCCCCGCCTCCCCCATCGGCATTAGTGTTAATTCAGGACCCTCTCTGGATAGCCTTGATGTGATCCATCTGCAAACACTCACCCTGCTGTGAGCTTCTCAGCCCAGGGTGCTCCTCTTGACCCAGAGTGCTCCTCTCACCTGTCTAAGCTCCTTGAGAGAAAAAGCAATGGGGTTTTGATTGTCCTCAAAAGGGAGCATTCTAGGAGCCTGAAGTATAAAATTGAGCACCAAACTTATTTTACAGTAAGTAAATTTCTAACAATAGCCTATGGTTAGACTGATCTTCACTAAGACTAGCTGTAAATTCAGATGTTTTGATAAGAACGCGTCATTTTCCAGGCACTCACTGACAGACACTGGCGAATAGTCAGTGCTGGGAGGGGAGGAGGAGAGCCAGGCCTCCCCTCCAAGACCTCATACTCAAGTAGTAAAACAAGGAAACTGTAAAGTCGCCACTGGTCCTACAGGCCACTTAACGAGGAACCTGGAACTGTCAGGCACAGGTAGGAGGCAGGCACCCAAGTGGGGACCCAGGTGTCCAGAGCAGCAGCCTGTGGTCAGTGCTCAGGGAAGGACTTTACTGCAGAAGCCACAGATGCTCTAGGGTCAGCTGGAATCAGGAAGTGGAGGAAGTCAGAGCTGGTGGGCGCAGAAGCTGCTTTGGAAATCGCCTCAGATGCCCCTCTGAGCTCTTGTTTGTAGATGTGGTATCACAAAACTGCACGTGTAGCTCTCCATTTCCTGTACTGGGGACACTCTGGCCCCTACCAGGGTCTCTGCATATCAAGGTACAGCCTGGGCACTGCACAACTCCTGGGGTGGCGAATGTCATCAGTCCCTGGCTTTTGCCGTGTTCAACAGTGCAGCCAGACAGGCTGGCCTGGCCTTCTGGAGCTTTCCACCCCCACCAGCCCTTCATGCGAAAGGCAGACTTAGGCAGTCAGATATTTTGGGACTGGAAAGTAGCACCAGCCCTGCATTACAACTAATCATAGTGAACCTAACAGACTGTCATGTAAGCTTGCTTGGTCACTCCTGCTAGCATTTGCAACATAGAAATGAGCCATGTATCATGGCTGAGCAGAAAGGCTGTGGCGAGAGGACAAATACGAATGTGATGACAGGCTGGCAGGCTGAGGTGTCTGTCCCGGTATTACAGGATTATTTTAGGAAGAGAGCAGAAGGACAGATTTTTGCACTGGAAAGCAGTTCACAGTGCACACTGGTGCAGGCAGGAGAAGACGGCCGCACTGGGAAGGGACGTTCTGGAGAGCGGCTGGAGTCCCAGGGCAGAAACAAGGGCTGTAGACTGGGCAGTCGGTGTCCCCTCTCCTAGCCTCAGGTTACAGCACTACAGAAGGAGACAGTCAGAAGTTGCCTCCCTATGCAACAGAGCTGCAGTCCGTGTCCCATGCACAGTTACGACAGCATCAGGCCCTGTATCATGCCAAATAATAGTTATTGTTAGGAGTGAGGAGCAAGGACCGTGGTCCTTAGGTACTGGGAAGGCAGCGTGCGAGATCCCTCCGCATGCCCTAACTTCTCCAGGTTTGTACTTAGCCTCTAAGATCTTCAGAAGATGAGCAGCAATCCTGCATGAAAGATGGAGCTGACAGAAAGTGGGGACCCGACTTCTGTCTGCAGGTACACAGGGAGGAGTGGGCGTGGGGCTTGGGCTGAAGCACACACATGTTGTGAGGCACACAGTGAGTCTAAACTCCTACCACACTGCCTCAAGCTCTGAGGGCCAGGCATTCATACAAGGAAGATAGACGGTTTGGACGAGGTTCAGAGACCAGCGCAGCAGCAACAACATTCTGGGGCTGGTTTCCAGGATTGATTTAGGAAGGAAGATTAAGGACTCTAAATGTGTACAGGCTTCCTAATCACCGACTAAGTGAAGACAAGACAAACATCATCGGATGTTTAAAGGCAGGAGTGCTGAGGATCGAGAGGATTACTTAAGCAAGGTTCTCAGTTTATGCAACATCATATAAACTGCCAGAAAAGCGATGGGGTGAGGACCGGGCTCCAGCTGTAGCTGAGATGGGGAGTGAGGACCTTGGGCTGAGCTTCCCAAAATGAGACTCTCTTCCCAGACACTGAGATGGCAGGAAAGCTGGAGCCGCTCTTTGCTTATGGAACAGAGGGCTGCGTTCAGAGTAAGGCAGACTAGCAGCGTATTGGCCTGAGTAGGATCAGCACAGACAACACTTGCCTTCGTCATGCTCACCTCTTCCTGGTGCTCTGGGGCAGGTTGGAGCCCAGCAGAACCGCAGGGCCAGTCCTGTCCACCAGCGTAAGAGTAAGACCTCTGCATCTGGCTTCCCAGCTCACTCTCCTCCCTGTGTTTGTTGCTCTCCCAGTGTGTGGACCATGCTCATCTGGTCTTAGAACAGATCACCATAACATATATTACAGGTTCTGTGCTTACTACGGCCTTTGGCCATTTTTCATGGTGTCTAAATTTTGCAGCATGGCAGTGGTGGTACATGTAGTATTGAAGGCAGTGATGATGATGATGTAGTATTGAAGGCAGTGATGATGGTGATGGTTGGTAAATGACGGAGGTTGTTGCAGTGACAGGTAGGGTTGATATGATGGTGGTTATGACAGCTTGATGCTGAGGAAGAGGCAACAGTGCAAGTGGAAGTGGTGTTAGTGATTGAGGTGGTAACACTGCTGGTGATGATGGTGGTGGTGGTAGAGATGGTGACAGAGGAGATGGTGGTAGTGTTAAGATGGCAGTTGTAGTGGAAGTAATGGTGGATATGGTAGAGGCTGAGGTGCTGATATGGCAGTGGAAGTGGTGACGACGATGAAGTGGGGTAGATGGGATATGATAGCATTGATGGTGGTGATGGAGGTAGCAGTGCCAGAGGTAGAAGTGGAGATGGTGATAGTTGTGGGTTAGGGTAGAGGTGATATGACAGTGGTAGCGTTAATGGTAGTGATGGTGGTGGTGGAGGTGGCAGTGGTTGTGGTAGAGGTAGAGGTGGTGGTGGTGGTGGTGGTGATAGAGTTGGTGGCTGTGGTAGAGGCAGAGGTGGTGGAGGTGGCAGTGGTGATGGTGTAGGTGATGGAGTAGGTGATTCCCTCTCCCACTCAGACACTCACATTAATATGGTTGCCTATATTTTTCTCTTGTGAGTCCATGGTGCCCAGTCTTAAAACCATGAAAATGCTAGCTACAAGCGTCAATCCCATGATTTCCCAAATAAATCTTTAACCAAAGATTCCAAACCAACTTTATGTTAACTAAAGCACTGTGTGTGGGGAGCACTGTAGGAGGGACTGTGCACTTTATGTCAACTAAAGCGCCGTGTGTGGGGAGCACTGTAGTTTGAAATATTTGTTTACCAAGTCCCTGTGCCCATTCTGTCTCTGAAGCAGATTTGCTGCCACGTGTAATTTGCCACCCTGGACACAATTCCTCCACCAGAAGCAAGCCTGTTTCCCAGGGTATGTCTCCCTCCATGGTCCATGGCATGCCTAGAACAGATCTGTTAAGCTCCCATACAACTGCCTGTCTGGGGACCTTCTGAGGGTGTGTACTCTGGGATCTTAACTCAAAATTATGGGAAGTTTTGCTTGTGATGAATAACTCCCAGTTTTCCTGATACTCCAAACCTGTGACTTGAGTGAGCTCTGTAATGGATGGAACGTTTATATCCCGAAACATTCCTATGCTGAAATGCTGCATCCCAATGGAGCAGTGTTAGGAGGTAGGACCTGTGGTGTGTGTGGAAAATCATGACTGGAATTAGTGCCCTTATGAAAGGGACCCAGGGAGCTGGCTCTGTATCCTCCATGCAAGGACACTGAGTAAGTGGCCACCTGTCACCCTAGAGTGCCCTTACCAGAGCCAGGCCCTGCAGCACCCTGAGCTGACCTCCTCCAGCCCCAGCACTGTGAAGACTTGTGTTATTCTAATCTTCCTGGCCACAACTGCCTGAACAGATTACACCCAGCAGAGTGGAAAATCAGAAGTCTATTATGAATTCTGATGGCTAATCTGATGGGCACAGGGTTTCTAGATTCAACATGGTTCTAGATGCCCAAGAGGGTGTTTCTGGATGAGATTGTTATTCAGATCTGTGGACTCCACTAAAACACCCTCCCTAATGTGGGTGGACATTGGAGAGTCAGTGAAGAAAAGAGGGGGAAGGCAGGGAGGGAGGAGGGGAGGAGGGAGAAAGGGAGGAGGGGAGGAGGGAGGAAGGGAAGGAGGGATGGAAGAAGAGAAGAAGGGGAGGAAGAAGGGAGGGAGGAAAGAAGGGAAGGAAAAAGAGGAGGGAGGGATTCCCCTGCCTTCAGACTGCTTGCAGAAGTGGGCATTGGTCCCCTCCTAGCTTTGGCCTGTGGCTTTCACTGTGGCTCTGTGGCTCTCAGGCTTTTGGGCTTAGACTGGAATTGTACCACTGGCCTTCCCAAGTCTCCAGCTTGCCCACGGCAGGTGGTGGGACTTGTCAACCTCCATAGCCCTGTGAGCCAGATCCTCATAATAGATCCCTGGGATTAGTCCTACTCTCTAGAGAAGGCTGACTGACAACAGGATGTTCAGTCAGATAACACAGCCAGGACATGGGAAGGTAGGATTAGACATAAATAAGCAAGCCAGCAGGGTGAGCATGCTAAGGCTTCAAGGTTGTCCAAATGGAGACAGCCTTTGTGCGTCCTGTGAACCACCCTGGGAGGAAGAGGCCTGTCCTGGGCCAGGTTTTCCCTGAAGTTATGGATAGTTCCCCTGAGAGAGCCCCAGCAGCCAGCTGGGACAGTTGGTATCAGTCATGAAAAGGGATCCAAATGGGAAAGTTCTGGAATCCCTGCCCATTAAGTCCAGGTTATGGTTGGCGATACTTCCTTCTGCCTTCTATGCTCCCTCCTCTAAGAAATGCCTGACATATCTTTTGCCTGTTTTTCTCTCGAGGTTTTCTCTGTGATTTCTAGTTCATCTGCATGCATTCTCAGCATATTCTGGCTTGGGTGCTACAGATTACTTCCCACCTCCCTTTACACCCCCTGGACAGCCTTCATAATGCTGCCCTTCCCCAAGGAGAGATCGTGGGCTGGAGGGGGACCCCTTCAAAACTGGTTCACCTTACAGCTGGGGTCTTCTTAAAATGTCTTCCACCTCAAGGTCACAAAAATATTCTACTACAACTTCATTTGTCTTGTTGTTGTTATTGTTTGAGACAGGGTCTCACTATGCAGTCCTGGCTGGCCTAGTAGACCAGGTTACCCTGAAACTCACATATATCTGCCTATCTCTGCTTCCTGAGTGTAGGGATTAAAGCCAAGCGCCTCTATACCCAGTCTTCACTGTTATTTTTATAAGGTTGTTTTTAAATCCACATTGAGTTTAACTCTATACTTTGCATGAAGTGTAGATCCAATATTATCTTCCCCTTGATGACACAATGTTCCAAACCATGCCCTAAGCATGTGTTTCTCTCTAAAGCTCAGACTGCTCAATCAAATGTCAAGTTACCACAAACGTGACTCTGTTTCTGAGCAAGCTTCCTATTCCACTGGCCTAGTGTCAGTCTCTCACCAATGCTATTCATCTGCTTTGGGTTAGTTCTATGCTCATTACTGTTTCCCAACACTCCCTAATATGTAGTATGGAAATATCCCCCCTTTGGATATGTTTTTGAAAAAAAAGTTCAGGTAATTCAGGGGCCTTTTCTGTCTAAATAAAACAGCTTCTTGGGTTCCTGAAAGCAATATTAGAATTTATACTAATATTACATTGAAATCATTAATTTAAAACAAATTAACAACATGTGTTACCAAGAATGAATGGGCAAAATGCTATACAAGAAAGCACGGAGGTAAAGGGGAAGAAGGAGCTGAAGAGTCGGGGGTAATAAAAGACAGGGATTATCAAGGGGAAATGGAGAAAGCAGAGGTTCTTTAACTGGGAAGGGGAGGAAAGAGGCGAGCTAGATGGGGTCGGGGAGGAGAGAGGAGAGAGAGAGATTAAATAATGCTTAAGTGGTATGAAAAACCAGAGGGAAATGCATTAGTTCAAAAGTCTACTGAAAAAAGAAATCCATGTGAGGGGCTGGACAAATGGCTCAGTGCTTTTCCAGGACTCCGGTTCAGTTCCAACATTCCTGACTCCAGTTCCAGGGAATCCAGTGCCCTCTTCTAACCTCCATGGGCATTGCACAACATGGGTGCACTTATATACATGTATGCAGTATACTCATAATAAAAATAATAAAAATTTAAAATACATACACTATCCATACATGAGTCCAGCTGAAGGCTGTGTAACAGGAAACATGGAGCCAGGCAGCGAAAACCTCCCTTCAAGTTGCTGGTCAGGAGAGGCCAAGAGATTCCCCAAGGGCCACAGGATATTGTCACGGCCCTTGATTGCCTCCCAGAACTTGTAGGTAAGACCCGATTGCCGAAAACAGGGCCCACTTCCCTGTTGTTCCAGGCCCGGAACAACAAAGCTGGAACTGACGGAAGCCTCCTTCCTGAAGACCAGCTCTCACAGTTTAGAGGATGCTACGTAAGCCACTAAGGGAGAAACCAATCAGTGGTCCAACCCCAGATTTAAAACCTAATAACCACAGCGACGGCCCAGCACAGCAAACTATATTGGTACAGTAGTGGCACTTTTACCTTGGGGGCAGTCAACAGCTACCTAATTAGACTTGAAAACCTGTCAATGGAAGGGAACTCATGTGTGGTACCATAAACAGCCAAATACACATGGTTTAAGAGGTCATAGATCCTAGAGAAAGCCTACGCTTGTCACATCCCTAGACAGAAGTAAACTTACTGCATGCTAAAAATGGGTCTGTAAAAGAGCAGCTCAGCTGCTTGCAGGAGGAAGACCTGGGCCCTCAGCAGCCAGAGCCCTGAGCAGCCAAGCAGCCCCTGCAGGCTGAAGTGAAGAGCTGGGAAGGACATGCACACCAGGCTAGCAGGGTGCAACCAGCACAGCTACTCCAGAAGTGGAGCCTGCTGAGGTCAGAGGGGAGACTAGAGGAGAAGCAGACTGTATTCTCATCCTGGCAAGCTGGAGGAAGGCGTCCTGCACCACGTCCACACCCATATCCCTGTTGCAAGATGGAATGTGGCAAAGGAAGGAGAAACAGAGGCACTGCACTTTGCACACATCTCCAGGCATTTTCCAGACCATCAGTCTTTATCGCTGTGGCTTTGGATCATCACATCGTAAACTTGACCTCTTTGTGCTGTGTGAGCATACCCAATGCCAAGCACCCAAGTCCTATGCCAGAGTCAGGAAAGAAATGCCAAAACCCTGGAAAAGCTGACTGACCACTGGGGCTTCTCCTGTGGGATGGGATTGCCCAAATGGGCAAGTGCAGACCCTGAAACACATATCAGGTGTCTTGTCTGCATGACTCTTGAAGGAGCTGTGAGCCAGTTTGGCATGCAGCCATGCTTCGTGTGGGTCTTTATCCACAGCCCCTTCCTCAGAGGTCTGCCCTTGAAGTTTGGACCTGGGAGGAACATGGTGCCCCTGCTTCATGGCTTTCAGGGGTTTCCAGGACACACTGAGAACTGACTGGGTGACAGTTACTGTATTCATTACTGACTTGCTCAGTAGCAGCTGAATCACCTCACACCATTTGGAAAGTATCTCACTTTTCCATACTTTGTGCTTCCTGCAGGGATGAGGCTGTGTTAAAATGCTGATAGCCTTTAAACCACATGAACACCAGTGATTTCTCTTTCCTTCACCCAGCACGCTGTGGCTGTCCTCATGCCTCGGGTTGTGTTATTTGTGTACCAAGCAACAGATGGTACCATCTTTTAAAGGCAAGAATGAACTCCAACTCAGGCCACTGAGGATTTTTTTTAGTTCTACAACTTCTTGTAATTCTAGGAAGTATATCATTAATTCGCCTGGAATGAAAACTCCACAGTGTCCTTGCTCCGCCTACATTGTCCTTGCTTGAACTTGTTACACGTGTGGAGAGCATTCTCCTCACCCCACGTCCACAAGCAGGAAGTGACGCTAGGACCAGGTGCAGGTGGCCGCACAGGCCTGCTGGGTGACACCTCCCCTGAACCAGTTTGCTTTTCTCTGTGTTCCTATCCACAGCACCCACCACAACACCCTCGGCTTTCTAACATTTCATGCTATTGTCAGGGTGAAAAAATAGTGATCACTCCACCCTACTATCAGTCTGTCTCCTGTGTTCTGAATCTGAAGACAGCACCACTTAAACCTGTTTCTATATGTGGAATAAATACCTAATAAAAACCTTTGGAAGCCTAAGCCCCCCACCCCAAACACTGCCTCCCATACATAAGCCAACAAAACACTATCATTTCACAAAACAACTATGAAGTTCAAAAGCTCTGGCCTGTTTTCTTGACAACTTCTTCAATTCTTAAAAGTCTGGGATCCAGGACTCAGCAGGTAAAGTTCTTGCCTCCCAACAAAAAGACCTGTGCCCGCCTCCCAGCGCCATGTTAAAGGCTGAGCATGATAGAATGCACCTGGGACCCCAGCACTGGTGCAGCAGAGACCCCTCAGGCTCACTGGCCAGCTAGCCTTGCCTGCTGGTTCAGTGAGAGACCCCGGCTCAGAAAATAAGATGGACAGCTCCTGAGGAGTGGCACCCAAGGTTGTCCTCTGGCCTCTACATGCATGGTCACATACATGGACACTTAGATGCATGAACATATACGTATACACACATATGAATGTAAATAACACCAGCATGTACATGGCACGCACAGAAGAAAAATCTGTCTCTTTCCAAGCAGCTTTTCATCTCCTGATTCTACACCTCTTCTCTGTTGATGCCCCACCACCTGGATAGTGGCCTGGGCTGGATGGACATTCTTTCTCACTGCAAGGTTGCCCTAGGAGGGTGAGAAGACATGACAGGGCTGTGCCAGTGACTCCAATGGTTGGACGGACCACTGAGCTCTACTGGGGAATGACTGCTGAGCAAAGCTCATCTGAAAAAGTCTTGAGAATTTTTGGGATCGCCCTTAAATTTCTGAAAAGAACTGCCGACGGGACAGCACAGTGGCTGTGAGTCCAGAAGCGTGAGTTCAGAGTAATGAACACGAATTCTGCCAAGAAAAAAGGGGTGAACTTGTGATTACAGCCTCCATCCTAGTCTACCAGCCCCTGAGAATTCCCCATGGGCTGTTCATGGTGCATGGAGAAGCTGTCGCACGTGGGCCCACAGGCTTGGAGACCCTTCAGCGTGAGTGGACCTGGACCCCAAGCCACAGATCTGACTCTAGCAGGCAGCCTGTGAAAGGCAGTGAAGCCCTGGGCCTGATATGAACTGTTTTTCTCCCAGGGCCCTAGGGTCAAATTTACATTAGTTAAATGCAAATATGACCTGACTTCACTGAAATACTTTTCCAAATGCCATTATAAACATTATCTTATGATTCCCGCAAATCCCATGGGTGGATCATAGCTATTATTCCCACATCACAGATGAGGAAATTGAGGCTCAGTGAAGTTAAGCAACTTTCCCAAAGGCAAGGAGCAAGCTAATGACAGAGGTGAGAGAAAGTCAAAACTCTCAAGCCTACAGGTCTATGCTCTGTTCAGCCAGGAGAGCCACAGTGGGCTCCCTGTGCAGGACCAGTAGTACGTGCATTCCCCGGTACCAGGATGCGTGTTGCATTCCCCGGTACCCAGGATGCGTGTTGCTGTCACCAACAGGACAGTGAGAGAATAGCTGGTGAAATGCTTGTGGGCTCAGAGGCTCGCAGCCATGTCTTTAATGGCCACAATTACCAAATAAATATGACAGAAGAAAGGCTGGGGCTTTAATCCCCCATGTCCTTGGTCACAGTAAAACGCTGTGTAACTGACAAACTGCACTTGGTGTTGGGAGAACCCTGAAAGATCCATTCAGAGAAACTGAGCAGTCTGGGAGTGTTTAAGTCAAGGATAGCTAACTTGCTGAAAGTAAGTTACAGGTTACCAAACTCTATAAACTCTTTCCCTCAAAAAAAAAAAAAAAAAAAAAGTGAAAGTTGGGTCTGGAGAGACGGCGCAGTGGGTAAAATGCGTTCGCCAGGCAGGCCTGAGGACCCGAGCTCCAGGTGCAGAACCCTGCAAAGTTGGGTGTGGTAGCAATACACCCGTGATCTCAGTGCTGCTATTGGTGAGATGGGAGGCAGCAGGAGAATCCCTGGACGCTGGAAAGTCAGCTAGCCTAGTGAGAGCAGTGAACAGCAAAGAGACCCCATTCCAAACAAGCAGAGACTGACACCTGAGGATTGTCCTCTCCACTCCACACATGCACACACACACACACACACACATACACAACACACTCACACCATCATACACTCACACACCCCCATCACACACCCCATCACACACACACACCATCACACACCCCGCTCACACATCACATACCATCACACACACTCACACACCATCACACACAGACCACACACACACCATCATCTCAACTGAACTAAATAACCTTGAACAAAAAACAAAAAAAAAATTTTAAAACAAAGAAAAGAAAAATGTGTACAAGTACGTAACCTATGGCTTTGGATACCATGGCACAGTCTTTCTGGTACAGAAGATAAGTGTGAGTCATGGGGTTTTCTCTCTCACCTGTTTGTGGGTCAAAATGAAATGCATCCATTCTCAGAGCGAAGAGAGTGTGCTGAGGACAGAACCAGGAGTTGAGCTCACAGTGGAAAGGCGATGAGGCAGGCCATGGGGGAGCCGGTCTGAGGAAGAATGGAGCCCTTGTAGCTGGGAAAGAAGGGCGAGTCTCAGAACACAGATGTGGGATCCGTCCCCCGACTCTGCTAGTCACCCCACACTGCCCACGGGAAGGCATGTACTATCACGTGAAGGAACAGGGCTGTCAAGCCTTGTGGATGACATTAGCGTCCAGTCCGATGTGCATGCACAGGACCTGTCCCTTCAGCATGAGTTGAAGAGGAACTCCCCCAGAAACACTTGCTGTTGCTCACAGTCCCCACAGACCCACCAGGGAAAGCATGTGCTCCAGCCTGTATGACACTCAATCCCAGATAAGAAGGGCCTGAGAGCACACGGGTCTTGGTGAGACACCACTGCCAGCCAGACAAGGTCACATGGAGAGTTCTACTTTCTGCCTAGTCGTCAACACATCTCAAGTCCTCTTTCTGCTCCTGCAGCTATACCCTTGGAAGCCACCTTGCCTTAGATTTCCAGGGCAGGGCTTTCAAGGCCTTCAGAGCTTATGACCACCCCCACTACAACAATGTGAGTTTATCTAAGGGGCTACTTCTGTCTCCCTTCTGCGTTTGAAATAGATATGGGTTTTCCACGTCACAAGCTATGTCACATTGGCAGTGAGGACTCAGAAAGTACGAAGCAAAAAAAAAAAAAAAAAATAGTGACAGTTAAACCAGAGGCCAAGGGGGCCACAAAGAAGGAAAGCAGAGCCTCTGAAACTGAAGCACATGAGAGGACTCAGCAGAGGAAAGGCAGCTAGCTGAGTCTCGAGAAGGAGCTCGGGCAAGGCCGAGAACCAAGCGGAGCACTCTGGCAAGGAATTTCATTGGCATCTTAAATAGAAACATGCCATCCTGTCCACACATATTGTCTCTTCTCCACTCCCATCTTTACCCCGAGGACGTGAAGTTGTGAGTTATCTTCCATTTTACACAGAATTCCCAGTCTTCTCTTTAAGTAAGTTCCTGTGCAGTATAAGTCAGGCTTTGATTGAGCCCACAGAGCAAGGCCTCTCCATCTGTGGCACTGCCCTGGAGAAGGTGTCACTTCAACTGTGCAGTTTGACGGTATAGTGTGGGCCATTGGAGCTACCCTGAATCTGTGTGAGAAGCATGAAGATAAACACAATAGTGGGAACCAGTGACCTCGCAGACCTCTAAGGAATGGTGAGATTGGG
The DNA here is from genome assembly GCA_009823505.1 of Rhizomys pruinosus. Lineage (NCBI taxonomy): Eukaryota > Metazoa > Chordata > Mammalia > Rodentia > Spalacidae > Rhizomys > Rhizomys pruinosus. The sequence goes on from VZQC01010002.1 coordinate 148,607, forward strand.
ACTGGAGAGAAAGAAGAGCCAGTCTTGTGAGGACACTGGAGGCCGGGCTCCCCGCACAGGATCAAAGGGAGGGGTGGTCCTTTAGGGAAGACATCAGCCACAGAAGAGACCACAGCACCAACAGGAGGTAGATGAGGTCTCTGACAAGGCCTTGTCCCCACGTGGAGCATGAAGGAGACTGTGGGCCATGAACACCAAAGGACACAGAGCCATGCAATGGCTTCGGGCTATAAGGAGACAAGACAGAGCCTCCTCCTGAAGACTCTGGGCCGTAGAGCCTCTGGCCATTCATTCAGCTTTCAAGTGATGACCTTGGAAGCCAGGCAGTGCCTCTGCTGAATGAAGATTTTAATCTGAGGACCCAGGACTTTCAAGAGCTCCTAATTACTGGGAAAGAGGTTGTGGCTGAAGTCATTAGGATTGAAATTACAATATTAAGAAACAGAAGAATCTAAAAGTTATTAGCATAATGATCTGGCGGGTTCACCACCCGAATCCCTGCCCCACACCTGAGGTGACCTAACTGCTCCCACACTAAGCCCATCCTGCTCTCACTGTCTATGGTTCCTGAGGGAAAATCCCCAAAGTGCTGAAATCTCCAGCCTGCCCCCAGGCTTTAGAAATGACCTTGAGAGTCACCTCATTTTTCTTCTGGGCACTGCATCTGTCCTCCTGCCCTCTTTGAATCCTCATACTGCCCCCAAGTGCCTGCCCCCACACAAAGTACCTCCTCCATGAGATCCAACAACTCATCTCCTCCTAAAGCTAGACCCCAAATGAGGACATATTTAGTTCTTTTCTGACAGGAACTAAGCTGGACGCCCACAACATATCTCGCCATTCCCAGCACAACATAACTTAACTCCACCACAAGAGCCCAGAGGAGGGAGAGGGAGAGCTTCCAAAAGATTCCTGACTTAGCCTTTGAGAAAGAGATATTTGAAGATTTGGAAAGAATGAGGAATTCTTTAATAAAAACAACTAACCTACCAGTCACTGTGAAGGAATCGAGAACTCTCCAGTATGCCCAGAGAACCTGGTCCTTTCTCTACTACACACTTGGGACAGGAGGTCACGGTGGCTGCAGACCCAAAACACTTGCTTGCTCCTTGAAGCTCCTGACCCTGCCATTGGCAGCCCACACCCAGGGGACAGGGACAGGCCTAGTTCAAGAATTCTATGAGAATAGTTCCATGTTGGTTTTCAAATAACACGATGGTTCGCAAAGTCAACCCAAACAGCGACTGTGGGCTTTCACACAAGCTACAACTGGGCTTTTCACACTCTGTAAGTGAAGCACACAGGTGTGTGTATAACCCATATATGCTCAAGTTCTTTTGCACTTCACACAGCTATGCCTGGCTGTCCCTCACACGGAAAGGACATCAAACCATGACAACTATTTCTTCCCAAATCCATATGAAAACAGGCCCTGGAAATATATTTATTGATTAGGAAGTATTCACAGTTATGAAAGTAGTTGCCAATTCAGTAAGTTGGCATAGATGTGTCAGATAGCTAAAAGCTGGTCCAGAGGAAGAAGGGATGCAGAGCTAGGAGGTCCGGGAGTCAAGAAGATGGGGGCTGTGTTCCCTCTTGTGACTTGGGGAGGAAAACCCTGGTCCCAGCCCAGCTCAGGGGTTTCTGTCCTTCCTCACTTGATCTTGCCTGTCCTTGCAACCTAATGCCCGGCTTTGTGTTTTTGTGGGGCTTGTTTGTATTTGAGCTACATCTCCATCCCCATCAGCCGCTGCGTGTTTCCTTTTTGTTACTTATCCGCCTTTCCATTTAGGTCGTTCCTGGGCTTGACCCCCCCGGCCCTATGACTACCGGCGGTGCCGGCTGCAGCTGTACGCCCACAGCCTTTACAGCCATAGTAAAACTGAGACATTCAAGATAAGACCAAGGTAATGAGGTCCCTCTCAAATGCACAGGGAGGTCACAGTGCTTGCTCTGAGCAGCGCGGCAGGCAAGGACTGGGGCATGGTCCAAGCAGTTGAGGGCCTGGAATTCCAGGGGCTGTCTGGCAGGTATCGGTACAATCATAACAAGATAATTCAGAAACTGAAGCGCTGAAGTTCAAAGCCAGTGACACACAGAGAACTTGAGATACTGAGTTCAAAGTCAACTAGCAGCAAGAAGAAATTAACACTGGGTCTCAGAGCTGCTCATTTGGCTCCTTGAAAGCTCTGCCTGCATCTCTGGCTAGGTGGAGCTGGTTTGTGGGTGGAGTCCTAGCTTTGAAGTTCGTGGAGACGACTGTACAGAGAGTGATCTTGGTGCAGGTGGAGCCAGCAAGGGGCACGAGCATCAAAGGCACACTCTCGCTCCTGCCCTTTGCCTCAGTGCATGGCCTGCCTCAATTTAACAAACTGTCCTAATCCACTGTGCGCACCACTGTTTGCTTAGGTTTAACTCTGGGTAGAATTCTGGTTTTGTTTCTCACTTAGAGAAAAAAAAAAACATAGCTTTGTAAAGGGAGGTTACTAAATAAAACTTTGAGAACTCTATTCACCCTGCGAGGATGACTTCTGCATTGCAATCTGATCCCTGTCAGGTTACTGTTCAGGTATAGAATTCCCAGGAGACCAGAAGATGCTTAAAAGAAATTCTTGAGGAACCTTACCCTGCCTTGGTAACCACTTAAGGCATTTCTTCCTGTTGATCCCAAGCTCCAGGCTGATGTCTGGGCCAGCCCAACCTCATGGCCTTCCTTTATTCTTATGAACGTGGTGTGTGTGTGGGGGGGGTGCCGGTGTGCATCCAGGTAGCACATTCGGGCTACGGGATACACAAAGGTTATTAAATGTACAGAACAACAAAAACAGATAAAACCTGTTCTGCCTTTAGAACTTATAGTGCTGTGTGCCTATACCAAGAACTCTTCTGTCATTTTTGTCCCAGAACACTGCCATCAGATCAAGTAAGAAAAACCAACAGCCTTGAACTAAAACCTGGAGAATAAATACCATAAAGTAGGGTCAGTCCTATGGCAGTTGGCACAAGGGTCAAGGCCTCTTGGAACACTCTGGCTCAGGGATACCTGGCTGGGCTGATACTGTCTGCACTGTGAAGGGCTAACTCTAGAGAGGAAAGTCCAGCCTTGTCTTGAATGTGACATCTGACAGCAACACATAGGTCTGTTCAGGAACCTGGGATCACATGGTACGTGGTCTATTTCACTTAATCTGTGCCAACTGTTATATCTAGAATGGTTTACAATAAAATGCAATGCCTGCTCCTATGCTTATTCTTGGTGGAAAGCAGGCTGGAGGGTAAGGTGTTGGCGAAACCAAATGTACATGGACAAACACAAAGGTGTACTCAGTAGAAAAGCAGCCAAAAGATAATTCTGGGGCTATTCCAATAGGCCACTGGATCAACTTTGAGAAGCAAACTGTGAGATGATGATTAGATATGGGGCATGTATGGGAGGCCTTTGAGATGAAAGCCGAGAGTAGCAGGCCTCAGTCCTCCATGAACTCAGAAGCCCAAGGCCTGTCCGTTAAGTTCTTCTAGTGGGCACAAAGCCCTGGGCTCNGTGTTGTTTAAAGTGTTTTTGTTATTGTTGCTATTTTCACCACTGAAACAAGAGCAGAATGTGAAATAAAAGGGTTTCAAAAGTCGGGTGTGGTAGCACACACCTTTAATCCTAGCACTCGGGAGGCAGAGGCAGGTGGATCTTTGTGAGTTCAAGGCCAGCCTGGTCTACAAAGCGAGTTCCAGGACAGCTGGGGCTACAGGGAAACCCTAGTGGGTAAAGCGTTCGCCAGGCAGGCATGAGGACCCGAGCTCCAGGTGCAGAACCCATGCAAAGTTGGGTGTGGTAGCACACACCCGTGATCTCAGTGCTGCTATGGTGAGATGGGAGGCAGGGCAGGAGAATCCCTGGACGCTGGAAAGTCAGCTAGCCTAGTGAGAGCAGTGAACAGCAAAGAGACCCCATTCCAAACAAGCAGAGACTGACACCTGAGGTTGTCCTCTCCACTCCACACATGCACACACACACACACACACACATACACACACACTCACACCATCATGCCATCACACACCCCATCACACACCCCATCACACACACACACCATCACACACCCCATCACACACACATACCATCACACACACATCACACACCATCACACACAGACCATCACACACACCATCATACACATCACACACACAAATAAACTCACATGAACACACCACATACATTTTAAAAACAAGAAAAGAAAAATGTGTACAAGTACGTAACCTATGGCTTTGGATACCATGGCACAGTCTTTCTGGTACAGAAGATAAGTGTGAGTCATGGGGTTTTCTCTCTCACCTGTTTGTGGGTCAAAATGAAATGCATCCATTCTCAGAGCGAAGAGAGTGTGCTGAGGACAGAACCAGGAGTTGAGCTCACAGTGGAAAGGCGATGAGGCAGGCCATGGGGGAGCCGGTCTGAGGAAGAATGGAGCCCTTGTAGCTGGGAAAGAAGGGCGAGTCTCAGAACACAGATGTGGGATCCGTCCCCCGACTCTGCTAGTCACCCCACACTGCCCACGGGAAGGCATGTACTATCACGTGAAGGAACAGGGCTGTCAAGCCTTGTGGATGACATTAGCGTCCAGTCCGATGTGCATGCACAGGACCTGTCCCTTCAGCATGAGTTGAAGAGGAACTCCCCCAGAAACACTTGCTGTTGCTCACAGTCCCCACAGACCCACCAGGGAAAGCATGTGCTCCAGCCTGTATGACACTCAATCCCAGATAAGAAGGGCCTGAGAGCACACGGGTCTTGGTGAGACACCACTGCCAGCCAGACAAGGTCACATGGAGAGTTCTACTTTCTGCCTAGTCGTCAACACATCTCAAGTCCTCTTTCTGCTCCTGCAGCTATACCCTTGGAAGCCACCTTGCCTTAGATTTCCAGGGCAGGGCTTCAAGGCCTTCAGAGCTTATGACCACCCACTACAATGTGTAGTTTATCTAAGTGGCTAACTTCTGTCCACTCTGCTTTGAATAGATATGTTTCCACGTCACAAAGCTATGTCACAGTTGGCAGTGAGGGCTCAGAAAGTACAGGAAAAAAAAAAAAAAAAAAATAGTGGACAGTTAAACCAGAGGCCAAGGGGGCCACAAAGAAGGAAAGCAGAGCCTCTGAAACTGAAGCACATGAGAGGACTCAGCAGAGGAAAGGCAGCTAGCTGAGTCTCGAGAAGGAGCTCGGGCAAGGCCGAGAACCAAGCGGAGCACTCTGGCAAGGAATTTCATTGGCATCTTAAATAGAAACATGCCATCCTGTCCACACATATTGTCTCTTCTCCACTCCCATCTTTACCCCGAGGACGTGAAGTTGTGAGTTATCTTCCATTTTACACAGAATTCCCAGTCTTCTCTTTAAGTAAGTTCCTGTGCAGTATAAGTCAGGCTTTGATTGAGCCCACAGAGCAAGGCCTCTCCATCTGTGGCACTGCCCTGGAGAAGGTGTCACTTCAACTGTGCAGTTTGACGGTATAGTGTGGGCCATTGGAGCTACCCTGAATCTGTGTGAGAAGCATGAAGATAAACACATATGTGGGAAACAGTGACCTCGGCCAGACCTCTAAGGAATGGTAGAGACTAGGGACTGGAGAGAAAGAAGAGCCAGTCTTGTGAGGACACTGGAGGCCGGGCTCCCCGCACAGGATCAAAGGGAGGGGTGGTCCTTTAGGGAAGACATCAGCCACAGAAGAGACCACAGCACCAACAGGAGGTAGATGAGGTCTCTGACAAGGCCTTGTCCCCACGTGGAGCATGAAGGAGACTGTGGGCCATGAACACCAAAGGACACAGAGCCATGCAATGGCTTCGGGCTATAAGGAGACAAGACAGAGCCTCCTCCTGAAGACTCTGGGCCGTAGAGCCTCTGGCCATTCATTCAGCTTTCAAGTGATGACCTTGGAAGCCAGGCAGTGCCTCTGCTGAATGAAGATTTTAATCTGAGGACCCAGGACTTTCAAGAGCTCCTAATTACTGGGAAAGAGGTTGTGGCTGAAGTCATTAGGATTGAAATTACAATATTAAGAAACAGAAGAATCTAAAAGTTATTAGCATAATGATCTGGCGGGTTCACCACCCGAATCCCTGCCCCACACCTGAGGTGACCTAACTGCTCCCACACTAAGCCCATCCTGCTCTCACTGTCTATGGTTCCTGAGGGAAAATCCCCAAAGTGCTGAAATCTCCAGCCTGCCCCCAGGCTTTAGAAATGACCTTGAGAGTCACCTCATTTTTCTTCTGGGCACTGCATCTGTCCTCCTGCCCTCTTTGAATCCTCATACTGCCCCCAAGTGCCTGCCCCCACACAAAGTACCTCCTCCATGAGATCCAACAACTCATCTCCTCCTAAAGCTAGACCCCAAATGAGGACATATTTAGTTCTTTTCTGACAGGAACTAAGCTGGACGCCCACAACATATCTCGCCATTCCCAGCACAACATAACTTAACTCCACCACAAGAGCCCAGAGGAGGGAGAGGGAGAGCTTCCAAAAGATTCCTGACTTAGCCTTTGAGAAAGAGATATTTGAAGATTTGGAAAGAATGAGGAATTCTTTAATAAAAACAACTAACCTACCAGTCACTGTGAAGGAATCGAGAACTCTCCAGTATGCCCAGAGAACCTGGTCCTTTCTCTACTACACACTTGGGACAGGAGGTCACGGTGGCTGCAGACCCAAAACACTTGCTTGCTCCTTGAAGCTCCTGACCCTGCCATTGGCAGCCCACACCCAGGGGACAGGGACAGGCCTAGTTCAAGAATTCTATGAGAATAGTTCCATGTTGGTTTTCAAATAACACTGTGGTTAGCAAGTAAAAAAAAAAAGCTAACTGTGCCTTTACAAGCTACAACTGGGCTTTTCACACTCTGTAAGTGAAGCACACAGGTGTGTGTATAACCCATATATGCTCAAGTTCTTTTGCACTTCACACAGCTATGCCTGGCTGTCCCTCACACGGAAAGGACATCAAACCATGACAACTATTTCTTCCCAAATCCATATGAAAACAGGCCCTGGAAATATATTTATTGATTAGGAAGTATTCACAGTTATGAAAGTAGTTGCCAATTCAGTAAGTTGGCATAGATGTGTCAGATAGCTAAAAGCTGGTCCAGAGGAAGAAGGGATGCAGAGCTAGGAGGTCCGGGAGTCAAGAAGATGGGGGCTGTGTTCCCTCTTGTGACTTGGGGAGGAAAACCCTGGTCCCAGCCCAGCTCAGGGGTTTCTGTCCTTCCTCACTTGATCTTGCCTGTCCTTGCAACCTAATGCCCGGCTTTGTGTTTTTGTGGGGCTTGTTTGTATTTGAGCTACATCTCCATCCCCCAAATAATCCCTGAGGTGTTTCTTTTTTTTAATTTACGCATTTACTTCGGTAGTACTGGGGATTGAACCCAAGGCCATATGCATACAGGCAGGTGCAGGCTGAGCTGTCTCCCCAGCCTTTAGCAGCCATAGTACTGAGACAATTCAAAGATAAGACCAATGTATGAGGTCCCTCTCAAATGCACAGGGAGGTCACAGTGCTTGCTCTGAGCAGCGCGGCAGGCAAGGACTGGGGCATGGTCCAAGCAGTTGAGGGCCTGGAATTCCAGGGGCTGTCTGGCAGGTATCGGTACAATCATAACAAGATAATTCAGAAACTGAAGCGCTGAAGTTCAAAGCCAGTGACACACAGAGAACTTGAGATACTGAGTTCAAAGTCAACTAGCAGCAAGAAGAAATTAACACTGGGTCTCAGAGCTGCTCATTTGGCTCCTTGAAAGCTCTGCCTGCATCTCTGGCTAGGTGGAGCTGGTTTGTGGGTGGAGTCCTAGCTTTGAAGTTCGTGGAGACGACTGTACAGAGAGTGATCTTGGTGCAGGTGGAGCCAGCAAGGGGCACGAGCATCAAAGGCACACTCGCTGCCTGGCCCTTTGCTCAGGGCAGGGCCTGCTCAAGTTACAACTGTCCTAATCCACTGTGCGCACCACTGTTTGCTTAGGTTTAACTCTGGGTAGAATTCTGGTTTTGTTTCTCACTTAGAGAAAAAAAAAAACATAGCTTTGTAAAGGGAGGTTACTAAATAAAACTTTGAGAACTCTATTCACCCTGCGAGGATGACTTCTGCATTGCAATCTGATCCCTGTCAGGTTACTGTTCAGGTATAGAATTCCCAGGAGACCAGAAGATGCTTAAAAGAAATTCTTGAGGAACCTTACCCTGCCTTGGTAACCACTTAAGGCATTTCTTCCTGTTGATCCCAAGCTCCAGGCTGATGTCTGGGCCAGCCCAACCTCATGGCCTTCCTTTATTCTTTGAGAAAGTGTGTGTGTGTGGGGGGGGGTGCCTGTTGTCATCCAGGTAGCACATTCAGTGCTACGGGATACACAAAGGTATATAAATGTACAAGAACAAAACAAACAACAGATGAAAAACCTGTTCTGCCTTTAAGAACTTATAGTGCTGTGTGCCTATACCAAGAACTCTTCTGTCATTTTTGTCCCAGAACACTGCCATCAGATCAAGTAAGAAAAACCAACAGCCTTGAACTAAAACCTGGAGAATAAATACCATAAAGTAGGGTCAGTCCTATGGCAGTTGGCACAAGGGTCAAGGCCTCTTGGAACACTCTGGCTCAGGGATACCTGGCTGGGCTGATACTGTCTGCACTGTGAAGGGCTAACTCTAGAGAGGAAAGTCCAGCCTTGTCTTGAATGTGACATCTGACAGCAACACATAGGTCTGTTCAGGAACCTGGGATCACATGGTACGTGGTCTATTTCACTTAATCTGTGCCAACTGTTATATCTAGAATGGTTTACAATAAAATGCAATGCCTGCTCCTATGCTTATTCTTGGTGGAAAGCAGGCTGGAGGGTAAGGTGTTGGCGAAACCAAATGTACATGGACAAACACAAAGGTGTACTCAGTAGAAAAGCAGCCAAAAGATAATTCTGGGGCTATTCCAATAGGCCACTGGATCAACTTTGAGAAGCAAACTGTGAGATGATGATTAGATATGGGGCATGTATGGGAGGCCTTTGAGATGAAAGCCGAGAAGTAAGCAGGCCTCAGTCTCCATGAACTCAGAAGCCAGGCCTGTCCTTTAGAGTTCTTCCTAGTGGGCACAAAGCCACAGCTCTTTACCCCAAATGCTACACCTGCTCCGCCAGTCATTGGACACCATTTCACCAGGATGAGATGTGCCCTAGGCATGTCATCATCTCAGGGAACAGGACAAACAGGAGCCTTTGGCTAAAGCACTTCCCAGGGATGGAAGCATAGGGCCTTCATTCCTGGAGAGGCCTAGGGCACCACCTCATAGGCCATCGACAAGGCCCAAGATGATGGACACATTCAGTACAATATTGAGGTTCTGGCTTCTGCACTTGCCTCTCACAGGTGCACCAGATGTTGAAGACATCCCAGATGTTTGTTCTGGCTGACTAGAATGCTTATGTGCTAGATTATTTAAACAATGCTAACCAAGTTCTAAACCAAATTCCTCCAACATTCTAATGCTCTAGTCTCCAAATATTTATCCCTGGTAAAAACTCACAAGTCAGCAGAGCACAGGAACAGAGCTCTGCTGCATTCAAGAGACAGTGCTGAACATACAGCCGCAGAGCCCGGTGCTAGTCCACAGCTGGACTGCCATCTGAGTGTGACCACGTGGGAGCACCTGGGAACTTCCTTTTCTCTTTGAGCACCTGCCTGGTCTCAGCCTGTACTTGCGCAAAGATAGACCATGGTAGCCAAAATGAAAGGCTGTGTCACCCAGGGTAGTGTTTTTATTTATCTTAGAACAAACCATACATCTGAGACACTGTAATCCATAAAAAGTGAACCCTCCTCCCTCTTTCCATAAACATTTCCTGTGAGCTCTCCTCTACCCACATCCGGCTACAAGGTGAATGGGGACAAACAAGCAGGAATTTCCCTGACCGCATGCCCCAGCCATCTGAGTCAAGAAGGAAGACAGTCTCACAGATCACATCAAGAAGACTGTGAGATTTCCTAGAAGGAGAATGTAAGCACAGGTTACAATGAGAAGAAAAGGTTCTACATACAGAGTGGGGCTTGGAATGGTCCTTGAAAGGTTGAAAACTTTTATCAGGTGGGAAGGAGGAGGGGTGAAGCAGGGACTGGTTTGCTAAGACACCATCTAAACCAGGAGAAAGAGGGGCTAGGGAAATGCCTTAGTAGCTAAGAGCAGTTGCTGTTCTGTCAAAGGGCTAGAATTTGGTTCTAGTACATCAGGAGGCTCACAGCCACCTATAATTCCAGATCCCAGAAATCTGATGCCCTCTTCTGGCCACTGTGGGTACCTGCACTTATGTGTACACACATATGCCTGTTCTCTCTCTCTCTCTCTCTCTCTCTCTCTCTCTCTCTCACACACACACACACACACACGCACACACACACACACACACACACACACACACACACACACACACACCTTTAAAAGCACTTGGGAGGCAGAGGTAGAGGCAGGTGGATTTCTGTGAGTTCAAGGCCAGCCTGGTCTACAAAGCAAGTTCTACGCCAGCTGGGGCTACAGGGAGACCCTGTCTCAAAAATACCAAAAAAAAAAAAAAAAAAATCAGGGAAGAGACCTGCCCTGACTGAGACCACATGCAGGGCCACTTACTGCCCCTTGAAATCGATTGCACAGGGGTGGGGGACTATGCTGGCTGAGAATGTTCTGTCACTGCTGTGTGACGACTGCCGGGAGGTCTCCTATTAGACTTGATAGAACTGCAGAGTTGACAGGATGGAATACTAGCAGGTCATCAGTGCTGACCGCAAGCATGTGGCTAAACATGTGTCATGTCTTGGCTGGCTTTGCATTGTCAGCTGGACATACTGCGACTGGAGGACAGAGCCTGCTCAGAGTCCTATGAACAGGAGATCGTAGCTCTCAGGACCCACGTCCACTGAAGGAAGGAGTAGACATGGAAGCTGGAACAAGCTCAAGAGCCAGCTGGAAGACAAAAGCGCCCGCCGAAAGTAGGGGAGGTACAAGAACCTCTTCATAACGCTCCTGCTAAGCAAACACGTCTTGCCTTCCTGCACTTTACCCTTCCAGGGACTGCCTGGGTACCATTGCTGTTTGACAACCAGGAATTCATCCAATGTTCCTGAGGTGTATAGTCACCTCTGTGGTCTTTAACCAAATAAGATCATTTGTCCACATCTTTGCTTGCAGTTGTAGCTAGAAACCACCTGGGGCTCAGCTTCCAGTGCCCACGTCCTAACCCACGACCTGGGGCTCGGCTTCCAGTGCCCACATCCTAACCCACTACCCAGGGCTCAGTGCCCACATCCTAACCCACGACCTGGGGCTCAGCTTCCAGTGCCCACGTCCTAACCCACTACCTGGGGCTCAGCTTCCAGTGCCCACGTACTAACCCATGACCTGGGGCTCGGCTTCCAGTACCCACGTCCTAACCCATGACCTGGGGCTCGGCTTCCAGTGCCCACGTCCTAACCCACTACCTGGGGCTCAGCTTCCAGTGCCCACATCCTAACCCACTACCTGGGGCTCAGCTTCCAGTGCCCACGTCCTAACCCACTACCTGGGGCTGGGCTTCCAGTGCCCACGTCTTAACCCATGACCTGGGGCTCGGCTTCCAGTGCCCACATCCTAACCCATGACCTGGGGCTTGGCTTCCAGTGCCCACGTCCTAACCCACTACCCGGGGGTCGGCTCCCAGTGCCCACGTCCTAACCCACGACCTGGGGCTCGGCTTCCAGTGCCCACGTCCTAACCCACTACCTGGGGCTCAGCTTCCAGTGCCCACGTCCTAACCCACTACCTGGGGCTCGGCTTCCAGTGCCCACGTCCTAACCCACTACCTGGGGCTCAGCTTCCAGTGCCCACGTCCTAACCCACTACCTGGGGCTCGGCTCCCAGTGCCCACGTCCTAACCTACTACCTGGGGCTCAACTTCCAGTGCCCATGTCCTAACCCACTACCTGGGGCTCGGCTTCCAGTGCCCACGTCCTAACCCACTACCTGGGGCTCAGCTTCCAGTGCCCACGTCCTAACCCACTACCTGGGGCTCAGCTTCCAGTCCCCATGTCCTAACCCACTAACTGGGGCTTGGCTCCCAGTGCCCACGTCCTAACCCACTACCTGGGGCTCGGCTCCCAGTGCCCACGTCCTAACCCACTACCTGGGGCTTGGCTCCCAGTGCCCACGTCCTAACCCACTACCTGGGGCTCGGCTCCCAGTGCCCATGTCCTAACCCACTACCTGGGGCTCGGCTTCCAGTGCCCACATCCTAACCCACTACCTGGGGCTCGGCTTCCAGTGCCCACGTCCTAACCCACTACCTGGGGCTCGGCTTCCAGTGCCCACGTCCTAACCCACTACCTGGGGCTCGGCTTCCAGTGCCCACGTCCTAACCCACTACCTAGGGCTCGGCTTCCAGTGCCCACGTCCTAACCTACTACCTGGGGCTCGGCTTCCAGTGCCCATGTCCTAACCCACTACCTGGGGCTCGGCTTCCAGTGCCCACGTCCTAACCCACTACCTGGGGCTCGGCTTCCAGTGCCCACGTCCTAACCCACTACCTGGGGCTCGGCTTCCAGTGCCCATGTCCTAACCCACTACCTGGGGCTCGGCTTCCAGTGCCCACATCCTAACCCACTACCCGGGGCTCGGCTTCCAGTGCCCACGTCCTAACCAATGACCTGGGGCTCGGCTTCCAGTGCCCGCGTCCTAACCCACTACCTGGGGCTCGGCTTCCAGTGCCCACATCCTAACCCACTACCCGGGGCTCGGCTTCCAGTGCCCACGTCCTAACCCACTACCTGGGGCTCGGCTTCCAGTGCCCACATCCTAACCCACTACCTGGGGCTCAGCTTCCAGTGCCCACATCCTAACCCACTACCTGGGGCTCAGCTTCCAGTCCCCACGTCCTAACCCACTACCCGGGGCTCGGCTTCCACTGCCCACGTCCTAACCCACTACCCGGGGCTTGGCTTCCAGTGCCCATGTCCTAACCCACCCCCTGGGGCTTGGCTTCCAGTGCCCACATCCTAGCCCATTACCTGGACTCCTAAGGAGTATGTCACACTGAAAATGTCAAAACCCAGCGCTTTAGTTTTGGACCCCAACCCACCTCAACTAAAGAACTGCCTTCCCGTAAGTGGCTCAACCCTGGTTCTGTACGCCTTCATGTCTCTTCTGTTTCTCCCATCTCGAGAATCAAAAAACAAAACATACAGCCAGGTCTTCAAACCACACCTCAGTACCCTCACTGTAGAACACATAGCCCTTCATCTGGCATGCTAAGTCTCAAGACAGATCATCAAAAGCAGAAAATAACAGGTTCTGGTGAAATCTGGAGAAGTGTGAGCCTTGGTATGTTGATGGTGGGGATGCAACGTGGGGTGACTGACATGGAAAGACCTTGAGAAATCTGGGATCACAGCATCATCCAGCAACTCCACTCTGGATGTATGCCCAAATGAAGGGAAAGAAGGAGCTCTGACCAATGCTATAGAAACAGTCACAAGAGGCTGGAAGTAGAAGCCACTCAGCTGCACAAGGTTGTACAAATAGATGGACCAAATGTACTCTACCCATGCAACAGAATATTTATTCCTCAGCCCTGAAACATGTGCTACAACATGCATGAACCATGAGTACATTATGCTCAGTAAAATAATCCAATCACAAAGGACAAATGCTTGAGGATTCCACTTGTGTGAGGCATCTAAGGTGCTGAGGTCCATGGAAGGTGGGCACCAGGGGCTGAGGACTTACATTCATGGGGACAGAGCACCTGGAGGGGATACCACAATGGCCACACAACCCAGAGAGCATCCCAATGCACCAGACAATCACTGAAAAAATGCTAACAGTAGTGAAGTCTATTTAGTATGTATCTCACCACAATAAAAACCAGGGGGGCCAGGCAATGATTGTCAAGAATAAAACAGACATTTCTCCTCCTCAGCATGACACACGTGGCTCCCATATCCTCAGAGGTTTGAACTCTAAGTCTCTCTCCCTACCAGCCTCAGACAAAGGGCACATTCCTGGTCTGTCTGCCCAACCATCGCCTAGCCCCATGTCCATCCCCACAGCCTTTCTTGGTGGCACATATCCCTGTAGCTATGGATACCCTCAGCCGCTGCCTGTTACAGTCCAGACTACAGTCAGATCCCCATCCTGCCGACACAGCTGCCACAAGGCGTCTCCCATGGCACGTCCCTTACTGTCTGACTTCCCAAGTGGTGTGCTCATTTTCTGGTCAAGTGCTGTCTCCTCATATAAGAAAGCCAATTCTATTCCATCTAGATCCGGCCTTCCTATGTTTAACATAACACAAGATACCAAGAATCCTGCTTGGCATGGGAGGTGCTCCCTTATCTGCCAAGTGACTGAGTGAATAAATGAATGAATCAAGCTCATTTTGCCAGAGAGAGGAGGGCTTTTTCTACATCTTTGTATACTTTTTTCCCCCTTTATGTGTATCTTATGTCATGGTATGAATCACTGAGCACAGAAAATGCTGAAGAGGGTTCCTTTAGGTAGAACATGACTTTGATGGCAACATGGTCCTTGTTTGCCATACCTCTATAAATTGCTAGGTCATGAACATAGATTGCAATCCATAAGTGAATACATACTTGCATATAGTAAAGAACCTTTAAGAAATGCAGCATTAAAACCCAGTTTGGGAAGTTGGCACAGTGGCACTGCCACATTTCACTCATAGGATACTTTTTAATAAAACACCCAGCTACCACTGATGCTGAGATTTCACAAGGCTCCAGAAAGCTGAGCTGAAAAGCTGCATATTTGAAGCTCTGTGCGGGGCTGAAAACCCCTCTTGAAAATGCCGATAATATTCAAACAAATAGCTGGATGTTTTGGAAGAGAATAACGTTCTTTGCTCCCAGCGTTTTCTCTAAACCTCAGCTGTCAACACCAGCTAAGATCCCACCTATCAGATGCCACAGCCTACCTGCCTTCCCCTCACCCACCAGCCACTTAAAATACTTTGCTTCCTTTTAATCAGAATAAGCTCCGATTATCTCCCTTTAAACCAAGATTGTTGTTTTTATAACGTTAACAGTCTGAAACGGAGCATGGCGAAGGATCCAGGCTGTCTCCCTTCCTTCTGCCCTTGGAAATGCCGCCCCAATCTTGCACACAATGAAGCAAGCCTAAGACAGACACAGCCGTCACGTGGCACTAGGGAAAACGGTGGGCTTTAAGGAAAAGGCAGAGACCTGAGCCTTCGGGCCCCAAGAGAGCCATTTCTAGGCACTGGGGGGAATCAGGGGCGGTGGTGAAGTTGGACTCTGCCTTCTCATGCTTCCTTCTAAGTGGGTAAAATACAAGCTCATGAGCTCTGGGGAGCACAGGCAAACCAGGAAACAAAATAAATTCAGGAATAGAAATTGAGCCTCGTACCTAAAGCTTCCAGATCAATCAGGATCCATTAAGGTGCCAGTGGCTCCTGCAGCTAAGCTAGAAGAAGCAGAAGAGCTTGTTCCACTTCTCTGCTAGAAACATTTCTCTCCTGTTACTACAAAATCTAATTACATAACAACACAAGAACAGCCCTTCCTAGTTGGTACCATAGGCCAGAAGATGCAAAGAGGTCAGTTCCCAGGGCCACACAGACTCACCAGAGTCCCAGCACTTTCACATGGCAGCCTAGTGGTCTCCTTGGCTTGACTGGATTTTCCTTTGTCTGGAGGAATGGGCTCTCATTTTCACTCAACCCAGGTGGTTTCTCTGGGAAGTCCCAGGGGGTGGAACACTGTCTATGAACACTTGAATTTCAAGAACAAATTGCTTGCTCTCCTCTCTCCATCACCACAGACCTGTGGTGTTGGAGAGTCACCCCCGCAGCTCAGTTTGTACAGCCATGCCTTCTGGAGCATATCTCCTCTGGCAGGTTCCTTTGTGGTTGGAGTGGTGGAGTTAGGTGCTGACTGAAGTTCAACAATAATTCACATCTACCCTAACAGAATGTAAAACAAGAGAGACCACTCCACCTTCATCAGCTATGGAAACCATCAGCTGTGCTGCACGCCATGGTCCTGAGCATAAAGATGAGAAGACAGCAGCACTATAGCTGGCCTCGCTAGTCAGTATTACTGAAGCCAAAGACCAGAGGCAGCACAGATGGAGCACTCGGTGGTCAAATGCCTGCTGTGCAAATGGGAGGACCTGAGATCAGATCCCTAGCACCCACATAAAAACCAGGCACAATGGCCACCATGCTGGGAGTGGAGACAGGGAGATCCTGGGGGCTCTCTGGCCAGCCAGTCTAGCCAGTCATCAGGCTCCAGATTCAGCAAGAAACCCTGTCTCAAAAAAAACAGGGTGGAGAATCAATTGATGAAGATGCCCGATGTCAACCTGTGGCCCCCAGAGGCACTGACAAGAGTGAGCAAGCACACACACACACACACACACGCGCGTGCGCACACACACACACACACACACACACACACGCAGGCATGGTGGCATGCACACAACTCTGCAGTCAATTTGTTACTACCAGGCTTCAGCTAGTGTTTGCCACAGGAATGAGTGGTTCTCAAGATTTCTGTCACATCATTAATAACTTCATTCAAAGATCACACATCTTTACTTCAAACAAAGCACTCACCCTTGTAGTCAACATCTTGTTGACCTCTCTTACAAACAACCTTTGACAGTCAGGCAGACGTATGAGTAATTGCTTATCGCATGTCTTTACTTTCAAACTACTTCATAGATGTTGTTAATTATCTTTCCACAGCTGCACAAAGAACGCACATGAAAAGATGCATCCATGTCTTTGAAATCATTTTATAGAAACAAGGATATATAACTGTGTATGCAGAGGCAGATTTTTGTATATTATTCAATTGCCAAACAAAGAGATCAGTTCCACTCTTTCCACAACTTCCCTTAAACCAGAGGTCTGTACTACTTTCTCCCAGACACACCTTTCATCTAAAGGTTGAGCTATTTGGTCAGTTCATTAACATTTATAAGACAAGAAGGCAACTGACTGGTGGCCCAGCCTTCTCCAACACCACCTGATATACCTCAGCAGTTCCTGGGCTGCATGTCCCCAACAGCAGACTAAGCCACCACCAGATGTCCACCGTAGGACTTGCACAGACCCAGCACGGACCAGGTTTCATATTGCTAAATGCAGGGAAGTGACCTGGTTGTTTTACCATGTTGTAGCAGTGTGAACCAACTACTGCATTTGGTGGACATACAAATACCAGTTACAAAATGCCAAAGATCCTGAGCTACGGACAGTGCCCAGTAGAGTGAGTTAGACCTACAGTGACCCCAGTTGTATGCAGAGCAAGTAGTATGGGAAACAGTCAGCACTCACAGTAGAACGACACCCAGCTCTGCACAGGAAAGCCTGTGATTCCTTCCCATACTGTAGCCTCAGAAGGAGACTTGTCAACTACACATACTAAGGTAGGCCAGGTACTGCTATTTACTTCTGTGTAACTAACTATTCAGAGGAAGAGACAGAACAGGGCCACTTTAAAGTCTCCCAGCAGAAACACAAGTGTGGCTCAATCAGACATTTGTTCCTGAGTGTGAGTTGCCTTTGAGTTCAGCGCTGGCCTTAGCTTCTCCCTGTAGAGGAGTCTAGAGAAGGGGTGACCTTGGAAATCAGAGCTCTATTTATCTCAACAACAGTCAAGTCAGAGTTCTCTCAGTGTCCAGAATTATTTCAGTGTTCTAAAAATATTACTGGAAGTACAGAAAGCTCATCTTTATAAAAATTATTACACCTTTAGTTTGCTTCCTGTGAAAAGGTCAGAGGGCCTAGATCCAATTAATGGTAAAAATCTACTTCAGTCCACAGTGTAATTTAGTAGTGACTACATTTTATCATTCCTTCAGTCTCTTTGAGACAAAAGCTGTGTTATGCTATCTGAGCCCATTTATAAAGAGACTCATTATATAAACTAAGCCTTATATTTGAAATACACACAAAAAAATAGAAATTCTACAAATTCTCTCATAATGGATCAGCCATGACAAATAAGCTGCCAAAACCCACATTCCTGCTCTATAAGACAGAGCAGCAGCTAGTCTTGTCCCCACAGTAAATGGCTAATTAGATGACTGCTTTGTGCACAGAGAGAAAAGAACAGCGGACAGTGCTCACTCTCTGAGTCCAGCCTGGTTTAGGGACTTTGTTGTCTGTCACTTAGGAATTGAAGTGGTTTTCCTGCCTAGAATGGTTGGAATTCTTGAAGTTGAGAAAAGCTGAAGTCAGGAATTGTGGATGACAGAAGAGAAAAGCTCCCCAAGTCAGCACAGTCCTCAGCTATGGCCCCGTCTGGCTTGTACAGCAAAGAATGAACTGCAAAGCTCTGACAAGACAGGAGTTCTTGCTGAGGACCAGCACAAGACTCCCAAGTCAGAGGGCACTGCAATGCCCAGCTTTCCCCAGGACGGAGTGGAGGGGAACTTCAGGCCCACCCTTCCCTGAGCAGGAACCCCCGGGCTAAAGGCTGCAGTTAGAAAGGCAGTGGTAGCCCAGACCTGCGGTCGTTAGGGAACACCTACCTGTCTGATCACTAGGGAGCATCTGCTTACCCGGGAGATCACCTCCCCATCACAATGTACACATGATGGCTCCCTTTGAACTGCTATCAAATGGAAGAAGTCCAATTGAGAAGGTTCCCAAAGTCTCTGAGTGGACGCTTAGCTGAAGGGTCCCCAACTCACCACCCCTGGAGTGACCGAACTAGAAGGCCAGCAAAAGCACACGCCTTGGCTGATAGTGAGGGACAGTGCAGGTGGCAGGAGTCCACTCTTTCTCTGCCCATTCTCCTTCCAGCTCCCCATGCTACTGGGCACTTCCATGAGCTCCACACTCTAGGCTCCCCAGGGAACCCCTCCATGAGCTCCCCTCTGAGTTCCCCTGACTCTCTTGGCAGCAGCTGTTGCCTTTCTGAGTCTGGTCTTAGCTTTGGGAAGGAGACAGGCTCCTGCCCAGCGTTCTGTTGTTCTCTTCTGGTTTTCCTGTGGAGCTGACTACGAAGTCCATGCAGCTCATCCTTGCGCACAGGATCATCTATCTGAAACAGGAAATAATTCCACAATGTATTCCTTCCCAGTTCATTGTCAACACTGGAATTTGGCAACTGTCTCATTAATTAAGCCCCTCCCGCATGCCAAGAACTACCAGCCATTCTTTGTAGGAAGTGCTCAAGGGCACAGGCTGCTGGCGGCTGCACAGCTTGGCAAGACTCTCAAGGGCAGGGACTGTGTGAATAGTGGAAGACCCAACCCAAGAGAAGCCTACAAAATACTTAACACTCATCAGATAATTGATCAAGTCAATAAATGTCAAATGATAAAGGGCACATTTCTCTTCCACACTGTGAAACATGCAGGTCTCCTCTCCACTGTAAAAGGCCTGTAAGGGGACAGTTATTAATTCTTTATAACATGGACAGGGTGAAAACATGGCCTCCAATGAGCACAATTGACATCCGTGTGTGTTTGCATCCTGCTCTCATCGAGAAGCCTGTCACCAGTACAAGGAGTTCGCCTTTCTTGACTATTCAATAACCTGAGAGATTAAGAATCCTCCTACTTGAAGCTGACTGTGGATAAGGAGTGTGTAAGGCATCCTGGAGCCTTCATCACAGCCACACTGAA
The DNA here is from genome assembly GCA_009823505.1 of Rhizomys pruinosus. Lineage (NCBI taxonomy): Eukaryota > Metazoa > Chordata > Mammalia > Rodentia > Spalacidae > Rhizomys > Rhizomys pruinosus. Next base: position 168,289 of record VZQC01010002.1, read on the forward strand.
GAACTGAGCTGGGGGAAATAAACAAAGGAAAGACACTGCACACACTGCCTGACGACACCAGAGTTGGTGTGACAGCCTGCCAATCTATCTTACTGTCTAGGATTTAAGCCTAGGGAAGACAGAGACACACCAGGCTTCCGGTACTGTTCCACAGCCCTACCCTTCCCAAAAGACCACGTATAAATTCCACTTCCAGGATAGCTGGTGCTTCATCTCTGCCTCCCCTCTTAGCAACCCAACTCAAGCTCTCACTGATGAGTATGCCTTCCTCACTTAGCTAACGACCCGCCTGCCTCTGGCACATGCTGGGCCCATCCCAAGTGCTTCTCCCACAGCTTTAAGGGGGTGGTCGTAGCTCCTCTTTGTCACTCCCCAGCTGCCAGGCGCCTCCCAACAGCATCCTCTGTCTCATGGGCAGAGGGGAAACATTCTTCTCTGAGGGGAAAAAAAAAGACACTTCTTGATCTCAAAATAGATGCTCAATAGGAGAGATATTTGTGTAAAAATTAAGGATCACGTAAAAGAATGTACAGTCCAAGCTGTAATTTCAACAAAGAATTGACCTGCTATGCAAAGCACTTGTGTATCATTCTGCACTGCAATGGTGGTAAATAGTGTTTAAGATTTCACACATCAATTACAGGGTGCCTGCATGTTCAGATCTTTCTCTCTCCCTTTTCCTCACACTACTCAGAGTTCAAATCAGAGCTCCAAATAATTCTGTTGTTAATTGTAAATTCATGTATCTAATCTTAATTTTAATACTCTTATGGAAATAAGGAAAACCAAATTTGCCTCAATAAAATACATTCAGCATATCAAACGGCAGATGTTTTATCATTTACACAGATAAAAATAATATTAGTAAGTTTAGAGGTTCAAATTAAAAATGAGATTTTTACTTTGGTAATTACATGTGTGTGCACACATGTGCTTGTGCCACAGCACATGTATATGTGTGCACACGCGTGCTCATGCCACAGCACATGTATGGAGGTCAGAGGACAACTTGCAGGAGTCCTGGGAATAAACTCAAGTCGTCAGATACAAGTGCCTGTGCCCACAGACCCGTCTTTGCTGCCCTACTTGTGTCTGTGAGACAGGGCGTCTCGGTCTGGAGACCAGGCTGCCCTCACACTCACAGCAAGGCTCCTGCCTTCCCCTTCCATTTCTCCTCCCATGCTGGGGTTACATAGGTGCACCACCATGGACAGCTGAAGGTGTAAATTGTCAATGTGTTTTCTTCTCTTGTTTGTTACCAGAAGTTAAGCCTGTCAGCCTCTAATTCTGTACCTCAAGCGTTACTCTGCATCTGTTCCTCTAGTGAAATAAGCCACTAGCACTGCAGTATAAGTTGTTCTTAGTAAATCACTTTTCAACAGTTTACAAAGAAGAATGACATTTAAAAATGGTAAGGCAAGGGATCAAAGGCAACCAAGCTTTGTCTAGGACAGTCTCCAGGAAAACTGCTTCCCTACCACCCCCTGTGACAGAACATGGAAGAAAAGCCTTTCACTACAGCCACTGACAGAGGCTGGCACAGGCTCTGAACCTCTTATTCACAAACTGAAACATGAAACAAATTCTAACAAGCTTAGAATACCAGCAGCCATAATTCACAAACTCATTTTTAAAATAACAAGCTAATAAAGAGTTTAAGTGCCTACAGCCTGGCGCCCTCTGGTGCCCACAGAGAGAACTGATTCAGGCGACCTGGAGTACCAATTACTTTGTTGGCTGAGGTGACAAACATTAAAAACACACACAACAGTTGCCTTTCAACACATTAAATCTTAAAATGCCACTAAAAACAAATACAGCCAGAAATTAACTTCGAAATTCCTCATCCTTGCTAACAAGTATCTTACTTTAAGAGTGATTGTGTGGGGCTGGAGAGATAGCCTAGCGGTTAAGAGCGCCGACTGCTCTTGCAGAGGACCCGGGTTCGATCCCCAGCACCCACATGGCGGCCGAGAACCGTCTGAAACTCCAATTCCAGGAGAACTCCAGTTCCAGGGGAATCTGACACCCTCTTCTGACCTCCACGGCATTGCACGACATTGGTGCACAAACCTACATGCAGACAGTACATTCATACACATACAGAAATAAATAAAATTAAAAAAAAATAAAAAAAAAAGAGTGATTGTGTTACATTCTGCTTCTGTCAACCCAGAGTTCTCAACCACAGTAACTTGCACTAACTCTTCCAAGTGGAAATGCTATTGTGCTTCCTGTGTTATGAAAATGCCCAGCACAGAACAGCTTTCCCACTCACCAAACTTGCACAACATTTTTACTAAATTTGTATATGTAAAGCTGATTTGAAAATTTGAAAATTCATTGGGGGGGTTCTTTTTGAGACAGGATCTCCCTGTAGACCCAACTGGCTTGGAACTAACTCAGCCTTGGCCTCCAAGGTGCTGGAATTACAAGTATGCTCTGCTATGCCTGATGCACTTTCATTTTTTAATTACATGTCATTTTTCATCAAGATCATGAGCCTGTTCAATATAGAAGTTATTTCATAGACTTAGAAACTAAATGGTTGACAGTGCCAATGATGGGCAGTTGGCATCTAGAAGAGAGCAGCCAATCCAGAAAGACGTGCAAATCTATGGAAAAAGGAAAGATCACATAGTGGCCTGAAACCCTGGAGTTTAGTTTCCCATGGCATCAAGGCCTTTGGGATGTCCAGACAGCACAAGCTCACAGGGCAGGATAGGGAGTGTCAGGAATGTGTTGTATCTCATGTCAAAGGAGTTGTGCTATGTTCTGCATAGACCTTTAGAGATTTTTGACAATAAAGAGACTGATACACAAAAGGTAATGCCACTGAGCTTGAATGTATGTGCACTATATTCATGTAGATGATTCTTGAAATAACTGTAGGATAAAAATTATCCAGATATAACAGGTCACATATTATATAATTCAGTTATATGCAATGTCCACAATGGACAAATCCATAAAGACATAAAGTAAGTTAGGGGTTGCCAGGGGCTGAGAACGGGGTAGGGGGATAACTGTTTAGCGGGTAGGAGGGTCCTTTGGAGCCATGAAAAGGTTTGGCCATCAGAGTTGGTGGTTATCCACTGTGAATGGAACAAATGTCATGGACAACTTGCTTTTTAAATGTTTAATTACCATTAAATGTTTGAGTACTCACACAAATTTCACCTCAATATAAAAAATAAAAATGAAATGTATTAGGACTAAATAATTAGATCTTTTACTTGGATCTTTTATTTTTGCAGATCTAGTCACATTTTTAGTCCAATGAATTAGTACAGTGTAGGGTGATGGCTTACTGCTGTAGGCACAACACAGAACACCACCTGGGTCTCTGCCAGGGACAGAAGCAGTCCTTCCCACCTGCTGAGTACTTCTCCACAGACTCAAAAGTATCAGACCCATGTGGACCAAGGCTCCCTGGAAGGACCTGAACATAGTGACAGAAGAGTGAAAACCTGCTACTTTGAAGCAGTCTGGGCTTAGAGCACCTGATCCTACACCTTTTACTTCATAGCCCACCATGTGATAAACTATGGGAAAGCTTCACTTCCCCATGGACAGGGACCAGACTTCTTGCTTCTGCAAAGGCAGCCTGTGTCCTAGGGCAAGAGGATATAGACAATCATTCAGTGCTTCCTGGCACCCTGGGAGCTCACCCTATGGGCTCTGATTGTTCTTGTCTTTCTACTTGGGCTTTCCCATGACCTAAATGCACTAGTCCACCAGTATTAGAGAAACAAGAGATGCTGAAGCTGTAACCCCCTCTGTTCAACAAAACAGGGGCTCATGGCTGGGTAAACAGTGTACCAACAAACACTCGTATCACAGATGACCAAAGGCATGTCTGGTGTAACTCAGACCTACCATTACTGCTGCTTATGTTACAAAAGAGGAAAAACCCAATGCACTATAAGTTAAATCACTGTTCAGGGTTGGTGAGAAGGCTCAGCAGACAAAGAGGCTAGAAGCATACACCCGAAGACCTGAGTTCAGGCCCCAGAATCCACTTAAAAATAGAGGGAGAAAATCAGTCCCAGAGTTCTCTGACTTAGACACACACTCCATGGCACATGTGCCTACACTTAAACACACAATTATAGTTAATTCAATAATCAATAAATTAATCAAACCAAGTGTGAGTGTTTAAAGGAACACTTAGCACAATGATTTTATATAGTTGTTTTATAATTCAATCTATAATTCATTATTAGAATGATTTTTGGAAGGGCCAGGTCTGTGTTGTTAGGACTGAAATATCAGCTAACATTTTCCTTGAAGCAAAAGCTTCAGCAATGTCACCCAAGATTCAGTAAGGATGGGCAGCCACTACTGATAATATTTAAATTGTCAGGAAAAATTTAGGGAAAAAAGAAAATGCATGGGGAAACAGAGGGAAAAGAAGAGAAAGATCAAGAAGCAGGGACAGAAAGATCCCTGAGACTCCGCATCTCTGAAGCATGCAGTCAAGATGTGGTACAAGTTCAGGGCTCAGTGGCACAATCATGAGCATGTGAGTTGCATGCGTTTGGGTGTGTGCTTGGATGAATGTGTGTTTAGGTGTGAGTTGCATGTGAATGTGTATTTTGATATCCATGTCTGCCTCAATGTGTACTGAGTATCTGAATGTATGCATTTGGGTTAGTGTGTCAGGTATGTGTTTAGGCATGTGTGTCACTGAGATACTCATGTTGAAGTGTGAGTTCTGTGTGTCTGGTTGAGCGTGTGTATATGTGTTGAGGCAGGAGTTTTATGTGTGTGTGTGTGTGTGTGTGTGTGTGTGTGTGTGTGTGTGTCTGGATGAGTGGATGATGTATGAGTTTAGGTGTGAGTTGTGTGTCTGGATAAGTGTGTAAGCTATGTGAGGTGGGAGTGTTGTGTGCGTGTGTGTGTGTGTGTGTGTTTTCAGATAATTGTGTCTGTGTACCTAACTGTTGAAGGAATGTTAACTGAAAGTTGCCTGTGCCATAGGAGATCTGGTCCAGAGGAGAGCTCAACCCCTAAGCCACACCCAGCAGTCTTGCTGGGACAGTGTGTTCTCAGAGGGGGAGAGGCTCTGCAGGCAGCCTACTCCACTTTCTGCCCAATCAGTCTTTGGACACCAGCATACCATACTGGGGCAGAACCTTCATCCTGGGGTTTCTCTGGGTTGCAAGGATCTGAAGGAAGCTTGGGGTTATCTTTCCAGTGAGGCCTTTTGGGCTACACTCCACTCTGCTCTCAGAAACCTTCACTCAAGTGGCATTTCCAAAATTTCTCAAGACAGAGGATGACTAACAGCAGGGAATTTCTAAGTGAAGGCAGGTGCTCTGCAGGCCAAGGATTGCAGTCATGTGGTGATAAATGAAAGGAGTACCACAGAGAAAATGCCAAGTGAATTCAACTTAGCTCACCAAAGAAGCAGGTGAAGACTGTGTGCTGCATGCACAGCACCATGACCTCCTCCCTGTGACCACACAGCCTCTGTGTTTTCAGATGATTGTGTCTGTACCTAACTGTTGAAGGAATGTTAACTGAAAGTTGCCTGTGCCATAGGAGATCTGGTCCAGAGGAGAGCTCAACCCCTAAGCCACACCTAGCAGTCTTGCTGGGACAGTGTGTTCTCAGCAAGAAGGAACTAGCACTGGTCATGAATGAGGAGACTCAGCAGAAGGAACTAGCACTGGTCATGAATGAGGAGACTCAGCTGAAGGAACTAGCACTGGTCATGAATGAGGAGACTCAGCAGAAGGAACTAGCACTGGTCGTGAATGAGGAGACTCAGCTGAAGGAACTAGCACTGGTCATGAATGAGGAGACACAGAGGAAGGAACTAGCACTGGTCGTGAATGAGGAGACTCAGCAGAGAGAGCTATCAAAAGAATGGCAACATGTGAACATTTGGACAAACACGTAGTTTTGAATATGAGAACACAAAAGTAGATGGAATTCCTAAATACCTTTTTGCTGTTGAAGGAACCAAAGCAAGAGTAAAAGATTTTTCCAGAAAGAAAAGGAGGTGCACACTGCCAGAGATCAGCCACCTGCTCCCCACACTCTATACACATCATCCATGATTCATTTTTTTTAATTAATTTATTTTTTAAGGGATTCTACAATACAATGACACAGTTGTTTGCAGATAGCATTGATGTCACTCATTATGTCATACAATCAGGTAATTGGTGCATTTTGCAAGTATCTATGTCCAAATTTTGAACAACCCAAGGTTCCCATAGACTAGTTGGAGAAGCTTGTATGCACAGACATGTTGATCAATCAGGAGTCCAGACTATATTCCTGTAGTCTCATGATTCACCCCTATCTCTCCACAGCCCTTACAATCTACCACGCCTCCTCTTCCGCAGTTTGTTCCCTGGGCTTTGGGAAAGGGGCACAAGTGGGTGAGAAGAAAACAGTCTAATTTCTTTGGAGTTGTCATTTTGGACTCCAGTCTGTTCAGGTTGTTTCCCTTCATGG
>VZQC01010002.1:181797-279261 GCA_009823505.1 Rhizomys pruinosus
GAGAGAGAGAGAGAGAGAGAGAGAGAGAGAGAGAGAGAGAAGCACTTACCCCTGAATAGGACACCTATGTCAAACCTCTACCGCCCAAGGCTCAGGGACCATTGCTGAAGAGGGGCCATGAAGATTCTAAGAGCCAGAGATGGTGGATGACTACAAGGAAACAGTTCTCCAGACAGCTGGAAGTTATTCATATGAAATCAGCTATGGTATCAGCATGCACAAGACCCAGGCAAGTTCGAGCCAGAACAAACCCCAGCACAGAAGCAGGGCAATGGGTACAAAGCTACAAACAGCAGAGAAACTATTGGGAACTGATAACTACTGGGAGAGGAAAAGTTAGTTTTCTCTAAGGATATGACACTAAGATAGGTTAACTGGGTTCCAGCGGATAGACACGTACCAACAGACATGATGGACACGTACAAACGGACATGATGGACACGTACGAACGGATATGTGGAGACACAAAATTTGCTTGATAAGACTTAACACAGAGTACATGAAATCTAGCATTGGAACTACACAAGAGGGGTGCAGATGGGGGAGGGGACCAAGTATGATCTAAATATATTGTATGAAATTTTCAAAAATTCAACAAAAATTATTTTTTAAAAGACTGTGATGTGCTGATCTCAATAGTTAGAAAAAAATGCATGTGACAAAGTCAAACATCATTCAAGCTACAAAGAGAAGGAATCTTCTGCAAATTGGCAAAGCTTATGAATGATCATTCACAGGAAAGCCTGGCAGCTTCCACCCTTGACTCTGGGAGAAACCCAGGATGCTCTTGCCAGGCCTAACTCCTTGCACCAAGATATTGGAATCCTATGGATTGGGAGGATGGAAAGTAAACTGCAGAAGACATCGTTGGGTGCAAAGAAAAGTTGCTGAATCCAACAGACATTCTACCCCAGCCAAGAGCAGCTCCTGTGGACTAAGGCTGTGCTGAGGCTCTGCCCTGCACAGACTGTAGTCGTAGAATCTGACTTCCTCTCAAGGACCTAGGTTTGCAAAGCCAGGATCAACAGGCCATGGAGGGTAACAGGATACCTCCTGAGAGAGCAACTGTCTACCGCAACGCCAGTCCTCACATTAGATAAAATGGTGCAAAAGAGGGCTGGAGAGATGGCCTAGCGGTTAAGAGCGCCAACTGCTCTTACAGAGGACCTGGGTTCGATCCCCAGCACCCACATGGTGGCCGAGAACCGTCTGAAACTCCAATTCCAGGAGAACTCCAGTTCCGGGGGAATCCGACACCCTCTTCTGACCTCCGTGGCATTGCACAACACGGGTGCACAAACTTGCATGCAGACAGTACATTCATACACATACAGAAATAAATAAATAAATAAATAAATAAATAAATAAATAAATAAATAAATAAATAAAATGGTGCAAAAGAGAAGTGTCGGGTCTTAGTCGGGTCCTGTCCTGCAACCGACTGGGCTGAGGAAAGGTAAGTGCACTGCTTGCCTGTTCCCCAGCCTCCTCAGTTCCCAGAGACACTCAGACGCAGGGGGGAGTCCAGTCAAGCAGGTTCTCACTTTATTGCAAGCAGGGCAGTGACTTATATACAAAACAGCCACAAAAGGCATTTAGGTGCTAAAGCAAATGACCAATGTTCCTGCAGCCCCTCTGACCCTCTCAGGTGGATTGGCGTACACGGCTGACAATTGTAACTCGTGCCACTTGTCCTTATCTTTCCCCAACCAGAGCTTTTGACAAACAACCCAGGTCCCTCCTCCTCTACCTCCCCTCAGCGCCATCTTGACCTGGCTGGCCCAGTGGGCCCCATCAGTGGTTCACTTACCACTTTCAGTGAACAAACTTAAGTATTAGAGTCTTTCAGTGTATTCATTGTGATTGATTAAAACATACATGCAGGCAATACACTCATACACAAAAATAAAAATAAAGCTTTATTATAAAAATAATAAATAAACCTCATCTTCGAGAATTTTGATAACTTGGACGACAAAATCCCTTATTTGACCCAGAGAGAAAAAAATGGCAAAATGGTAACGTAGTGGCGATCTTTGGTATTTTACCAATTAAGGTATAATTTTGGACCTCAGTGCCCTTCTCTTAGCACACTACTCTGTCTCCTCACTGCCGCTATTGCTCTAGCTTTAAACCTCATTTTGGGGCCTGGAGAGATAGCTCAGTAGTTAAGAGCACTGTCTGCTTTTGCAGAGGACCTGGGTTTAACACCCAACACCCACATGGTGGCTCACTGGAACTGCTATTTTAGATTCAGGATGTCTACTGTGCTCAAAGTAAGCAAAATCACACAATAAAAATGGCCATTAATACATGGAACTCTAATAGCCTGACCATAGAGCACCTCCAGCCAGTCAGCCTGCTTGTACTTCTGACCCACTGTGTGGAGTGACCCACCCCGCCATACCAGCACTCCACTGTTCCAAGGGTCTTTGGGCTCTGACCCTTAGACATATGCAGAGGGAAGACCAAATGAGGTCACTTATGTGAATGCTTTGTTTTATAATAAAAAATTAATAACATGCATACATTCACTGTACAGAGTATTCAGTTTCATGATAACCATTTCTTTCAAGCATATCCTATACTCTGACCAGATCCCCCATACCTTTCTCTTTCTCTCCTCCTTCCCTCTCCCTCTGGGCTTCTTCCTTCCCCAATCTCCCTATATGTTGTATACCTGTGTACAAGATAGGATCTGTAAATGAGAAAAAACATGTGACATTTGTCTTTCTGAATCTCATATATTTAAAGGCAGGAACATGGCAAGGCTGTCCACTATCACCACTCCTCTTCATTATAGTATTTGAAATGCTTGCTAAGGCAATAAGGCAAGAAAGCGAAATTAAAGGAGTACTAATTGGAAAAGAGGAAGTAAAACTATCCCTTTTTGCAATAGCTCTGTCAACAGGTTAGATGACTCAGCAGTCCCCATCTGGCACTGAAGGTTTGGAAGGTTCTTGGAGAGAAATGAGTCTTCAGTCCATAATGGAAGGTTGAAAAGCTGTGACTCATGTCTTTGAAGGATGGCAAAAGCTCAGTCCAATTTCGAACCTTTCTCTCTCATCAGTACTTTCTATCTGCTCTCAGATGCCTGCTATATGGGGGTGGTGAGCAGGAAGGCCAGGGCATATATTTGTTGGGATCTTCAGTGGATTTGGTAATGGAAGTCATGTGAACTGTGAAGGTCCAGGAACTTGACCAAGTCCACAACCAGTATGGAAGAGGCTTACCACAGTCCACAACCAGTACAGGATGTGGTGCTTACTGGATCTCATTTGGTGACCATGGGAAGGGAAAACCCCAGTGTGGAACACAAGGGCAGAACTGATGGTGGTTTGGGCTTGCCAAGGAGGAGCCTCCAAACATGACATCTTTCAGCCTAATAAAAAAATCGTAAGCTGAAGATGCTAAAACCTATGATATATGTAGCATGCATATGTGCACATTTTGGAGTGATGCATATTGGAAGGAACAACAACAACAGAAAGACTGCATCAAAGAACTAACTGAAATGGTGAACTTCTGCTCAAAACAGTAAACTGAATCAAGAATTTTGAGAGAGACTAAGAAAAAGATTAAAAACATGTTTGGCAGAATGCATGAGCTCTAGTGGGGTGGGGGGGCAGGGAGGGGGGCACTAGATTTGATTTGAAATTTTGTATGAAATACACAGAGCTTCAACAAAAAATTGGCCTGAAATGGGGTGTCTAGATGCCCTGTGGATTCTAGTTCTTTGAAACTTCTCTGCCTTCTCACTGAAGGGGAGGTGTGTGGTGATTTATATATAAATTTAATGAGGTGGACCAGTGACTTAGAGTGTTACTAACAACCCAAGGGGTTTATATATTCTGGATGTTAATGTTCTGTCAGATGTATCAGTGGTGAAGGTTTTCTCCCACTCTGTGGGTTTTCTCTCCACTTCCTTGATTGTTTCTTTAGCTGTACAAAAGCTTTTGACTTAGATGACGTTCCACTTGTCAACTGTTGTCCTTATTTCCTGTGCAGCTGCTGTTTGATTTAGAAAGTCTTTTCCTATGCCTATGTCTTGTAGGTTGCTGCCAACTTTTTCTTTTATCACCTTCAGGGTTTCAGGCTTTAGGTTGAGATCTTTGACCCACCTGCAGTTTATTTTTGTACAGGGCGAGAGGTAGGGGTTTAATTTTGCTCTTCTACAAATGGTAATCCAGTTTTGCCAACACCATTTGCTGAAGATGCTATCTGTCCTCCATTGAGCTTTTTTGGTCCCTTTGTCAAATATGAGGTGGCTGAAGTTATATGAGCTCAAGTTTGGATCTTCAGTTTTGTTCCATTGGTCAATGGTTCTGGGTTTTTTTGCCAGTACCAGGCTGTCTTTATGACTATAGCCCTGTAATACAGCTTGAAGTCTCGTAATGTAATCCCCCCAGTATTGCACTTTTCACTCAGGGTTGCTTTAGCTATTCGGGGTCCTTTGTTTTTCCACATGAATTTAAGGATTTTTTTAAGTCTGTGAAAAAGCTCATGGGGATTTTGATTGGGATTGCATTGAATCTGTATATTAATTTGGGTAGAATGGACATTTTCACTATATTATTTTTTCCACTCCATGAGCATGGGAGATCTTTTCCATCTTTTGATGTCATTTTCAATCTCCTTCAGGGTTTTAAAATTTTTGTTGTAGAGGTCCTTGGTGTCTTTGGTTAGGTTTATTCCTAGGTATTTTTTGAGGCTATTGTGATTGGGAAGGTCTCTCTCTCTCTCTCTCTCTCTCTCTCTCTCTCTCTCTCTCTCTCTCTCTCTCTTCTCTTTGGAGACAGGGTCTTAGTTAGCTCAGAGTTCCCATCATTTCTTAGTCTATGTGTAGATTTGTAGCTAAGCTGTGGCCACTTTCAAGTTGCAGCTTCGCTGTTGACCTTCCTGGTGACCACAGGCAGCTTAATTGGTTATTTAATGTCTCAGCTTCCTCAAACATAAAAATTGGGAATATAAGATTTCTCTCCTGTGTTACTGAAACTTATGGGTGAAATTCCTTCTGTGGTGGGCTCCAATCCCCACAGATCACGGGTCCAATCAACAGAAGCTCTTTTGTTTTGTTCTGATGTTTATGAACACAGAGAGTCATTAAAGCACATTAAATTTCAGGTGGGAGCCTGTCCCCCTACCTCACACAAAAGGTCATGGGCTCATTAGCACCATGCTAGGCCCTTTTCTCATTCTTTACATACGTGGCTGAGAGTCTGCTTTTTGTGTATGATGTAAGATCTCATACCCAGGACATCATGCTTGGTCTGAACCCCATTTCTGTCAAAACCAAAGGCTCAAACCTTTCCCACCAGCTCATTTGAAAGCATTTATAGTCGTCCATCAGCACCCATGGTGGATTGGCTCCAGGACCCTTGCAGATACCAAAGTCATGATGTTCATAAAAAAATAGGGTAGCATTTGCATATAACTTACACAACTCCAGCACACGTTAAACCACCTCTAGATTACTTTCAATACCCAGCACAATGGAAATACTATGTAAAGGATGTTAAGGAAATAATATTTAATTTCACTACAATGAAAAGCTTTAAGTGCTTTTATATTTACAAGTTACAGTGCTTTTTAAGAACACAGTTGTAGAAAATAATGGGATTCACTATGACACTTCCATAAATGAATATAACACATATTATGTCTACCTGCCTTCTACCCTCTGCTGCTCCCGTTTTCTATTTTAAGGTGTAGTGTGGTGGTGTGGTGTTATGGTGGTATGGAACCTGCAGCCCTACAGATACTTATGGAGGGCCAGAGGAGACACATGCAGTGACTGGCTCTGTTTACTCTACACCTTATTCCTTTGAGTCAGGATCTCTCCCTGAAACTTGGAGCTAGGCTGGCGCCATACAAGCACAGTGATCCGCTTGTCTCTTGTCGCCCAGCGATTGTGGGTTAAAGGCAGCACTGGCCACAGATGCAGTTTTAACATGGTGCTAGGAAATCTAACTAGGTCCTCATGCCTGGCGTCAAAAACTCTTACCCACTGACCGTTTAATCCAGCCCTTCTTGAGTTTTTTGATCCACAATGCTCGGGTTCCAGATATAGAATGCCACATCAGACCACAGGGTTGATTTTATTTTTGCATGTGGTGCAGGGGATTGAACCAGGATCCTTTTACTTTCTAGGCACGTGCCCTGCCACTGAACCACCGCCCTCTGTATACTTTATGGTAATAAATATAAATAGTATGAAGTAGTTCAGGTTATTTTGAAAGTATGGAAAACCCAACTGTGAGGAGAGATTAAGAAAAAAAGAGAAAGTGAAAAGCATGCTGCTACGTGGTACTATTCAAAGGAGCTCAGGAACGTTTGTGTTCTGGGCAATTGCTTTGCAGAAAGAGCCCAAGAAAAGGTTCAAACTGCATGAACTCTGATTATAAGACAGGCCAACATGGGAAATTATGCACCTCTATTTTGGTTTCCTCATGCATAAAATGGGCACAGCAGGGAATTTAAAGGGAACTGAATGAGGAAGCAGATGTGGACAACAGCAATTTAAAAGAGCTCCAGTAGTCAACTTAGGGCATTGAGAGGACGTTTGGAAAACAACCACGTGTTTGATATTGGGACCGTGGATAATCTTAGGACATCGGTATGTAAAGAGTTAGATACATGTATGAGACGGTATGTGCTTGTATGTATTCCTTTATGATATCGATGCTAGCCGCAACATTCATAGAGAATCTATGAGCAACAAAATGCCCCAATTTATCCTGGACACAGAGGGTTCCTAGGATGTAAGACTCACAGGTCAACCGTAAGAAAAAGAAAAAAAAGAATGCCTGGGGAGGCAGCTCAGTTGGTAGTGCGTTCCTAGCATGCACCAAGTCTCACATCTGATTTACGGCACCATGGAAGCCAAGCATAGAGGTGCAATACCTGTAATCCAGCACTCAGAGAGGTGGAAGCGGAAGACTCAGAAGTTCAAAGTCATCTTCCAGCGACAGAGTAAGTTTGAAGCCAGCCTGTCTCAAAGGGGGGGGGGAACATAGTGAAATTGGATAAACTGAATATTAATTTACAGTGTGCAAATTGTTTTAGATGCCTTAGCTGATTAAACCGTCGAGCAAACTTAATGAGAATGGAATTTGCCATAGAATATCATCAGACATGTTGAGACATTCACCTGAAGAGATGATGTGGTTCACCCAGGCCACACAGCTGACTGCTGGGAAGAGCAGGATCTGAAGTGACCTGTTCACCTCTAGATTCCCAAGGTTCACCCACCTCCCTGTGGGCCTTCGGACCTCCCCAAGGTCATGGTCTCTTATTACCACTTATCTGGCTTTCCTGGGCCATTCCTACACACCTTCGCAATCTCCCTTCTGCCACCCACACTTGCTCAGCCTCCTATATAAAAGAAGCCCACAGGGCATGCAGTAGGTCAAGCCCAGTCTTGTACTTGGGCACAAAAGAGGCCCCTCCTTCACTTAGCAACAGACGCTGAAGCCTGGTGATCTACCCCAGGGCCTCAGTACAAGCTCCACTACTGTCAAAGCTGCTCAGGAAGAAAGAGTACAGGTTTTCATGGGTATTATTAGGGAGAGTGAACCCTCTTATGTGTATTAGTATATAACTGGGCTTCAATTTTGTCCTTTGCAGAGACTTCACTGTGTTCCAGGAAGTCCCTAGAAACCTACTGAACCAAGAAGAGCAGACATTGCAAAAAATACCCCAGCAGAACCTCAAAGCCACTTCTTCATGCTGGGTTCCTTTCCTTTTCTTCCTTTCTACCAGGATTTCCTTGAGAGACAGAAGTCTATGGCCTCAGAAAGACAGCTCTATGAATGGTCCTTCCAGATGACCCAGAAGTTCCATTGCTGGTGCCGTCCGCATTACGCTATAAGGAATTGTGGATTTCAGAGCAACTGGAGGGGAGAGACTTATCCCTTGAGAAGCTGAGAGCTCTGTATTCATATTTTCATAGGTACAATTAGAGTCGACACCAAGAGCCACACGGATTTCTCATCTCAGCAGGTAAGGATGAAGTTTAGGGTATGTTTTTCTGTACTTCTGTCTTCAACGTCTAGGAGATTTGGAAAGAGGGGTATTTTACATACACTAATTCCCATGTTAAATGCCTTTGACCTACAAAGTATGTCTATCACATTTTTATTATGTGGGCTTTCAAATAGATTTCTGCTGAATTAGACTTTTAGACATATTTGAATTTTATTCTGAAAATCTTAGAAATAAATACCTGGTTTCTTTTTCACTTCCTTTGAAATACCAGTTAGACCCGTATTCCAAAGTGACAGTCCAAGTTTTTTATTGAAGACAGGGTCTTGCCGTAGCCTTATCTGGCCTCGTCGGCCATAAAATCGCTATGTGGCCCAGCTGGAAGCCTCGATATCACAGGGATCCATCTTCCTCTGCCTCCCGGAGATGATGGGAAATTAGAGGTATGTGGAAACCACATGCCCCCATCAGGTCCCCAGTTTTTGACTGTTTGTTCTAGTTTGTCCTTCAATTGCTGTGACAAAACCTCTGACCGACACCAACTTGGGGAGGAAAGTGTTTTATTCAGCTTACATCGCAGGGTCACAGTTCAGTACTAGGTGAGCCCAATAACTGTGAAAAAGGGAAAGAAAAAAAGGAACGCAGCAGGAACCTGGAGGCAGGAGCTGAAGCACAGGCCATGTTCACCGGCTTGCTTGCTTTCGCTCATGCCCAGCCTGCCTTCTTATACTGCCACTGCCCAACAATCAGACAATACACCACAGATGTGGGCCACAGGCCAATTCCATGGACCAAATTCCCCCAATTGAGGCGCCTCAACCCAGGTGTGCAAGTGGACACGAAAGCTATCCAGCACTTTGTATCAGAATATTAGGGTATAGCTTAACGTAGTCCTTGGGCCTGGAGAGATGGGTTCCACAGGGGCCATAGGCACCTGTCATGAGCATGAGGACTTGAATTCAGATCTCTGGCACCCAAGTAAAAAACTGGGCATGTGACCTGTACCTACGTCCCTAGTCGGAGAGTGGGACTGGAGTCCATGGAAATTTCTGGTGCTTGTTAAGTATACAAACTTAGTTATTCCCAGCGCCAAATGAGACCCTGTCACAAGGGAATAAGATGGAGACTGACAAGTTAAACGATGGTCAGGAACCCCAAGACAGCCGCCCTCTGACTCCACCTGTGCTTGGTTCAAACAACATAGCCACGTGCACACCCACATAACCCGCACATCATTCACACACACACACAACAACAACACACACACACACCCACTATTATAGGCATTTAGCACTGTTGAGGCTGAGGCAAGAAGACTGTGAGTTCCATATGTTGCAGGAAAGATGAGGCAGGACACCACAGTTCAGAAGACAGAATTCCAGGAGTCTGGACTACACAGCGAACTCCATCTCAAAACAACAATAGCAATCTCAACCAAAAAGCATTGTCTTGTTCCCACCCCCAAAGCTTCTGATCCAGATCTGGACTATGGGGTTGAGGTGCTGAGCACTCTGATTTTCACTAGGGCAAAATGTTTGTAGTGTAACAGGTACTCAGATGAGCATCTAAGAATTGCCTCCATGCAAGTCATTCTGTGTAATCAGAAATAAACTGCCTGATATTAGCTATGTGTTACATGCCTAAAAGCCTCACCACATGAGAGACAGAGGCAGGAAAGACCACCCTGAGCTACATAGTAAACTCCACCTTAACAAACCCCAAACAAACAGCCGCAAAGTAGTATTTCTACCCAATCCAAGTGCCAGAATCTTGGCTGAAAAAAAAATCCAAGATTCACTAGGTTGTTTATTTGAAGTAGACAAGGAAGTATTTGAATGAAAAAATCCCTTGGCATGGAGAGATGCTCAGTGTTAAGAGTACTGGCTGACAGTAAGACCCTGTCACATACTACAGAAAAATTAATTCAGATATTAAGCAGACCTGTCCGAATACGTTCTATACCAAAGTAACATACCATAAAATTAGTACTGTTTAAAATACCGACATATCAGGGGCTGGAGAAGAGCCGGAGTGGTTTAGAGCACCGGCTGCTCTTGCAACGGAACACGGGTTCGATCCCCCAGCACCCACAGGGGCGCCTGAGACCGTCCCTGTAACTCCAATTCAGGAAGAACTCCTGAAGTTCCAGGGAATCCGACACCCTCGTTCTGAACCTCCAGGCACTGCAGCGAACGGGTGCACAAACCTACATGCAGACAGTGCATTCCATACACATAAATAAATAAAATTTAAAAAATACCAAAAATCTTGTTTAAAAAAACCATAGAGCTAATTAGCCTGTTGCTTCATAGTAGGAATGAGAAGGTAATATCCTGGACAGACTTCAGCCCATCGAAAGGAAAACATGCCCAGACATTAGACACAGACAAATGACATCACGTCAAGGAAAGTAAGAGTTTTGCTTCCTCATCCAGCCTGTGCCCCTATTGCTAAGCCTAGGAACAATCGCGAAAAGAAGAGGGGGCAGTGGTCAGTAAATTAAGGGCTGCGATGGTGTAATGAGTAAACTACAACGCAATATAAGCTGGAACTCATTATGTGATCACTTGATGAACATACAAGCCCCCCGCTGGAGATGGGTGGGACCCATTGGGCTGTGTGGTTGGGTTTGGGACACAACTGCTGCAAATGTTTTTACATGAAGGGAATGCTGTTGTGCTCAAAATTATCTACCTTATTGGTTAAAAAATGAAAAAAATAAAAAAGTAGCGAAAAAAAAGAGCACTGGCTGGAGAGATGGCTCAGTTTTAAGGGCACTGGATGGGAAAGGATGGCTCAGTGTTAAGGGCACTGGCTGGAGAGAATGCTCAGTGTTTAAGAGCGCGCTGGAGGATGGCTCAGTGTTAAGGGCGCTGGCTGGAGACATGGCTCAGTGCTAAGAGTGCTGCTGGAGAGATGGCCCAAGTGTTAAGGGCACTGGCTGGAGACATGGCTCAGTGGTAAGGGCGCGGGATGGAGAGATTGCTTCATGTTAGGGCACTGGTGGGAGATGGCTCAGTGTTAAGGGCGCTGGAGGGAGAGATGAATCGTGTTAAGGGCGCTGGATGGAGAGATGCTCAGTGTTAAGGCACTGGATGGAGAGATGGCTCAGATGTTAAGGGCGCTGGATGGAGAGATGACTCAGTGTTAAGGGCGCTGGCTGGAGAGAATGGCTCAGTGTTAAGGACGCGGGCTGAGAGATGCTTCAGTGTTGTAAGGGCACTGGATGGAGAAAGCTCAGGTTAAGGGACTGGGATGGAGAGATGACTCAGTGTTAAGGGTGCGGGCTGGAGAGATGGCGAGTGGTTAAGAGCACTTGAATGGAGGAGATGGCTCAGTGTTAGGGCACTGGCTGGAAGATGCTCAGTGTTAAGGCACTGGCTGAGCCATGGCTCATGTAAGGGCCTGGATGGAAGAAATGCTCAGTGTTAAGGCACTGGAAGGGAGAGATGGCTCCAGTGTTAAGGGCGCCGGATGGAGAGATGACTACAATGTAAGGGCGCTGGCCTGGAAGATGGCTAAGTTTAAGGGCGCTGGCTGGGAGAGATGGCTCAGTGTTAAGGGCACTGGATGGAGAATAGCTAGTGTTAAGGCAATGATGGAGAGATGACTCAGTGTTAAGGTTGCTGGCTAGAGATGGGCTCGTGTTAGGGCAGCTGGATGAAGATGGCCAGTGTTTAAGGGCGCTGGCTGGAGAAGAATGACTCATGTTTAAGGGGCTGGCTGGAGAGATGCTCAGTGTTTAGGGCACTGGCTGGAGAGATGGCTCAGTGTTAAGGGAGCTGGATGGCGAGAGTGACTCAGTGGTTTAGGCGCATGGTTGGAGAGATTGCTCAGTGTTAAGGGCGCTGGCTGGAGAGATGACTCAGTGTTAAGGGCGCTGGATGGAGAGATGGCTCAGTGTTAAGGGCACTGAGAGAGATGGCTCAGTGTTTAGGGCGCTGGCTGGAGAGATGGCTGCAGTTGTTAAGGGCACTAGATGGAGAGATACTCATTTAAGGTGCTGGCTGGAGAGATGGCATCAGTGGTTAGGGCCTGGCTGGAAGAGATGGCTCAGTGTTAAGGGCGCGGCTGGAGAAATGGCTCAGTGTTAAGGTCACTGGATGGAGAGGTGACTCAGTGTTAAGGGCGCTGGCTGGGAGATGGACTCAGTGGTTAAAGGGCGCTGGCTGAGAGATTACTCATGTTAAGGGCGCTGGATGGAGAGATGCTCAGTGTTAAGAGCGCGGGATGGAGAGATGCTCAGTGTTAAGGGCGCTGGCTGAAGAGATTGGCTCAGTGCTTAAAAGGGCGCTAGAGGAGGAGGATGCCAGATGTTAAGGCGCTGGATGAGAGATGAGCTCAGTGTTAAGAGCCGCTGGAGGAGAAATGGCTCAGTGTTAAGGGCGCTGATGGAGAGATGGCTCAGTGTTAAGGGCGCTGGCTGGAGAGATGGCTCAGTGTTAAGGGCACTGGATGGAGAGATAGCTCAGATGTTAAGGGCGCTGGATGGAGAGATGGCGCAGTGTTAAGGGCGCTGGAGGGAGAGATGGACCAGTGTTAAGGGCGCTGGATGGAGAGATGGCTCAAGTGTTAAGGGTGGCTGATGGAGAGATGCTCAGTGTTAAGAGCGCTGGCTGGAGAAGTGAGCTCAGTGGTTAAGAACTGCGCTGGCTGGAGAAGATGGCTCAGGGTTAAGGGCGCTGGATAGAGAGATGGCTTCGTGTAAGTGCGCTGGATGGGAGATGGCTCAGTGATTACAGGCACCTGGTGGGAGAAGAGGGCTCGGTTAAGGGCCTGCTGGAGAGATGGCTCGGTGTTAAGGGCGCTGGATGGAGCGGTGGCTCAGTGTTAAGGGCGCTGGATGGAGAGATGGCTCAGTAATTAAGGGCGCTGGCCTGGAGAGATGGCTCAGTGTTAAGGGCGCTGCTGGAGAATGGCTCAGTGTTGTAAGGGTGCTGGATGGAGAGATTGCTCATGTTTAAAGGGCGCTGCTGGAGAGAAATAGGCCTCATGTTAAGGCGCTGGATGGAGAGCATGCTAAAGTGTGAAGGGCGCTGGATGGAGAGATGGCCTCCGTGTTAAGGGCGCTGGCTGGAGAGATTGCCTCAGTGTTAAGGGCGCTGGCCTTGAGAGATGGCTCAGTGTTAAGGCCACTGGATGGAGAGATGGCTCTGTTAAGGCACGGGCTGGAGAATGGCTCAGTGTTAAGGGCGCTGGATGGAGAAGATGGCTCAGTGAAGGTCACAGGAGGGAGAGATGCTCAGTGGTAAGTCTGGCTGGAGAGATGCTCAGTGTATGTAAGGGCAACTGGCTGGAGAGATGGCGAGTGTTAGAGGGTGCTTGCTGGAGAGATGGCTCATGTTAAGAGCACTGATGGAGAGGGGGTGGCTCAGTGTTATGGGCACAGGCTAGAGAGATGAGAGCTCAGTGATTTGGGGCTGCTGAGAGATGGCTCAGTGTTAAGGCCACTGGATGGAGAGATGGCTAGTGGTAAGGTGCTGGCTGGAGAGATGGGCTCAGTGTTAAGAGGGACTGGCTGGAGAGAAGGGCTAAGGTAAGGGTGCGGGCTGGAGAGATGGCCTCAGTGATTAAGCACTGGATGGAGAGGTGGCTCAGTGTTATGGGCACTGGCTAGAGAGATGGCTCAGTGTTAAGGGCGCGGGCTGGAGAGATGGCCTCAGTGGAAGGGCACTGTATGGAGAGGTGGCTCATTGGTGATGGGCACTGGCTAGAGAGATGCTCAGTGTGTAAGGGCGCTGGATGGAGAGATGGCTCAGTGGTTAAGGGCGCTGATGGAGAGGTGGCTCAGTGTTTAAGGGCACTGTGAGAGATGCGTGCAGTGGAAGGCGCTGGCTGGAGAGATGGCTCAGTGTTAAGGAGCACTGGATGGAGAGAGTGGCTCAGGTTAGGCCTGGATGGAGAGATTCCTCGTGTTAAAGGGCGCTGGATTGGAGAGGTGACTCAGTGTTAAGGGCGCTGGATGGAGAGATTGCTCAGTGTATGGGGCGCTGCATGGAGAATGCCCTCATGTTAAGGGTGCGGCTGGAGAGAATGGCTCGTATTTATAAGTGCAGCTGGCGGAGAGATGGCTCAGTGTTTTTTTTTTTTTTTTGCTGGAGAGATGGCTCTGTTAAGGCACTGGATGAGAGAGCTCAGTGTTAAGGGGCGCGTGTCTTGGAGAGATGCTGCAGTGGTTAATGCGCTGCAGGGAGAGATGCCTCAGTGTTAAGGGCGCTGATGGAGAGATGCCTCAATTGTTATGGCGCTTTCTGGAGAGATTAGGCTCAGTGTTAAGGGCCGCTGGATGAGGGGGCGCTCAGGGTTAAGGGCCGCTGGGATGGAGAGAGGCTCAGTGGTAAGGGCACTGGCTGTAGAGATGGCTCAGTGTTAAGGGGCGCTGGCTGGAGAGATGCTCATGTGTTAAGGGTACATGATGGAGAGGTGGCTCAGCGGTTGTTAAGGGCGCTGGCTGGAGAGATGGTTCAGTGTAGAGGACCTGGATTGAGAGAGGGCTCGGCTTTCATACCAGTGTTAAGGGCGGATGGATGGACGATGCCGGCCGAGAGTTAAGGGCGCTGGCTGGAGAGAGGGCTTCGGTTTTAAGGCGCTGGCGTTGGAGATATGTACTCATTGTTAAACGGCACTGAGGAGAGAATGGCTCAGTTTAATGGCGTGGTCTGGAGAATGGCCTCAGTGTTAAGGGCCTGGGGGAGAGATGGCTCATTGTTAAGGGGGCTGGCTGGAGAGATGGCGTACAAGTGTTTAAGGGCACTGGGCTGGAAACATGGCTCCATTTGGTTAAGGGCACTGGCTGGAGACATGGCGCCGTGGTTAAGGCATGGAGGGAGAGGTGGCCTTCAGTGTTATGGGCGCTGCTAAGAGTATGGCGCAGTGTTAAGGGCATGGCTGGAGAGATGGCCAGTGTTGGCGCTGGATGAGAGGTGGCCTCAGATGTTAAGGGCGCTGGCTGGAGAGTTGGCTCAGTGTTAAGGGCGCGGGCTGGAGAGATGGACTCAGTGTTAAGGCCAATGGATGGAGAGATGGCTCAGTGTTAAGGGCACTGGATGGAGAGATGGCTCCAGTGTTAAGGGTCGCAGGCCTGGAGAGGATGGCTCAGTGATTAAGGCACTGTATTGGAAGAAATGGCTCAGTGGTAAGGGCGCTGGCTGGAGAGAGGGCTCAGTGTTTAAGGGCGCCTGTTTTGGAGAAATGGCTCAGTGTTAAGGGCGCTGTTGGAGAGATGGCAAGTGGGTCCTTTGTGAGTTCAAGTCCACCTGGTCTACAGAGTGAGTTTTCCAGAACAGCTGGGGCTAAAAGGGACCCCTGTCCAAAAAGACAAAAAAAAGGAAAACTCTACAAAATTATATTTGTTCCATATGCAGACCATGTTCTAAATGAAAAAAAAAACCCGGTAAAATGTTGAAGATTAACAGACATTACTATTTGGCAGGAATCTATGTAGCTGTCATATCTCCACTCTTTATGCCTGAAGTTAACCACAGAGAATATCTGGCCCAGAAAAGCTTTCTTTGCTCTGTTTGGAGTTGATTTTTTTTTTTTTTTTTTTTTTTCTGCCTCCCGAGTGCTGGACAGGTGTATATTTCTATAATTTATTTATAATTGTCCTTGGTATCGCCCCATTGTGTCCCTTCTGCCGGAGTACTGTGTTTCTATGGAGGTCTTCATGTTCTGCAAAGTGCTCTTCATGATCCCAAGGATGGCTTATCTGTCTGTGTGCTATGGTATCTCTGCTCTCTGCCTTGACTTTCTGTCACTGAGTCTGCCATCTCTGTATCTGTCACCAGGATGACCACTAGGATGGAAAGACCTAAGTATAATTAGGTGTGTCTCATACCCCAAAAGAATCTATGACCTCAGGTAACCAAGAAGTCCAAGGTGGATTTGGGATTCCACTGATGACACTGAAACTTTCTGCTGCTGCCGATTCTCCTTGCTTCTGTGTTGGCTTTGTGCTGAAGCTCCCATTCCCTATGCTGGGAGCTGTGGACATCTACGGCCTCCCAGTTAATGACACCAGTGAAAAGATAGTACTGCTTTCTCAATAGCTCTGGAAATACTCCGGTCAGTCCTGCTTGGATTGCATGCCTCCCTGAACCAGTCATCATGGGTGTGAGCATGGAGCAGTCTGATCTGTCTCACACTTGGATTGGAGTCAGAGGCTAGGGTCAGCCATATTGTACGCCATGAGCTGAAATTGGAGGAGAGCCCATTTTTCCCACCAGGGCTGTATTCTACTCCTTAGGGCTGCTGGAGGACCAACTTCCCAGGTGGTGTCCTCAGGCTTACCCCACATTGATAAGAAACACAAACACCAAGACACCTCCCAGATAGCGTTGATTTCCTTCCTGGCAACTCAAGGCTGGCGCTTTGGGGGTTTAATTACTCATTCCTGCTCTTGTCATAACTTAGGATGCTCCAATTTCATGGTATTTGTTTGTTGCTTGTTTAATGAAGATTTTTATTTGAAACAGATTTAAAATCTAGGCCAAAGGAGAGATTTCCACTGACCACAAATTCTTCTTGCTTGCAAAAACACAATACAGACAGCCCTAACCTATTCATCGACACATGTCTTACATCTGGGATCCTGAAAGAAATAACAAATGGCTTCATATCCTTGAAAGTGCCCTTGCCAGAGTGTGTTTTGGATAGTACAGTAGCTGCTTTGGATGACATGGTTCTCTTCCAGATGACACTGGGATTTCCCATTTTGATCCCCCATTGGTGCAGATGTGGCTGCTGTAGAGGAGGGACTTCTTAGAAATAACTGGTCAGATTTCAGGTCCGTGAGTTGAGCTCAGACAAAAACAGACAGGGGCTAGAAAGACAGGCTCTGGAGCGTTGAGTGCAACTGCTGCTCTTGCAAAGGGTTCAAGGTTTAGTTCCCAGACCCATATGAAATACTAACCAATCGCCTATATATACACGCAAGTGTCAGGGATCTGCTCTCTGGCCGCACATGAGCATGCATACACATGCGGTGCTTAATAAGGACGGGCAAAATCGTCCTACACATAAAGTAGAATAAGAAATTAAATAATCCGGGTTAACAATAAGCATCTTTTACAAACTACGTAACAAAACAAAGTCCAAGTGGGTTAGACCAGCGGCAAGCTGTGTGTGGTGGTCCACACCTGAAATCCCAACATTTGAGATAGTTGAATTTGAAGGCCAGCCTGGGCTAAAAAAAAAAAAAAAAAAAAAAAATCAATCAATCAAAAGAAAAAATAAATAGATGTACTAAGTTCTATAAGGCAAAAACAACAAGATCACAGATTCTCAAATATTTTAGGTGGAGTCAAGCATCCCTGCTCTGAACCAATGTCCACTGGCCTACCATTGATAACAAAGTTTTTGAGGAACCTGGTCTATGTCTCCATTCATGCTTTTGCCTGGTCTCATTTAGTTTTAAGGGCTACAAACTTCCTAGAGTAACTTCCTTGACATGTAAGTGATACTTGCTGCTTCTGACATTTCTGGCGTGCTTAAAAGCTGCAGTCCTTGAAGGCAAATCTTACTCTTCTGGGCCTTGGTTGCATGAGCTAGAATCTGGCTATCCAAAAAAAGAAGGCCTTTTAAGATTGTACATGCCTGACACATGAGTTTGAGGAGTAAGGGTAGATATCAATTGTTGCTGGTCTTGTTCCTTTAAATAAACACAACAACGCAGAGGAGTTAATGGAGGTTATGAGTTGGCAGTGAGGAGATGCTTAGGGCATGGAGATTCACTGCTAACAGTGAATCATAAGCCACTTTTTCACCCCACCCCTCACCAGTGGCTGTGCATGCCATACTTCCCAGACTGAAGCAAATTGTATTCCTATAATAGTCTCACCTTATGCAAGAGCTAAATACAAAGTCATATTCTAGATTTAAGGTCAGAAACCAACAGTTCCTCCCCTCTTTGAAAAGCTTCAAAGCCATCTTAAAAAGAAAGTCAAGCAGCAGAAACTCTTGATAAATCCAGCAGTCTCTCCTCAGTGATGGAAGGAATTGAAATGTCTTTTATCATAGCCCCAGATGGAGCTGTCTTGCATATAGAGGCAGACTCTTCAGACAAAAACATAGGCGGAGCTATTCACCATGACATTCACTTTAAGCTGTGTTAGGAGGAGAGGCACTTGGGAACTGAGAGTGGCTGTGGGAGATATTAGTTCATGGCCACACACAACCAAGTGCATACTCATCGATGAAACAGCAATTCCCACATCCTTGTTCTTTAAAGGAAGCACAGATGGAGGCCCCCGTGAAGGGAAGGACCGCAGTGAGGAAGAAGGCCACGGAGCGGCTCGGGGAGAGGACGGGGGGGGGGCCCAGGCACCCACATGGCACTACAACNGGCAGGTGAGGTGTAGACGGTGCTGATGGTGGAGTCTTGCTTGACTCAGGGAGACCCGTATTTTGCTTTATTGGTTTAGTGGCCTTTGGGAACACTCCCTGGCATTCCAGAGGCCAAATGTACACTTGCATGGTCGCGGTCTCAAATACATCCTCCCATGTTAAACGTTCAGGTTCTTCTGCAGCAGGGTCTTTTCGCCTCTCCTCCTGCAGGTATCCCAACTTAGGGGCAGGGAGCCCTTACTTGTTTGGGGGCGCCTTGGATCCCCTGGCCAACTCCCTGGTAGAACAATGCATTGCGGATGTCAGAGCTCCTGCATTAATATACTTTGACTAAGTGCACAGCCCAAGGACTTTATTATTAAATTTGGTTATGAACAGAGTAATAATCCTTTTCACAGTTGTCTGTTAGTCAATTAAAGGAGGCATTTTTACCGGTTTTTTTTTTTTTTTGTTTTGTTTTGTTATAATGTAAATCTTTAAATGTGTTTAGGAATCAACCTTCAGTTTATTTTCAGAATTTCACTTTTTATTTATGGTGTGGAGGTATCTTATGCAATATTTTGGAATAATATAATTAAAGGGAACAAAAAAAGAACTGACCATATACAGTAAACTTGTACATTGAAAAGGTTATAGAAGTCTGAGAAGAAAATGCAAGACAGGACTTAACATGTATGATGGAATCCATGAGCTCTTGCAGGGGGCAGGGGGACATAAGAGGTGGCATGGATGGAGAAGAGTTAAATTGTGGATTAAGAAATGTATGAAAATGGACTCAATAAAAATTACTAAGAAAAAAATCCATATACTCATGGCAGAAAAAGACTCACACTGTAATCCACAGAAAAAGGACCCAGAATTAAATCCCCCAAACTACATGCATCTTATTTTTTACAGGTTTTAACTGAAGTTTTTATGCATTTCATACATAATTTTTTTCAATCAGAGTTAATTACCTTTATAACCACTTCTCCCTTGGCACCCTCCTAAGGCTTTCTTTCCCCTCTGCTGGGAAGGTTCACATATTCTTGTCATTTTTGCTAAGGTACATTTGTAACCAAACTACTCTCCCATCCTCACTGCAGCTCCTTCCCCTGAGCTCTAAGCCAGCCTATCTGGAATCCTTTCCTAAGAAGGCCAGTGGCTGCGGCGTGATGGCAACACGCTTTAATCCAGCACTCAGGAGGCAACGGCAGGTAGATCTCTGTGAGTTTAAGGTAGCCTGGTCTACATAGTGAACTCCAGTCAGCTAGACTGAAGGGGAGACTGTCTCAAAAGGGACCAAAAAAAAAAAAAAAAAGGTCAGGGTTTCTTCACCCAACCGCCATCAGGTGCCAGTATTTCCTTAGCCAAGGTTGGGCTCTGCTACCCATTTCTTCAGTCTGTGCTGGGTTTTTGTCCAGCTGAGCTTGCATGGGTCTTGTGCATGCCGATACCATTGCTGTAGGTATGAACCTGTATGAACAGGATCCCAGGAGCTTGGAGGATTCATTTCCATTTGGTCTTGCATCATCTCCCTGCCTCTTACAATCTTTCCACCCCTTCTTCTGAAATGTTCTCTGAGCCTTGAGTGGGTGAAGCTGAATATAAGCAACCTGTCCAAAGAACCACAATCCTAATCTTCTTGGTTTGGCTATTCAAGCCCTTTTGAATTCCTTTCTCCTGTTGCATGGAGGAGCTTCCTTAACAAGAGTTAAAAAGTAGTTAATGCCTTCTTGGGTCCTTATTCTATGATGATGCTTGGGGCTTATGTGTAGAGACTGCATTGTAGATGTGTCACCTAGGCATGAGCAACTCACAGACCATGTCTGTGTGTGTGTCCAGTTGTAGGACTCTGTACTATTCTCATCTAGTGCCAAAGAAGCTTCTTTTCTGAGTGGTTTTGGTGATATTTGTCTGTAACATAAGGATACCTCTTTTGTAATTATAAGACGTTGCCTTCATCTAGAGATGTGTCAGCCTTGGGGATTTCTTTCAGATCTATGACTTCTCCAGTTGTGTCCATCTGGCTATGTTTAAAACACATGAGTTTCCTCCCACTGAGTGGGCTTTAGGTCCAATTAGTAAGCCATTGGTTTCCCCCACTATTGCACCAATGTTGTATGCTGTGTTGGTCTTTGACATGGATATTTGAGGCTGATGTTTGACCACTGATTGATGGTTTCCCTTAGAAGCTTATATAGTGCACTCCAAAGCTATGAGAGCTAGCCTTCACAGGAAGTGGCTTACAGGTCAGATCCAGCTCCATTGCCCAGGATCCAGTCTTCAAAGTACGTCCTGTCTTCAGCAGTAGGGTCTTACCTTCAGGTTCTGGGAGGCAATCAAGGGCTGTAGCAATAGCCTGTGTAATTTTGAGAGTCTCTTGGACTAAGCTGGCCAATGACTCAAAGGAGGGTTTCTCCTGTCTGGTACTGTTTCTTGTTATGTAGCCTTCGCCTTGGCATATGGACTCGTGTAGAAGTATTGTTTGTATATATATTACTTCTACATCTATATAGATAGATAGATATAGAGATATATAGATATATAACTTGTCAATAGATTGCTAGACTAATATGAGTCTCTCAGATTTTTTTACCCAGCAATGTATTATTTATCTCTCCTCTCTCCCTTTACCCATCTAGCCTTTCCTCCACATCTTCTCCATTTAAAGTAGCCCTATTTCTCCCTAAATGCTGCCAAGTTCCTATGGCCCCACTTCTCCTGGGCTCTTTTTTCCCCTTTATCCCCACCTCTCCTTCTATAAGCCTCCTGCTCCGCTCCCATTTAGATACCTTGATTTTATCCATTTCTTCCTTAGTAACACCTGTCACCTACTAGCAAATCACATTAGAGAAAACACAGGGTTTTTTTTTTTTTTTTTGGTCTATTTGAGACAGGGTCTCCCTTTAGTCCCAGCTAGCCTGAAGCTATGTAGACCAGGCTGGCCTTGAACTCACAAAGATCCACCTGCCTCTGCCTCCTGAGTGCTGGGATTAAAGGCATGTGCCACCATGTCTGGCACAAACATAGATTCTTTAACAAATGGTGCTAAGAAAACTGGGTATTCCCTTGTATAAGAATTGACAAATAGGGCCAGGCATGGTGGCACACACCTTTAATCCTAGCACTTGGGAGGCAGAGGCAGGTGAATCTCTGTGAGTTCAAGGCCAGCCTGGTCTACAGAGTGAGCTCCAGGCCAGCTGGGACTAACGGGAGACCCTGTCTCAAAAATACCAAAAAAAAAAAAAAAGGACAAACACACATTTTTTCTCTTTTTATTTCATATCATGCTGTGCGCTCATGCTGTCTCGGTCATGACACTCATATTTGCGGAGTGTGGGGGCACATGTGTGAGTGCATGTAAACATGGGTACACATGGTGTAAAAGCCTGAGATTGATGCCAGGGATGATTTCTGATCACTCTTCCATTCTATTCATCAAAGCAGGGTCTCTCAAACTCCTCTAGATATCACGCTCATCAGCCACTTGCTCTTGCGGACCGCTCACTCAATTACTTTACAAAAGACTGGCAATTCAGGCTGGCATGCAAGTTCCATGTCGTCATCCTGACGGCAGCAGAGTGGATGTAAAATGGTGAAAATACTCAAATTTTGGCTGGGAACTGAGCTCAGAAGTAAAGCATTTAACTAACATATGCCAGGCTCTGGGATCCATTTCTGGAACCACCAAAAAAAAAAATGGAAGTTCAGATCAAATATTGGATCGATTCAATGTGAAATTTCAAAAATACCCGCCTTTCGGCTAATGTATTATCCTTCTGAACACTAAATTCAATCATTGTAAGACTTACTCGTCAGGAATATAATTTTGATTATGCGAGTATACCACTATCTCCCAGCACCGAGAAACATTTAGCCTAAGGCCATGGCCGAAAATAACTTCATTGATATTAAAATGGATTGTTTTTAATAATATTTTTTTCCCAGAAACTGATTCATTTTTCGTTGTTTTATGGATATTCATATCATCTTCTTTTTAGATTATTGAATGCTGTTTGTATTTTTTCATACATCATTCCCAATTCAGTTCAGGCACATCTCCTTCCCTTTCCCCCTCACCCCACCCCTTACCTCACATTACCATCCAGATCATTGCATTTGCACTAGTTATAGCTGTTCTGCCATCTTCTCCCTGCTTTTTTGTTTTCTTTCTTGTTTTCATTTTTTTTAACCAATAAGGTTGAAATTTTTGTGAGTACACAAGCATTCCTTCAATTAACAACCATCACTTGCAGCAGTTTGTGCAAACCCAAAGCACACAGCTCATGGGTCACCTCCAGCGGGGGGCTTGTCTGTCATCAAGTTGAAGCAAATGAGTGTCCAATCTATACTGGTTTGTCAGTTTCACTCATACACCACTCGCAGCCTAGACATTACTAGAGCACTGCCCCTTCTCTTCCGAGATGATTCCTAGGTTAGTATAGGGTAGAGGTGATGAGGAAGCAATAACACTCTACTTTCTCTGACGCTGATGTCATTTGTCTGCTAGTCAGTCTGGGCATGTTTTTCTTTCATGGTCTGCCAGTCTGTTTTCCAGGAATAACTTTCGATCCTACTATGAAGACACATGCAATTGTATCTTAGAGTATTGTAAACAGTATATATAGCTTTTCGATCCACTAATGATAACTACACTATTGGATATGATATGGTATTTGAAGACATGTACTAATTGTTATGGTAGGTTAACTTTGGTATAAGAACAATGTTTGGATGGAAGTTAAATTCAATGATAAATTGTTTGTCTTACTGTAAGTAGTGGCAGGTTGTCTTCGTGTGGTTTATAACATCTCCTACACCATTAGAGGATGTAAGCTTGTGGCATCAGAATGTGGGTTATGTCCTCCAAGGAGAAGAGCTGAAGTAGCACATTAGATTTGAATATACAGACCATATGGCATGCCACTGCTTAGCAGTATTTCAGGCAGTGATAGTGTACTGGTGCTCGGCAATCTTCTTAATAGTTTTTTAATACACTTCATTCCCCTCCTTGTCCCAACCCTGCCAGACGTCATGGCATTCTGCATACAGTTTTTTCATTTTTTCTCAGTCTCTTTTAAATTTTTCTGATGCAGAAGTTTATCTGTTGGCCGATTTGTGAGCATGAAGTTACGTATCGATCAGTCTTTGACCCATCTTTTTTTCTTCTTGTTGTTCTTCCAATTGTATTCACTCATAAAAAAAAAAAAAAAAATATATATATATATATATTTTATATATATAGCCAACATATCCAATGATTGATGACATCTGAAAATAAGAGCTGATAGGTTGATCCAATACATGTTTTAGGGGAATTACACATTTTGGACAGTAAACATTGTATGTATGCAGGTAAAGAAAATTTTATTTGCATTCCTACAATTAGCAATTGGATTGTAGTAACATCAGTTATTATATGCTTTTAGCTACACAGATTGCATTACTAGAATTTGGTTGTGCTAGGATCCCAACAAGTGAGGACACAGTTCTTTGGTTTTTTGGGACTGTGAGTTACGTTCGCTTGGCATAAATGTTCAGGTTCCTCCGTTTACCTGCATAAGTTCATGATGTATCTTCTTTACACTGTCATAGAATTTTCCATTGTTGATAGATAGTATCCCAGTTTTCTTTGTTTACTCCTCAGTTTTTGAAGGAAACATTGGGGTTGGTTCCAGCTATTTTGATGTTATTGTGGAGAGTTGCAATAAACATACTGACCAGTATTCCTTTCTGTGGAAAATGGGTTGGAAAAAGTTTCCCCTTGTGGGTTTTATATACCCATGGTGGTTAATGAAACTTTGGGGGGTCCCAGTGTTAATAGGCTCCTTTGGAAGTCTTTCCAAAGAGTTTTCCACAATGTTTTCCATAGGGTTTGCATGAAAAATTTGGCCATTCCCACCACCAGTGGATGAAAGGTTGGGTTTACCTTTTCTCCTTCAAGATCTTCACAAGCCATTTTGTATCCTTTGTTTCCTTGGACATAAATGGCTGGTCCCTTAACTGGGTAAAGAATGAATCCTTTTGAAGTGAGGTTTATTGGCATTTCCCCTTAAAATTATTAAAAATGTTGAACCTTTTTAAGATGTTACTCAGATTTTACTTCTTCCATCCGTTGTTGGAAAGTCCCCTCCGTTTTTTACCCTTTTTAACTCCATCTTTTTTGAGTGGATCATTTGTCTTCTCCCCATATAATTTTTTTATATACAATTTTGAAAATAGCTTTAAAAAAAATATAATTCCCTGATTGTTTTTAAATGCTCCTTCCAGATTGTATCATGGTGAAAGAAATTTTCCTCCACTCTTGGTGGGTTTCTCTTACTTTCTTTGTTTCCTTCAACTGGTCAAAAGGCTTTTTGGAAGTTTTTATAAGTTCGTCCAACTGTCAATTTGTTTTGACTATTTCTGGGTTGGCCCTTGCCTTTGGTGGTTGATTTTTGAAAGGATCCTTTTTCCTACTCTAGGGTTCTTGTTTAAGGTTTACTGTGGCCAACCATTCTTCTTCCCTCTTATCAATTTTCAGAGTTTCCCAGCCCTTTCAACTTGAAAGGGTTGCCTTTGAATCCATTTGGAGTTTGAATTTTTTTACAACAAGGTTGGGAGAAGGGTAAGGGCCCCTAATTTTTTATTCTTTTACAGGGTTTGTCCAGTTGCTAGAAAATCTCACATGGCCTACTTACATGCACTACTTATTTTCAAATATTTTAAAATATAGTCTCTATTTGGAAACAGTAAAAAAGGCAGTTATAAAGAAAAGAGGATATCACGTGGGTGCAGTTGGGCTTGTTAGGATTTCGAAGAACACAAAGGCTTCCTGCACAGGAGACCAGAAGTGGTTTTTGGGTGCTGAGGGTTAAAGTATGGCCCCTCATCCTAAAGGTGACCACATCAGAAATAGCCCATTAGGAAGAGAGAAAAACACCCTATCATCCCTTTCCTAAGAGACAATGGCCCTTGCCCCAACTGAAATCCAATTTGAAACTAGCACAACAACCATAATCATCATTATCTTTTCCCCCCACATCAGGGTCTTGGTTTTTACTCAAGAGACCCTTGTTAAGCACTAGAGGACAGAAAGATATACCCATCCCCCACGGGGAACTTCCAAAACTGTTCTAAGGAAGATAACCAACTTTCCCTCAAAACATCCAAAGTCTCGGAAGACATTACTCTCATGATTTTAGATTAATATATAACTACTTCCTTAGTAGAACTAAAAGCAACTACCTCATACAATGCTCCATACGCAGACCTAGGAACCAAACCTAATGCCCTCTGCAGTTCCACGCCTATTAATAGCAAATGAAGCCTACACCATCAGACCTTCAACCTTTAACATTCCAGACCTTATGAAGAACAATCTCCCTATACCTGGTTGGGGCACACCTATTCCTACACATCTAGAATTAAAAGTTTAAAAGACACTTGCTCCCCCTTCCCAACACAGAACTGGAAAGGATAACTAGTTACCTCCACAAACTTCAGAGACAATCCATAGTTTTTCCCTTACATCTGCCCTTTAGCCCATTATTTTACCATTGGGAAATCCCAAAGGGAAATGTTAATGGTTGGTTCCCACAAGGAGCCAAACAATGCCCACAATTAGAAGAGTTTGTTGTTAAAGGAGTTGCGACAGTGAAATAAATCTTAAAGAAATCAGAATAGGACCATTACAACCCAACCTGTGGGGATTTGCCAAGGCAGAAAAAGAAAATTTTGCCTTAAATAAAGTGAGCTTTCTCCAACTGAGCCCCAAGATAAAATGTAAAATACATGAAATTTCTTTCCTTTTTGAGAGAAAGTAATGGGAAGGGACAGAAAGACCTATGGGCGGCCTGGCTGCTGCTGCTGAAAAAGGCCCCACCCCAGGGATTGGCCCTATTTCCAAGGAATAGTCAATACAAAGCCACTTGAAGAAGGCTTTTGCATCCATGGTCCCAAGGAAGGCCCAATTTCACTTCAAACACACATCAAGAACCTGGGCATAGTTTCCCTGGGGTAGTTTTCCAACAACAGTAATTGTTTTTTTATTCCAATATTCAGAATCCCAAAGCCTTAAATGTTCAAGGGTCCCCCAAAAGCCCAAGCCAATAAGAAGGCCAGGGTAATGTTGAAAATATGTCCAGATTCAATTGCAGGAAGAGCCAATAACGCCAGTTTTTATTAAGAAGCTTGGAGGGATAATGGGAAACCCTAAATTGAGCCATGGAGAAACACCAGGATATTGGGAAATTATGCCAGGAAATGACAAATATCCCTGCCAGAGTTGCAAGGCACTAATGGAAGTGAGACAGAGAGACTCTGTGAAAAACACAGGCGTGCCTGGGGCCCTTTGTCTGAAGCTGGTTTTTCCCTGCCCCACCAACAATCAATATCACACCCCTGGTACCCCTGGAATGCAGGACAGTGCCTACAGGTTTACTTTTTTAATCCTATGAGCACTAGGGCTTTTTCTTTGCCCATCCTCCAGTGTGGTCCCCATTTGGGGAAATTAAGAAAAGTAAATCTCTGTTTGCCATTGGTATAGGCTTGGATTTGGGTCTTGGCCTCCGAGGCGGAACTGGCCAAGTCTCTGTTTCCCCCTGGGAATTCCTGCATTATCTGAAATATCTTCCGTGGGGCTTCAAGGTTGTCTCTGGTGGATTTAAATCCATGTAAAGCTCCATGGAGGGGTGGGATATTGTGGTGAATCCCTGCCCTCGCCCTATCTCTGGCAAAGTTCAGACTCTTGGTGGGCCCTTTCTTTTTTGAAGGGTATTGAGCAAATGTCACACCTCTAGTTTTCTGGTTGCACAAACAGGAGCAAGGTGGCTTGCCTTTCCCTTCCTCCTTTTTTCTTTTTCCTTCCTTCCTTTCCCTCCTTCCCCCACTTTCCCTTTGGCCCAAAGCACAGTGCTTTTTGGTTCTTAAACCATTGCCCCTTGACCATAAAAATAAAACCTTGAAATCTTCCTTACCAAAAACCCTCTTTCTGAAGCCGTTTTTCCCCTTTGGTCTTTTGGGTGAAACTTTCCATGGTTTCCTCCTTCCTTGCCAGGAAGCCACCCTAGGAAAACTCTTCAGCCTGCCAACAAGGAGACCCAACCCTGGAAAGGCCCTTTAACAGCCTTGTGAAGCTGTCAGCCTGTTTCTAGGAGGGAGAACATCGTGTGGATTGGGGTGGCCACATGTTAGGAATTAAAGGACAAACCAACCTATCATAATATAATATATATAATCCCACCACCATTGTAATTTTTAGAAAGTATGGTAATCGACTTTAAAATTTCCAAGGGGGTCCAAAAGCTTAAAAAGGTTGCCCTGGAAGTTTCCATATGGTAAAACTGAAATTTATTGGGACTTTTATAATGTGGTTGAAACTTGTTTTAAGGCTGGAGACAAGCTCTTTTCAGTGCCCTAAACTTTTGCAATTGAGGTGGTGTTGGAGCCTTTTATTGGCCCCAGAAAAGGAAGAAAGGGGAGGGAAGGGGGAAGGAAAGCAGAGGGGAGGAGAAAAAAGAAAGATTACACTGAGTTATTGTCATCTCCACCACCACCACTGTAGTTTGCAGCAGCAACCCAGAAGGGGCAGCTGGAGTCATTGTTCATCAGGAGTAACAGAAGGTCCACTGGTTCCAATCTGGTCCAACATCGTCCAATCATCATCATCAGATTCATCATCGAAGTCATTATCATCATAATAGTATTCATTATAATCAGTCATCATCATCAGTCACTGTCAGCAGCAGCATCATTTAGTTATTGTAATCATTGTCAACACTATCATACTTTCATCATCATCATCAATAGTCCCATCATCAAATCATCATTGCTAATCAAGCCTTAGCCTTTGCCAAATCATCATCCATCATCCATCATCTCGTCATTGTCATCATACAAAACTCAATCAATAGCAATGTCATCAATCCATTATCTTCATCAATTTTGGTAAGTCCCCAAATCAATAATCCCATCCAAATGAAGTCCTTTGTCATCATCATCAAATTAAAGGTTTCCATTTTTTCCCACATCAGAAAATTGCTGTCCCAACATTCCACTCTGGCCTTGGATACTTTTTAGTGTCCACTTTTGCACAACCTGGGTTGAGAAGGCTCGATTTTAAGGGAATTGCCTTCATTGGCGAACCCTGGCTTGTTTGGCCATGGGGGTGTTATAATATTTCCCTTTCATTGTTTAAAGTAATGTGGGATCTCAGACCACTTGTAAAGATAGTGCCAAATCCCTAAGAGGTTTTTCCTGTGTAAGCAGGAGGCTGAACATGAAAGCCCCGAGAAGGAAGGGCCAGTAAAAGCCGCTTCCCCTCCATGGGCCTTAACTTCCGTATTTCCTTGCCTCTTTAGGTTTTCCCTACCTGAGCTTCCCTACCTGTGGGGCTTCTCTTCGTGAAATGAACTGAGGGACCTGGGACTTGTTAAGACAAATTAATCCTTTTCCTTTTCCCCGCAAGTTGGGATTATCAGAGTTTTTTTTTGTTTTATAGCATTTGGGGAAGTTCACAACTGAAAACAATCACCCCAATCCTACCATCACCATCATCAAATCAATTTTTGGTTCATCCAATAATTCCCATATCAATAAAGTCCCATTCCCTGATCATCCACACCATCAATCATTGTACTTATTTGTATCATCAAATCAAACATTTCATCCCCTTGGGAGTGAATGTCATCATCAATCCAATCACATGAAATAATTTTTGTAAGTCTTTTTTGGTTCTCAGCATCACATCATTGTAAAAGTCTTTTGTCATCAGATCACATCCATCACCATCCCCATCCATCAAGTCCATTGTATCAATATAAAGTAAATTCCTCATCCAAATCCAGTCATTTTTCAATTCAACCATATTTTTCATTAATCCCAAATGTAAAAGGTTTCCTTATACTAATCAATCATTGAGCAGTCTTTTTTCCATCATCCCAATGATCATATTGGGTTCCCATCAAATCTCAATAAGTAAAATTAAATCAACCATCATAGATCATTGTCATCACCATCATCCATTCCAAACCTTCACTGAACTCATGTCCCATTGTAATAGTAGTGGAAAAATTCTACTGTACAATCATCAACATCAAAACATCATCATTGTACTTTATCATTCCTAAGCACTAACCATTGAAAGGTCTTTTTTAATCATCACTTACTTGCCATCCATCGATCATCATCCCATCTATCTAGTCATTATCACCATCCACCGTTCATCATCATAGTTCATTATACATTCGAAACATCTAAAATCCATCATCATCATTGTCAAAAATGCCAATCATCCAATATCCATAAGGAACCTTTGTCCACTTTCACTGGTTAATTTCAAATGGATCCCAATCATTGTTTAAAAGTAATGCATCAACATCAATCAAAACATTAATCATTGTAAGTTTATCACATTCATCATATTAGTCCCCTTTTTTTTTTTCCTCATCACTCATCAAAAAGTTCAATTTGGTTTATCAAAATCACCAACATCATTGCCACCATAATAGTCCTTTGTCCCATATCATTGGCCGTCAATTCAATCCATCATAGTCCCACTGGTTCATCATCAGCAAAATTCAAATCATCGGTCATCATCCCAAATTCCTAATCCCACTTTGTCCATCAACCCAATCTCTTTTTTTGTTTTTGTTTGGGGTTTTTTTTTGGTTTTTTGAGAACAGGGTCTCACTGTGCCCCCCAGTTTCCTGGAACCTCACTCTGGGTACACCAGGCTGGGCCCTTGGAACTCAAGATCCTCCTCCTCTTGACTCCCCAGTTGCTAGGTTTTAAGGCGTGGCGTTTTTTTGCCCCCACACGCAGCTCAATCCACATCATCTTTTTTCATCTTCAAATCATAGTCAATTACCATCAACAATCCATCATCATCAATCATCCAATAATCATCATCAATCATCATCATCTAGTAAGTGTCTTTTCCTTAATCATCCTCTCCATCATTTGTAGCCTGGTTTCATCCTTACATGGAATCATTTTTTTGTCCTTTCATCGTCCATGGAAATCAATCACATTCAAACACCCATCATAATCAAATATCAATGGTCAATAGTTCTTGTTCCATCATCATACCCTTCTAATCAAGTCCATAATCAATCATCAATGGGAGTCTTTTTTGTCATCATCATCTCAACCATCATCAAAATTCATCACAGCCATTATCATTACTTTTCATAGTTAATTTAAATTAAAGTCAATGAGACTATCACTTTCATCAACAACTTATTATTGTGGTAGATTCATCAGCAAATCAATATCCTTCATAGTTCCATCATCTCTAGGACTTTTTTTGTTATATCATCAATCAAATCATCATCAAACATTCATTATTGGCCAGTCCCTTCAAATAAATCACTTTCTAATAAACTTTGTTCACCAATATCCCATCCCACCATATCAATATATTGACAGTAAAGTTCCTTTTTTTGGTCAATTATCATCGCAAATCATTGGGTTCCCTTTTTGAACTCATTTTAAATTTGCCATCCATCCAAGTCANACTTTTACTAAGTCCTAAAACACCATGTGTCCTGTAGACAGTGTCTAGGCGAAACTGGGTACTTGCTGAGCTCACGTCAATTAAATATGCCTTAATCGAATATACACCCGTGTCCCTCTCCCACCCATCCCCCCTTTCCAATTCACCATTTCAGTCCATTTTCTGATGCAGTCTTTCTGTTGTTCTTTTACTATGCCTCCCTCTCCATGAGAAATATTTATATCTGGGTTGTTGGTACTAGCATCCACATATGAGGGACACCATTTGTCGTTTGTTTTTCTGGGACTGTGTTACTTCACTTAACATAATGTCTTCCAGCTCCATCCATTTACCTGCAAATTTCATGATGTTGTCCCTCTTTACTGCTGCATAGTATTGCATTGTATACATGTACCACATTTTCTTATTGCAGCTCTGTTCACAATAGCAAAAAGCTGGAACCAGCCCAGGTGCCCTTCAACTGACGAGTGGATAGGCTTTTTGAAATTTTTCGATGCAATTTATTGTTTTGGGCAGAAGTTTACTGTTTCAGTCAGTTCTTTGACTCAGTCTTCTTGTTGTTTTTGTTGTTCCTTCCAATTTGTATTGCTCCAAAATATCCATATATATATACCACACATATACCAAAATTATGACATCTGAAAATAAACTATAGGTTGATTCCAAAACATGTTTAGGGATTAACATTTTGACAGTACAATTGTATGCAGGTAAAGAAAAATTATTACTTTGCATTCCTATATTACATAGCAAGTTGATGAGTAACATCAGATATTATATTTACTACAACAGATTGCATTACAAATAGATTTGATGCTAGGATCCACAAGTGAGGGACACATGTCATTTGTTTTTCTGGGACTGTGTTACTTCACTTAGCATAAATGGCTTCTAGTTCCATCCGTTTACCTGCAAAGTTCATGATGTCATCTTTCTTTACCACTGCATAGAATTCCATTGTGAAGATGTACCACATTTTCTTTGTTCACTCGTCAGTTGAAGGACACTTGGGTGGTTTCCAGCTCTTTGTTATTGTGGAGAGAGCTGCAATAAACATACATGAGCACGTATCTCTGTGATAGGATGAGTCTTGTGGGTATATACCCAGGAGTGGTATGACTGGGTCAGGTGGTAGGCTCATTTTGAGTCTTTCAAGAGTTCTCCACACTGCTTTCCATAGGGGTTGCATGAGTTTGCATTCCCACCAGCAGTGGATGAGTGTTCCCCTTTCCCCACAATCTCTCCAGCATTTGGTATCCTTTGTTTTCTGGATAATAGCTGGTCTTACTGGAGTAAGATGGAATCTTAAAGTGGTTTTATTTTGCATTTCCTTAATTATTGATGTTGAACACTTTTTAAGATGTTTCTCAGCCATCTTTACTTCTTCATCTGTGAAGTCTCTGTTTAGCTCTTTACTCCATCTTTTGAGTGAGTCGTTTGTTTTCTTTCTCCATTATTTTTTTTGAATAGCTTATATATTCTGGATGTTAATGCTCTGTCAGATGTATCACTGGTGAAGATTTCCTCCCACTCTGTGGGTTTTCTCTTCACTTCTTTGTTTCTTTCACTGTACAGAAGCTTTTGAGTTTAATAAGATCCCACTTGTCAATTGTTGACTTATTTCCTGTGCCACTGCTGTGTGATTTAGAAAGTCTTTTCCTACATCTATGTCTTGTAGGTTACTGCCAACATTTTCTTCTATCATTTTCAGAGTTTCCAGCTTCACATTGAGGTCTTTGATCCATTTGGAGTTGATTTTTACACAAGGTGAGAGGTAGGGCTTTAATTTTATTCTTTTACAAGTGGTGATCCAGTGCTAGACTCACATGGCCTACTTACATGCACTACTTATTTTCAAATATTTTAAAATATAGTTCTCTATCTGAACAGTAAAGGCAAGTTATCAAGAAGAAGATATACACAGTGTGCAGTGCTGTAGGATTTCAGAGAACACAAAGGCTCTGCAGGAGACAGAAAGTGTTGGTGCTGAGGGTAGTATGGCCTCTCTAGGGTGACCACATAGAAGAATAGCCATAGGAGAGAGACACCTATCATACCCCTTCCTAGAGACAATGCTTGCCCAATGATCCAATTGAGACTAGGCACAACACATATCCATCA
Source organism: Rhizomys pruinosus (assembly GCA_009823505.1). Classification (NCBI taxonomy): domain Eukaryota; kingdom Metazoa; phylum Chordata; class Mammalia; order Rodentia; family Spalacidae; genus Rhizomys; species Rhizomys pruinosus. The sequence continues at coordinate 214,724 of VZQC01010002.1, forward strand.
TCTCTTCCCCACATAGGTCTTGGCTTACTCAAGAGACCTTGTAGCACCTAAGATAGAAGACAGCAAAGATACCCACATCCCACAGGGGACTCCACACTCAGTCTAGGAGATAACCACTCTCAACACTCAGTCTGGGAAGACATTCACTCTCAATATTTAGATTAATATATACCTACCTTCTAGTCAGACTAAAAAGATACCTACCCTCCATACATGCTCCATACGCAGACTAGGAACACACCTATGCTCTGCAGTCCACCTAGTATAGCATGAGCCCTCCACACCACTCAGGAACACTCACCTTTAACATTCAGACTATGAAGACAACTCTCCCTATACCCTGTGGCAACACCTATCCTACACATACTCAGATTAGTAAGACACCTGCTCTCCACACACAGACTGGGAGGACACTAGTCCTCCACACTCAGAGACCATGGCATAGTTTCTACAATCTGCCTTTAGCCATATTTACAGTGGGAATCCAGAGAAAAATGTATGGTTGGTCAAGAAAGGAGCACATGCACATAGAGAGTTGTAGACAAGGCAGGTGCAGACAATGTGAATAATCTAAAGAAATCAGAGACATTAAACAAAACCTGTGATTGCCAAGGCAGAAAGAAAATTCCTTAATAGTGAGGCTTCTCCAACTGAAGCCCCAAGCTATAAAAATGTAAATACATGAATTCTTTCCTTTATGAAGAGAGTAATGGGGAAGGGAAGAGACCTATGGCTGCTGCTGCTGCTGCTGAAAAAAGGCCACCCAGGAAATTGCTTTCCCAGGATGAGTCATACAAGCACTGAGAGGCTACTGCATCCATGGTCCAAGGAGGCCCAATTACACTTCAAACACACATCAGAACTTGGCATAGTTCTGGGTAGTTCACACAGTATTAGGTTTTCACATATGCAGAATCAAGGCTTATGTCAAGGTCCAAAAGCCAAGACAGAAGGCAAGGTAATGTATCAGTGTCAGATTCATTGCAGGAAGAGCCAATAAGCCAGTATAAGAAGCTGTGATGATGGAACCTAAATTGCCATGGAGACCCCAGGATATTGGATATGCCAGGAATGAACAATATCTGCAGAGTTGCAGGCACTAAGTGGAGTGAGACCAAGAGAGACTCTGTGAAACACAGGTGCTGGGCTGTCTGAAGCTGTCTGCCACCACATCATATCACCATGTACCTGGATGGCAGACAGTGCTACAGGTTTACTTTTTATCCTAATGAGCACTGGGCTTTCTTTGCCATCCTCCCAGGTGTCCCATTGGAATAAGAGTATTCATTCTGTGCCATTGTATAGGAATGAAACTTTGTCTGGCTCGAGGCAGGAACTGCAAGTCCTGTCCTGGAACTTCTGCAGTTATCTGATATCTCCGTGGGCTTCAAGTTGTCTCTGTGAGTTATCTGTAGCTCCATGAGGTCGGGATATTGTGGTATATCCTGCCTCGCCTATCTCTGCAAAGTTCCAGACTCTGATGGCCTTCCTTTGAGGTATTGAGCAAAATGTCACACCTCTAGTTTACTGGTTGCACAAACAGGAGCTCTGCTGCTCCCAGTAGGAGCCAAAGTGGTTCACCCTTCCCTTCCTCCTTCCCCCCACTTCTTTGCCCAAAGCACAGTAGCTTTTGGTATCTAAACACATTGCTGACATAAATAAAACTGAGTCTTTCTCCCAGAACCTCTCTGAGCCCGTTTCCTTTGTCTTTGGGTGACTTCCCATGGTTCCCTCCCCCCTTCTTGCCAGAGCTCAACCTAGGGACTCTCAGCCTGCCAGCAGGAGACAACCCTGAGGCTTACAGCCTTGTAAAGCTGCTAGCCTGGTTCTAGGAGGGAAGAACATCGTGTGGATTGTGGCCACATGTGATTAAAGGACCAACAGACTATATATATATATATATATCCAACACCATTGTATTTTAGAAGTATGTAACTCGACTTTATTTTCCAGGGGCTCAAAGCTAAAAAGGTTGCCTGGAGTTTCCATAGTGTACTGAATATTGGACTTTTTAATAGTGTTGAAACTGTTAAGGCTGAGAGCTCTTCAAGTGCCTAAAAACATTTTGCATTGAGGTGGGTGTGAGCTTATTGGGGCCAGGAAAAGGAAGAAAGGGAGGGATGGAGGAAGAGCAGAGGGAGAGAAAAAGAATCACCACTGAGGTTAATGTCATCGTCACCACCACCACTGTAGTCAGCAGCAGCAGTGGCAGCACTGGAGTCATTGTCATCAGGAGTAACAGAGTCACTGTCATCGTCAACATCGTCATCATCATCATCAGATTCATCATCGAAGTCATTATCATCATAATAGTATTCATTATAATCAGTCATCATCATCAGTCACTGTCAGCAGCAGCATCATTTAGTTATTGTAATCATTGTCAACACTATCATACTTTCATCATCATCATCATAGTCATCATCATCATCATTGCCATCAGCTTAGTCTTTGCCATCATCATCATCATCATCATCATCGTCATTGTCATCATCACCATCATCATAGTCATGTCATCATCAATATCATCATCATTGTAGTCATCATAATCATCATCATGAGTCTTTGTCATCATCATCATAGTCATTTTCATCATCAGAGTCATTGCTGTCAACATCACTCTGCTGGATACCTTTAGTGTCAACTTGACACACCTGGGTTGAGGAAGGCTCGATTAGGGAATTGCCTCCATTGGACTGGCCTGTGGCCATGTGTATATATTTTCTTCATTGTTAAGTAATGTGGAATGCCTCAGACCACTGTAGATAGTGCCATCCCTAAGAAGGTTGTTCTGTGTAAGCAGGCTGAACATGAGCCAGAGGAGGAAGGCAGTAAGCAGCATTCCTCCATGGCCTGTACTTCGTATTCTGCCTCTAGGTTCCTACCCTGAGTTCCTACCTTGGGCTCTCTCAGTGATGAACTGGGACCTGGGACATGTAAGACAAATAATCCCTTTCCTCCCCAAGTTGGGATTTATCAGAGTTTTTTGTTATAGCATTTGAAGTCAAACTAGAACAATCACCACCATCACCATCACCATCATCATCATTGTCATCAATAACATCCCCATAATCATCATAGTCATTCATGATCATCAACACCATCATCATTGTACTTATTGTAATCATCATCACAATCATCCTTGGAGTGAATGTCATCATCATCATCACCATGATAATTGTAGTCTTTGTCATCAGCATCATCAACATCATTGTAGTCTTTGTCATCATCACCATCATCACCATCATCATCAAAGTCATTGTCATCAATATAGTATTCATCATCATCAGTCATTTTCATCACCATATTCATTATCATTGTAGTTCCTTATAACTATCATCATTGCAGTCTTTTCATCATCATGATCATATTGTCATCAAAATCATCATAGTAATTATCATCATCATAATCATTGTCATCACCATCATCATCACCATCATCACTGAACTCAATGTCATTGTAATCATAGTGATCACTGTCATCATCACCATCAACATCATCATTGTACTTAGTCATCCTAGCACTACCACCATTGAAGTCTTTTAATCATCACTACTTTTGCCATCATCATCATCATCATCATCATCATAGTCATTATCACCATCACCGTCATCATCATAGTCATTATCACCATCACCATCATCAAAATCACCATCATCATCATAGTCAATGCCATCATCAATATCATCATGGTAACCTTGTCACCTTCACTGTATTCTTTTCATGATCATCATTGTAGTAATGGCCATCAACATCATCACCATTATCATTGTAGTTATCACCACCATCATCATAGTCTTTTTTGTCATCATCACTCATCATAGTCATTGTTATCAAAATCACCAACATCATTGCCACCATAATAGTCTTTGTCATTATCATTGCCATCATCATCATCATAGTCACTGTCATCATCAGCATCATCATCGGTCATCATCATTCTAATCATTGTCATCACCATCATCTTTTTTGTTTTGTTTGGGGTTTTTTTTTGTCTTTTTGAGACAGGGTCTCCCTGTAGCCCCAGCTGTCCTGGAACTCACTCTGTACACCAGGCTGGCCTTGAACTCACAAAGATCCTCCTGCCTCTGACTCCCAAGTGCTAGGATTAAAGGCGTGTGCCACCACGCCCAGCTCATCACCATCATCTTTTCATCTTCATCATAGTCATTACCATCACAATCATCATCATCATCATCATCATCATCATCATCATCATCATAGTAGTAGTCCTTGTCTTATCATCACTCTCATCATTGTAGCCATGTCTTCATCATTAACATGATCATTTTTGTCTTTTCATCGTCATGATCATCACCATCACCACCATCATAATCAATATCATGATCATAGTCTGTCATCATCATTACCCTCATAATCATAGTCATCATCATCATGAGTCTTTGTCATCATCATCCTCACCATCATCATCATCAAAGCCATTATCATTACTTTCATAGTATTTATTAAAGTCACTGACATCACCTTCATCACATTATTATTGTGGTAATTAGCATCAGCATCAATATCTTCATAGTCATCATCCTAGACTTTGTCATCATCATCATCATCATCATCAACATCATCATCATTGCAGTCATATCATAATCATCATCTTCATAAACTTTGTCACCAATATCATCACCACCATCATCATCATAATCATGACAGTAGTCTTTGTCATTATCATCATCATTGGAGTCTTTGACATCATTGGTTATTGCCATCATCATCATCAAAATTGTCATTATTATCATAGAATTCATCATAGTCTTTGTCATCATCATTACCATTATCATTGTAGCTCCTTATAACTATCATCATTGCAGTCTTTTCATCATCACCATCATCATGATCATGTTGTCATCAAAATCATCATAGTAATTATCATCATCATAATCATTGTCATCACCATCACCATCATTATCACCATCATCACCGAACTCAATGTCATTGTAATCATAGTGATCATTGTCATCATTACCATCAACATCATCATTGTACTCAGTCATCCTATCACTACCACCATTATTTATCATCATACTCAGTATCATCATTATCATGATTGTAGTCATATCACCATCATCACTGTAGTCATGTCATCATCATCATCATCATCATCATCATTATACTCTTTGTTATCACTATCATACTGTTTTCATCATAATCACCACCATCACCATAGGCATTGTAGTCATCACAATAAGCATCAGAGTCATTACCATCATCATCATCATGGTCATGGCCATTATCATCACCATTCCATTATCATGATTACCATCATCATGATCACCATTATTGTAGCATTTCTCATAATCATCACTATCATTATCATGGCCGCTGCCATCATCAGGATCAGCATCAGTATCATAGTCAATATCATTATCATTGTAATCAGTCATCATCATCAAAACCATCATCATTATCTTTTCATAATCTTCATCATAGTCATTATCACCACCATCATCATGATCATCATAGTAGTCCTTTTCATCATCATCATCATCATTATCCTCATCATCAACATCATACTCTGCTGTCATCATCACTCTCATCATCATAGTCATCATCAGCATCATCACTAGAGTCTTTGTCATCATCACCATCAACATCATCATCATCATCATCATCATAGTTATTGTCATATTTGGAGTCACTTTCATCATCACCACCAGTAGTTTTTATTAAAGTCCTTGAGATCATTTTCTTCACCATAATTATCATAGTAATTCCCATTAGCATTATTATTGTAATCACTGTGATCACCACCATCATCATACTCATTATCATCATTATCACCATCATCATCTTTACATCATCATCACAACCATTAGCATCATCTTCATGGTCTTTTTCTTCATCATTATCACCATCATTATTGTTGTTGTTATCATTATCATCATCATGATAATCATCATACAGTTTTCATCATCATCTTCATACTCATTGTCTTCGTACTCATGTCATCACCCTAACTGTAGTCTGCCTCATCATCATAATCACCATCATTGTAGTCTCTGTCATCATATTACCATCATCGTAGTCATTGTCATCTGTGGAGTCATTGTCATCATCATCACCATGATCATCATTGTAATCATTATTGCAACCACTGTCATCATCAGCATCAGCATCATAGTCATTATTATCTTCATCAGAGTCATTGCCATCATCATCATCATCATCCATCATCATTTATTCACTTGGTCTATGTCATCATGGTAATCATTGTCTTCACCATCATCATCATATAATGTCAATCATCAACATCATTGTAGTCTGTCATCATCACTATCATCATAGTATCGTGTAGGAAGATCCAGTTTGAATTAGGAGCTAGTTCTCAGCTAGCACCCATCAGGGTACCATGTGGGAGTTATGGGGCTCCTCTGACTCCACCCCAAGAGGGAGCAAATATAGCCCAGTCACATGATGCAGTGGCGCAGAACTGGGAGTCTGTGATTGGCTCTGGGAGCTAACATCATTTTGCTTATAAAAGCGAGTTGTAGCAGGCAATAAAGTTAATTCTCCACTACCATCATTACACAGAATTTCTGGCCATTATTTCTGCATGCATACAGGCCAAAGCAGGCCTAAATTTCTAGTGTTGTAGCCAGTGGGTTGGACCACCAACCTGGTAAGCTGGTGTGGGGCTGGAAGGAGATCTATCAGATCACCAGCTGTGAAGTGAATTGTGAGTGGGTGTAGGCTGAAGATAAGCCATCAGCCATCAGCCTGAAATTCCTGTCCAGAGACCAGCAGTCTTTGGGCAGGTGGGAAAGCACGGCTAAGATGGGAAACATTAGGTTTTCCCAGGCTAAGGACCTGAGTTAGAAGTACCTCTCAGGTCAGGATATGGAAGTAACCAACTGACCTCTGTGCTGAGGGGTCAGTTTCCTACAGTGGCCGCAGGCAGGCACTGTGCCATCCTTCCCTTAGCAGGACTGTGCTATACCTGCTGGTAGCAAGAGAAGCTCCCACAGTATTGTCATCATAATCAACATTGCTATCATCACTGTAGTTAAAATCATCATGATCATCATCATCATTGTAATTATCATCATTACGATCTTTATCATTATAATTATCATTGTAGTCACTTTCATCATAGTAGTCACTGTCATCATCAATCATCATCACAATCATCATTACCATCATCTTTGTAGTCTTTGTCTTCATCATCACCAACATCATTGTCATAGTCATAATTATCATCATTGTCATAATCTGTCATCTTAATATTCTTTTCCTCATCATTATAGTCACTAACATCATCATAGCCATTGTCATCACCATCATCATGTTAGTCATGACCATTGTCATAGTAGTCATGTCATCATCATCACCATCATCACCATCATCATAGTATTTGTCATCACACTCATCATAGTCACTGTCTTCATCATAATCACCACCACATAGTAATTATCATCATGATCATCACATCACCATCATCATAATCATCAGTCATTGTCATCATAATCTTCTCATTATTATCATCACTATCATCATAGTTATCTCCATCATCATAATCATCATTATTACTCTCATCTTACTCATTGCATCATCAATCATCATCATCATCCTTATCATCATCTTTGGAGTCATTGCCATCATCACCACCATCATATCATTGTGGCCATGCCTACATTATTGTAGTCATTGTCATCACAATCACCTTCATCATACCTTCATCATCATAGTCTTTGTCATAATCACTATCATAATTACTAACATCATGATAATCATCATCATCACAGTTATCATCCTCCTCCTCATCATCATCATCATCACAGGGGTCATTGCCATCATTACTATCATCATCATAATCATCATCATCATCACTGTCAGCATAGTAGTCATGTCATCATGGTCATAGTCGCTGCCATCATCATCACCATCATTATAGTCATATCATCATAATCATAGTATATGTCATAATCATCATCATAATTGGAGTCACTCTTATCATCACCACTATCATCATAGTCTTTGTCATCATAACGATCATCACAGCCATTATCATCCTCATCATAGTCATTATCATCACCATCATCTTTTTCATCATCATCATATTATTATTATTATCATTATTATTATAGTCTTTATCATCATTACCATCGTCTTCATAGTCCTTGTCATCTTCATCATCACCATCATCATAGTCACTGTTATCATCACCATTGTTACTGTACTCATTTTCATCATCACTATTATCACTGTAGTCATTAGCATCATCATCATCCTCATAATTATAGTCATGTCATCATCATTATCATCAACATCACCATCATTCTAGTCTTTCTCATTATCATCATAGTCTTTGTCATCATCATTGCTCTCATCATAGTCATTGTCATCATCATCATAATCACCATCGTCATCACCATCATCATTATAGTTTGTCATCATCACCATCATTAGTCTTTGTCATCAACATCATAGTCATTATCATTATCACCATCATCATTATAGTCATGTTCATCATCACAATCATCATTGGAGTCACTGCCATTATCACCACCACCACTGTAGCCTTTGATATCATCATCGTCATCGTAGCCATTGTTATCATTGTAGTTTTGTCATTAACATCATCATCCTTATCATTGTAGTCACATGTCACCATCAATGCAATCATCACCATTACTATCACCATCACTGTAATCATTTTTATCATCAGCAATCATAGTCATTGTTATATTAGAGTCATTATCATCATCATCGCCATCATTATAATCTTTGTGATCATTATCACCAACATGTTATTATCATCATCATCTTTCTGGTCCTTGAAATCTTCATCATCACTGTTATCATTCTAGTCATTGTCATCATCACCATCATTGTAGTCTTTGTCATGATCATCACCATCATCATACTCACTGTCATTGTCAACTTTATCATAGTCATTGTTATATGATCATTGTAGTCATTGCATCATCACCATGATCATCTTAGTTATTACCATATCATCATGATCACTGTAGTCATTGCAGTCACTGCATCATCACCAGGATCATTGTAGTCATTGCATCATCACCATGATCATCGTAGTCATTACCATATCATCATGATCACTGTAGTCATTGAGGTCATTGCATCATCACCAGGACCATTGTAGTCATTGCATAATCACCATGATCATTGTAGTCATTACCATATCATCATGATCACTGTAGTCATTTTGGTCATTGCATCATCACCATGATCATTGTAGTCATTGCCATCATCATGATCATTGTATTCATTGTTGTCATCATCACCATGATCATTGTAGTCAATGTCATCATGACCATGATCATTGTAGTCATTGTCATCATCATGATCATTATCACCATGATCATCGTAATTGCCATCATCACCATGATCATCATAGTCATTGTCACCATCACCATGATCATTGTAGTCATTGCCATCATGATCATTTGTCACTGTCATCATCATCATCATCATCATCATCATCATCATTGTAGTCATTGACATAATCACGATAATCATTGTAGTCATTGCCATCACCACCATGTTCATTGCAGTCAAAGCATCATCACCATGATCATTATAGTCATTACCATTATCATGATTATTATACTCATTGCATCCTCACCATGATCATTGGTCATTACCATCATCGTTACAATCACTGTAGACATTGTCATCATCACCATGATCATTATAATCATTGAAATCATCACCATGATCATTGTAATCATTGCCATCATCACCAATGATCATTGTAGATATTGCCATCACCATGATTATCATAATCATTGCCATCATCACCATGATCATCATAGTCATTGCCATCATGATCATGATCATTGTAGTCAGTCATCACCATGATCATTGTAGTCACTGTCATCATCATGATCATTGTAGTCATTGCATCATCACCATGATCATTATAGTCACTATCATCATGATCGTTTTAGTCATTATCCTCATCAGGATGATCACTGTAGTCACTGCCATCATCACCATGATCATTGTAGTCACTGCCACCATCACCATGACCATTGTAGTCATTGCCTCATCACCATGATCATTGTAGTCATTGTCATCATAATTATCTTAGTCATAGCGTCATCACCACAGTCATTGTAATTATTGCCATCATCATAATCATTGTAGTCATTGCCACCATCACCATGATCATTGTCATTGTCATCATCATGATCATCATAGTCATTGCATCACCATGATCACTCTGATCATTGCCATCATCACCATGATCATTTTAGTCATTGCCATCATCGCCATGATCACTGTAGTCATTGCCATCATCATAATCATTGTAGTTATTGTCATCATCATCATGATCATTGTCATCATCACCGTCATCATAGTCATTGTTATAATCATCATCATCATCATCATGTGTGTGTATGTGTGAGAGAGAGAGAGAGAGAGAGAATGAGAATGCAAGTGTGCCATGAGTTATGTGCGGAGGTCAGAGAATAGCTTTGATGATGTGGATCTTTCCATCTGCCTTTACATGGTTCAAAGGATCAAACTTGGGCTACCATATTTGTGCCACAAGTGCCTTCCTCTCTGAGCCATCACCCTGGCCATAGCTCTACATCTTTGTTCAGTGTTTTCATTTTTATGTTTGTTTCAACAGGTAGTTTAGGAGACATTTTTCCTGGAAAGTATTACTTCTGTCAGTTATTTTGTTCACAGTGACACAAAAGTAACATATAGAAAAATTCATACTTGCAATAGATCCAACAGCAAAGCCTTAAACAAAATTCACACATGTTCTCAGTTACTTTTCCTGTTGCTATGACAAAATACTCTGATAAAAGCAACTTAGGAGAAAGGGTCTCCTTTGGATTCCCAGTTTAATGGTGTAGTCATGTGACCAGGAGCTTGAGGCAGCTGGTCACACCATCAGGAAGCGGAATAAGAGCGACGCTTGTGCTCATCTCAGGACTCAAGTCCAAGGAGTGATACCACCCTCTCTGAGGTCTTCTCAACTCAATTCACCTAATCGAGATAATCCCTCACAGTCAAGCTAAGAGGCAAATTTACTCAAAGTAATCCCTCCCTGGGCCTGGTGGCACATATACCTTTAATCCCAGCAGAGACAGAGGCAGGCATATCACTGTGAGAATGGAGCCAAACTTGGATGGTCTATATAGCAAGTTCTGGATGTTCTAAGGCCATAGGGAGACCCTATCTCAAAAAATTTTAATCTAAAAGCCCCTCATTATGTATGCCTGGAGGTTTGTCTCAGGTGATTCTAGATCCATTCAAGTTGGCAATCAACATTAATCATCACAACACACAACTAAAAAACTGCCACCTCCATCTCTCAACCTTTTCTTCAGAGAACTGAAGGAAAAGCTTATGCCTAAACCTGAGTAGGTGGTGCCCGAGGAATAACCTGCCAGCCAGAATGGGCCTAGAGAAGGGTAGAATTGCAGACTCCTCTGCTGTGCTTCAGATCTATGTAAGAAGCTCCGTCACAATCTTGAGTGAGGTACAGAACTGCAGAGCTCTGGCAGATTTGGGGAGGGTACAGATTTACATGTGGGCTATTTGAAGGTATCGATACTTTGGAGTTTTGTTAAAACTGTTATTTCTGGGGATCCCTGAAGTTCAACTAAATAAATTAGATGGCAATGAATTTTGGGGAGGAGCAGAATGCTATGATTTAAACACAAAGTCTCCTCACAGCCAGTGTTTGGAATTTATTCTCCAGATGTCAGGAGCACTGTGGATGGCTATGGAACATTTAGCAGGTAGGGCTGGCTGGCAGAGGTATGTCAGCAGGGGCAGGCCTTGAAGGTTGAAGTACCCAGTTCTGGCTGTGTAGGAAGATCCAGTTTGAATTGGGGGCTAGTTCTCAAGCAGCACACCTCAGGGCACCACATGGATGAAAGTCAAGGGATTTCTCTGACCCTGCCCCAAGGAGGAGCAAACAACGTGGCCTAGGTGCATGATGCTGGGTGGGGCAATGGTGTGCAGTGGCGTGGAGTTGAGGGACCTATGACTGGCCCTGGAAACTGACGTCATTTGGTTTATAAAAGCAGGCTGTAGCAAGGAATAACTTTGAATTTCCCAGTAACATCATCATGGAACTCCCAGCCATCATTTTATTAATTATTGTGCACATACAGGCCAAGGCAGGCCTGCATTTCATTCAGGTGGCCAGTGGGTTGGACAGAGATCCCCATGTGGACCACCAATCTGGGTAGCTGGTGCTGTGAGTGGACATAGGCTGAAGATAGGCCAACACCCATCAGCCTGGAAATTCCTGTCCAGGGTTCAGCAGTCTCTGGGCAGGTGGGAAGTCATGGCCAAGAGTGGAACATGTGTTTCATGGGTCCAGGCTAAGGGCCTGAATTGGAAGTACCACCCAGGCCAGGCTATGGGAAGTAGCCAGCTGGTCTCTGCCCTGAGAGGCCAGTTCCCTACAGCAGCTGCTGGCAGGTGCTGTGTCCCTGTCCCCGTCCCCTTAGCAAGGCTGCATGGTCCTTGTTTGGCACAAAAGAACCCTTCCTACAAGGCTATTGGCTCTTTTCCTGGTCCACACACTGCTGCTATAAGAACTGCACCTTCTTCACTATAGTGCTCTAAAATGGTAAGCCAAAGTACTTCTTCTCCTAAGTTGCTGCTGTTGGGTATCTTGGTTACAATGATATACAGTGACTAATATAGGCACTTTCCACTGCTCAGGAAGCCCACACTTGAAACCATCTACTTTTTGTATAGCATTTTAGCTGATATCTCCAAGAAATCAGACTTTCCCCAAATCTTTAGAAATTAGAAACCTTGGACACTGTTCTTGTGTAGAACCCAGGTCTAAAACAGCAGAGAATGTTTTCTCCTCAAAAGCAAACTTGGTGTTGCTGTGGATGAGTTTTTTCTTTTGTAATTTCATTTCAGTCACATTCTTGGATAATTCCCCATGATAGTCCTAAGAAAACATCAAACCAACAAGACTGATCTATCCTAGTGAACTCCCATTAAGAGAGTCACCACATGCCTCTCTCTACTGACCTTCTTTCCTGGGGGAGTCCACCAGTCCCAGCACTTTGCACCGTCTACCCTGAATATTCCTCACCTGAGGGGTTTGTGCCACACTCACCCAGTAACTCAAATTCAAAAGACAAGAGCTACTCTTAAGCCTAATTTTTCTCTCCCTACTACACCAGCCTTCAATTGTGTAAACATCGTTTCCTCTCCCACCTAAGTTCTGCTACCCACTGATCATTTTGCTCATGCCTTTCAGGTGACCACTGACCCATGCGTGGTTCACTCCTAGCCACTCAGACCTCACTCATTTAACGTTGCGTCTTCTCTGAGTTTTGCTCCGATGTTTAATATAAACCAGCCCTCTTGTGAGTGTGTAGCACATTGCTCCACAGCACACTGTACTGTCTTCAGGGTTGATTTGTCAGGGAGGATCAGCTATGTCCTCCTGCCAAGAGCAGTGCATGCATATGAGTATACACTCAAAATGTGGTGAATGGGGGGCTGGAGAGATGGCTCAGAGATTAAGAGCACTGACTGCTCTTGCAGAGATCCCGGGTTCGATTCCCAGCACCCACATGGCAGCTAAGCACCGTCTTTAAGCCAGGCATGGTGGTGTGCACTTTAAACCTAGCACTTGGGAGGCAGAAGCAGGGGGATCTCTGTGAGTTCAAGTCCAGCCTGGTCTACCAGAGCGAGTTCCAGGTCAGCTGGGGGCTATAGGGAGACCCTGTCTTAAAAGAACAAAAAAATGTGGTGAATGGACATGTGATGAAGTCTTGTTGCAATCTGGGGTGTGGATGGAAGGACATGCTATTACTACACAGTAGATGCCCTGTAATGTGGAGAACACAGCTCCTTCCTGAGACTGCTTTATGAGAATTTGGGAAGTGAAATCCAGAGCCCAAAAGGTATCATGCCTGCTCTCAAGTGGCTTAGTGCAAAGGAAAACAGAGCACTCCATCCTGGCCTCAGTAGGCATAACTCAGTCCACGGCTTCTACCTCATGGCAGAGAAGCCTGGAACTGTTGATCTCCTGTGTGGTCAGGAGTGGGGGAATCTCGACAAATGTGTAGTAGTGCCGCAGCCAGAATGCAAGGAGGGGAGAATTGCTCTTTTGAGGGACCATGGGAGCCAGAGGCAATATACAAACTGTATAGCTAAGAATCTGGCATCAGGAGTATATTGGGCTGCAGAGTTCATAAGTCTATTAAAATACTACTAAAGGGAAGCTGTGGTAGACATTTTGGCAGGGTTTTTTGCTAGTGGGAGTGCTGCAGACAGAGGGAGAGCTGCAGTCCATCTTTGACAAGCCAAGGTCTCTGGATCATTCCTATTGATGGTCTGTGTCTCATGCACAGACTTCTGTCTTCCCTTTGTTTGGGGGAGAGGTGTTGCATAAAGATTTCAGTCATCTTCAGCCCCTCTTGATGTAGTTAGGATTTGATGTCAAGGTCCTCCTCAGCTTCCCTCCAGCAGACTCTACTCCTCCCACCAGGGCCACATTGTCTTCAAAGGTGTCCAACCTTACACCAGGCCAAGAGGTCCCTGGGGACATAAGGTTCATATGGCAGCAGATCTATGTCAAAGGGGCCATTTCACAGCACTGACCAGAGCAGGTCCTTCAGTCTACTCTGGAGATCACTGCGAATATAACAGCAAGTCTTCCCGAGTCTGTCTATCTGAGGCATCCTGTGGCCCTGGAGCATGCTTGGCCTAGGTATGCAAGGCTGGTCAGAAATGCAAAAACAGTTGAAGCCCCAAGATAGCCTCAATCCAGGAGTGGGATAGTGAATGAAAACTCCCTTGGGCATCCTGAGGTGTTCCATACAGCATCCCTGGGCAAAGTCCAAGTGCCTGCAGCAGAGGCCCATACAACAGTGTTCTCCATTAGTAGGGTCATTTTGTGGCTGTGCCATCAAAGCAGCTATGCAAAACCCACACCTAGCTACACATTCTTTTGCCTCTGAAAGTTTGGAACTTTCAGCCACTGTAAACAAGGGCCCTGAATTTTCTGTTTCTCACTGGGTCCTGATGATTATGTAGCTAGTTATTTATCAGTATCTTCCCTTGTGAGCTTCTCTGGGTGATCTCTGCACTGAGGAAACTCAAATTCTGACATCAGAAAACACTTACCCTCCTTTCTTGTATATCTCCTATCTCCTTCCATCCTGAACCTGTTCACAAGGTGTCCCAGTGTTAATCTCTTTTACTCCTCCAAAGTCCAGCTTGGATGAATAGAGGTGGAACACACAATATATGCTATGAAAAAAAAAATCAATGACATGGCCTTTTGCAAAAGGCTTTCTACTGCAGGGCATTTAAACTTCTCTCTTTCTCTCTCTCTCCTCTCTTTCTTTCTTTCTTTCTTTCTTTCTTTCTCTCCCTCCTCTGGTTATCTTTATGCATATTGTAACAATACATTACAGAGAGGCGCACATGTGAGCTTCTATGTAAATAGAGCTGGGTTCTTCCCAATAGGGGCTCAGCCTCATCATGACTTGCTACAGATCTCCTCTATCCCCCAGACTCTTCCAGTCAGTACATCTATCCTTTTAGAGAGCCCTCTAGTCCAAAGCAAAAATGTACCTTCCTTTTTCTTTTAATCTTAGTTTTATTTTAGTATACTTTATAAATAAGAACTATATTTTAGGTACATTATATGATTATATATACAAATGTATACAAACAATTGTAAAAAGAAAAAGACAGTAAATGCAAAATTAACTATTAAACCACTTAAGTGTGTGACCGTGCTCTGTTAGTAACTATAATTGCCCATTTGATTGTACTTAACTGTAGGATCTCAAAGAAAAGGACTTTTATCTTTTAGATATTCTATAGTTAGAAAAAATTATATTCAATATCCAGTATTATACCATTTCCTGGGCCAGTGTTCAATTATTAATTTGAGCTGATGAGACTATAAAAAATCTTAGCAGAGAGACAGCAGAGAAAGAAGAATGGAGCTAGCTGAAGCTTTCCCTGCCCTTGGAGAATGCTCTGTGCCAGCCACGCATCTGTTATGTTAGAGGTGATATTAATTTAGTATTTTAAATCACTGATTCTACTGAGCTTCACATGTACATGTCGGGCACCTGTTACAGGTTCAACATGGATTAAACATTACGAAGGTAAAGATGCATCAAAGGTAAAATTCCAATTCTCAGGTTTTAAGTCTGGCCGGGAAAGGAATTTACTTATACTTGAAAACTGTGGTCAGATCAAAAAATATATATTTATATAGAATATATACTAAAGAAAAACAATTAGA
The DNA here is from genome assembly GCA_009823505.1 of Rhizomys pruinosus. Taxonomy (NCBI): domain Eukaryota; kingdom Metazoa; phylum Chordata; class Mammalia; order Rodentia; family Spalacidae; genus Rhizomys; species Rhizomys pruinosus. Next base: position 230,976 of record VZQC01010002.1, read on the forward strand.
TGTTTAGATGTTCCCTTGCTCAAGCATTCAAGTCTCTGCTAGAATGTTCTGTATCAATGGGGCCTTCTCGGACAAACTACCAGCAGCCTCCCTTGCACCTGTATCCCTTTTCCTCCATTCATTCTGTCCCAGAACCTGTCAGTGCTAATCATGCTGATGCTTTGTAAATTAGAAGTTGTTGTCCTCCCCCTCCATGGTGGAAGGCAAGCTCTATGAGAGCAGGAACTTGTCTGTTCATCCTTCAGCTGTCTCACCTGGAAGACTGCTGGCTCACAGAAGACATTCAAGATGTAGTTTATGAGTTAATATTTAAGGAATGAATCATACAATGCCACTGTATAGTCTGATGTCATGTGAATTCAGACCTCTTCCAGGAAAAAGTGTAGCTCCCATACAGAAACTGTGAACTTCCCAGGAAACAGAAGCTCCCTCTCCCAAATCAGCTCAGCCTTGTGAGCCATGCCACCAGGCTGCACCACAGTTTGCTGATTGACAAGTCTATCCCAAGCAAGCACTGAATTTGTATGAATGCAAATATAGGCAGATGTGTACATCTGTGACCAATGGATAAAGAAGATAAGTGAACATGTTCTCTAACTCTGAACATCTGTGCCTAGACTGGTGCTAATATTAAATGTTCGCATAATTAGAGCAAATAAATTTCATTTATATCTGAGCCATGATTTCTAAAGACAGACCCTGTTCAGTGTGCCTTATTAAAAAAAAAAAGAGGAACAAAAGTAATCAGACAGCTGGGCATGGTGGCACACACCTGTAGTCTCAGCGCTTGAGAGGCAGAGGCAGGCAGATCTCTGTGAGTTCAAGACCAGCCTGGTGAGTTCCAAGACAGCTGTGGCTATAGGTAGACCCTGTCTCAAAAATACACCCCCCCCAAAAAAAGCACTCAGACAACACTCTGATCTAGACAGTCAACTGCGCTAGATCAGAAACTGCCCTCCCCCGTGTTGTTTTCCCACATTTGTGTGTGTGTGTTACAATCCTTGTGACGTATCGCCCTCAAGTTGGACTTGGGATATCTTACTCTTACAAGTTTGCTTCTAGGAAATCCCCTGAGAACAGAGGCATACCTTTGCCATTGACCCTGAATGTGGCCACCAAGGGCCTGGGGACTATCACTACAGTACATGCAGAGTGACTTTGGGGTCCATGGATGAGGACCTTTTCCCCTTGCTTGCTCTGCAATGCCTGGAGTCTCTAGTCCACCATGCCTTCCCCAAACTCCTTTGGATCCGCTATCTACTCTGCACCATGCAGCAGCTCTGGTCTTCACTTTGTATGACTTGCTGCCTCATGTTCCAGCCACATTAGGGCAGGCAAGGACTTCTTTGCTGCCTGGAGAAGTTAGTGTCTAGTCCACAGTGTAACAGCAACTCTGTCTCAGACCCTGGTAATACCCACAGACATTATCCACATTGACACAGTTTCTGTTCTCAGTGTGCTCTGTGTTCACCTGAGTAAACCAGTCTTTACGACATGGCAACTCTAGCTAAGCACCAATAAGTGAAAGCTTTTATCAGTTTCATTAAATATTGCAATAACTCCACTGCAACAAGAAGGCATTCAAACTAAAGGAAAACAAAATGTTCTAGAAAGCCTCCTCTTCATAGGATGGAGACAGCCAATTTTCCCTTAAGGACTTAGCAACATCCCCTACAGAGCAGACAGACCTGTACTGGTAATGAGGAAACCAATTTTTTTCTCTTTTCTAACCTGTTTCCCTCTGGCCCACACTTCTGATTGTGGCAGGCTGTTCAGCCAATCACAGCCTATCCACCTACAAAGGGACAATTGCACTGTCATCTAGAATGAAAACATCGAGATAAAGAGAGCAGTTGTGGGGGCTGGAGAGATGGCCTAGTGGTTAGGAGTGCCAACTGCTCTTGCAGAGGACCCGGGTTCAATTCCCAGCACCCACATGGCAGCTGAAAACCGTCTTTAACTCCAGTTCCAGGGGAATCCGATGCCCTCTTCTGACCTCCACAGCATTGCACGACACGGGTGCACAAATCTACATGCAGACAGTACACATACAAGAATAAATAAAAATTAAAAAAATAAGGACTTGCTTAAAAAAAAAAGAGAGCAGTTGGGTCAGGACCACATTCTCTCTACCTTTTTGGAACAAACCAAGCTCTGGGAGGACACTTCCAAGGTGTGCCTAATTCCTCCTTATTCCAAGTTCACCCTATTACATAATTGTTTCATGTACCTCTACAAAGCTGGTTTTAGAAAGGAAAGTGAAATTTACCTATGAAATATTTTATATGATGTGAAACTATCCCCTCCTCAGTCTTTACTCCAGCCCCTGGGTACAAAGCATGTTTTATTAACACAAGGCAAGTGCTCAATTTAAAGAGGACGGTGGGCATTAAAGCAGATTGTTTTATGTCTCTGACACGAATACTCTGGGTGGATGAACTATCAAGGCCTGGGTTTAAGTGTGATTAATGCCTAGTCCTTGGAAAGCATCCAGACTTATTAAATCTGATGGAGTAAAACAGCATAACTTTCTCATATTATTTCCAAGAGATGTGATTAGCCTGGCATAGCAGTGAATGAAACTGCGGGAGGCAGCCCTGTGAGGGGGATGGGACTGCCACTGTATTTACAAAGAGTTAGACAGAGTGGAGCATTTTTAGCAAGTACAGGCAGAGTTCAATTACTTCCAGCCAAGGATAGGAGTAAAGGCTGAGAAGCCAACACAATCCTCCTGCATGTTCTGTGACTTAGTCCACACCCTAACAGCAGACCTATTGGGATGAAGGGAATCTGATAAAAGTTCACTCCTCTCACCTGCAATGAATAATCTATGCCTCCATGTATCTCACATCATACATACACATACCTGTCAGCTTATATGCTGTTGTTTCCTAGGAGCACTGGGATGCCTACATGCACATCACAAGTACACATACCTTTCTTGCTGGCATAGCTGAAGCACAGGAGGGAGTTATTTGGTGTCCCCCTTTCCACGGAGCACAAGCTTAGTTTTCTGCCATGGTTCACTCCAACCATTGAAGGATGTGACATTTCAAGGATTGTGTCCATTTCACCTTTCCTGACAAGCTTTGTGGGTCCCCAGGGTATGTGGTTCAGGAACTGTGAACATTCTTGATGAAGTCCCTCGGTTTACCCTAACAGAGAAAATGCCCAAGGCCTCAAACCCAGAACAGAGAATTCCAGGCTGAATGGAATGAAATCCCCATATCAAACTAAGAAGCCCCGTGCCAGGAGGAAATGAGTGTACCCTTGCTGCCATGAAAGGATGAGAGGGCCACCGACCACTGGGAGTCACAGCTGAGTCCAGCATTTCATGTACACTCTGCCATGACTTTAAATTCAAGAGATCCAAACACTTGGATTGGGGTTTTTTTCTGTAAGGAACAGAAGCACAACAAAAACATTTGTAATATCTGAGCCTGTACCAGTCAACGACAAATCCCAAGCAAACCTGAGAGTAGAAAGGACGATACCCCACCCCCATGCAGCTCGGAGCTGATAGAAGAATAACAAATACAAAAATCTGCCAAACAACAAAGCTTCAATTTATTATACATGCTCATCAGTTTAACCCAAAACCCTTAAAAGCCTGAGGCTGATCCAGCCCCTTTAATACCGGTCCTGAGCACGCCTGGATCAAGGCCCAGCCCAGCCTGCTTTGTCTGTGAAGATGAAAGCCAGGCGAAAACAGGTGAAGGCTTTTTTGAATCATCACCTGCAATTAAGCAAAGTTAAACCAAGAAGTAAGCTGAACTCCCTTTACAAAGACACCCCCGCAGCAGGTGGATGCTTGCGTGGATTGCCTGGTGTCTGTCTCCAGACACACTCACCAAAGAGTGAGCCTTTGCTAGATCCAGGACTGAACATGCCAGATGGCTATAAGAAAAAGTGCAGTAACACATGTGCACACATACACACACACACACACAGATAAGACACAGAAACACAATATACCCATATGCACACTCAGAGGTACATACAGACAACATACAGAAATACACACACACACACACACACACACATACACACACACAGAAGTCCAAACACACTAGACACAAATGTAAAGATATACACACACACAGAGCAGACAGAGAAGCACAGAGACACAGAATCAGATGTATACAGAGAGATGCATGTAGGCAAGGTCACACACACACAGACACAATGCAGAGTAGTACAGAGAGACACAAACCAATGTACACAGACTAGACAAACACACAGAAGGACACAGCAGACACAGGGATGCACAGACACACTTCCAGATACACATGCAGAAATACAAATAGGCAAACACCGTTGCACACAGACACAACACAAAGAAATACACAAAAACAAAAGCAGAGAAGTATAGACTAGACAAAAATGCAAGGATATACACAGACACAGACACAGACAAATACTCAGATGCACACACAGAGATCTACCCAAGCACACAGTTGCACACACAAAGACATGCACAGGCTAGACACAAAAATGTGGGTACAGAGGCATTGTCCACATCATCTGTGCTCATTCCCTACCTATATTTTTTAATGCTTGCCTTTCCCCATTCTTTTGGAAACAAGGTCTGAACCACAAGTCTGCATTAAGTCCTGACTGTATAAAAGCACTGCAGCCTTTCTTTTCTCTCTTCTACACCGAGCCCCAATCACTAACAACTTTTGAGTCTTTTCAAGAGGCAAAGAGTGTGCCCTAGCAAAGCATTTGTTCTGGCCTGTTCAGGGGAGGCTTGCACACTGTTAAGGCTTGCACAGTGGAACCTCAACTCTGAAAGAACACTGAGACTGGACTAAGGCACCCACACACTGTGCCACAATTCTGTGTTGCCACTTTGCAACATCTGGTAGAAAAGCCCAGCTGGCTGAAAGTGTATGGGGTTCATATCTGTGGAGGAGCTGTCTTCTGGGACATGAATTCATTCCAACTATCTCACTCCTACCCATGCCCCTCACTGCTTCTACAGAAATAGTTCCACCTGGGGCTGGAGAGATGGCTCAGGAGTTCGATTTCCACCACCCACATGGTGGCTAACAACCAATTGTAACTCCAGTTATAGGGGATCCAACACTCTCTTTTGACCTCTGCAGGCATTGCATAACATAAGCACACTCAAACACATGCACACATATGCATAAAATAAAATTAATAAATATTGTTTAAAAAGAAAAAAAAGAAATAACTCCACCAGCACCTGCCTGCCCATCAGCAGTGTGGACAATGATGTCCTCACCCAGAGTTTTCTATAGAAAGGAACTTGCCATTGAAGCAAGCTTCAAGTCTGTGTGGGGCCACAGGGACAACTCAGTAGTCAGTCCCCCATAAGCTTTGATTTCAGACACTTCAAGCACATCACAAGGACTTGAACAAGGCAGGCACACACCACACCACACCACACCACCATTTCAGCACTTTCTAGCTTCCAGTAACAAAGTGCAGCAGCTCAACAGAATCTGAGTTCGTGTCTGTGGACACACCAGTAGAAAGCACCCCATAAACTTTGACTTCAGAGACTCCAAGAGTGCATCCCAATAAACAAACATGAGGGTTAAAGTCTGACATCTATGGCAGAGACCTCAAACTTAACCTAAAAGACGGTTTGGGAAGAGATGGAAGATCTGTTCAGACCTTCTAAAATTCAGGCATGACCTTCAGCTTGGAAGTAAGTAGGCAGCATCAAGGTAAGCTTGACTTCTGTCCAGGGAAGCTAATGGTGACAATACAAGAGACTAGCAGAGAAGAACTGGGGAGTTAGGGACCCTGGGAAGAATCTGCAAGAGATAAAGTGGCAGGTGTCCTTCTAATGTGGCCTTATTTTTAAGTCTCATGGAGAAGGACAAAGTAGAGGACAGCAGGCATGCAGCCCTGGCCTCATAATGCTCCTGGGCTCCTTCTCCAGACATCTCAGGCAGGCCTTGGGAGTAATATCCTTACATCTCTTGGGAAACCATTGGGTACACATTGGATCTCTGCTCTTTCTTGCTCCTCCTTACCTTCCCTACCAGGCTAGCACATTCACCTCTGCCCCATAGGTGTGACCCTTCTGATTCAAATAATATTTGTTAGAATAAAAAAAAAAAACTGGACCTTCTGACCATAGCCGCCTCTCCTGGTCAGAAGTCTGAGGCCCTGGACTCTTAGCTGCCATAATCACACAGGTCTTTGTCTACCATGAAGCTTTATGAAGCTTGTAAATTTTATATGATATCCTTGTAGTTTCCATTTTATAAGGATTTGAGGATGAGAGGAAGTTGGGGCCTAATTTGTTTCTTCATGTTGTATTAATTTAACAACTTCAAGTAGCTAACTTCATTTGTCTGTTGTCATTCCAGGTGATGCCAACACCTGTACTGTCACCATACTAAGTCCTCTGCTCAATGGCAGCTGCAGGTGCTGCCTGGCATCTGCTTATTCCCTCTTCTAAGCAATTATTTTTTTCTCTGAAAGTACACTTACAAATGTCAGCACCAAATCCTAGGGAAAGCCCAAACAGCACTGATCCTGCCATGCGTCATTAAAGAAGTGAGAAGCTGGGGCTGAGAGATGGCTCAGCGGTTAAGAGCACCGACGGCTCTTGCAGAGGACCTGGGTTCTATTTCCAGCACCCACATGGTGGCTAAGCACCGTCTTTAAGCCCAGAGTGATAGTGCACGCCTTAATCCCAGCACACAGAGGCAGGCGGATCTCTGTGAGTTCAAGGCCAGCTGGGACTATCGGAAGACCCTGTCTCGAGAAAAAAAAAAAAAAAATGGAAAGCTGAGGCATGAGGCTCACTGACCTTTTCCACCTCAACTGCCAATCTTTGAAGCAGGGGGACTTAATAAAGACAACATGGTTTAGAAGACAGAGTTCAAATCACAGGTACTTTCTCCAGTAATTCCCAGGAGAGCTCAGGTTAGAACCCAGAACTTCAGATCCCAGAGGTCCATGCACAGGGTCAATGTACCTGGAACCGAAAGGAACCTCAGAAGTGGCAAGACTAAGGCCCAAAGACTACTTCTTCCTCCCCTTGCACCTGGCATGCCATGCTTTCTGCAGCTATAGATGCCAAGTACATGCACAGCTCCAACACCCTGCAGCAGCCTTTATGAAAACACTTCCCAGCAGCTAGTTTATATGAAATGACTAACTGAAGGTGATAACTTCAGAGACTAGATGCTACATACAGGAGTCCAAACCACATCCCAAATTCATTAGAACCACACTCTAGCTAGGTGTGTTAGTCAGGGTTCTCTAAAGAAACAGAAGCAACAGGATGAATATATAGCTATATACGATTTATTGATTTGCTCATGTGACAGAGCTCAAGTAGTCCAACAGTAGCTGCACTGCACTGGAGAGGCTGAGAATCCAGGGAACTGCTCAGTACGCAAGGCTGGGTGTCTCAGTAGTTCCAGTCTGGTGCTGAAGGCCCGGTGGATTCCAGGAGATCTGCCAGTCTCAGTACATGCTGGGATCCGAAGGGTTGATCACAGCAGCAAGACAAACTCACCAGTGAGAGAGAGGCAAGCCGCAGGAAAAACGGGACCAGCTCCCTCTGCCATGGCCCTTATACACTGCCTGCCGGCAGAAAGTAATGCCCACATTTGGGGTGGGCCATCCAGGTTGAGGTGGTCCAATCCGAAGATCCTTTTTCTCTTATTTGTTCCTTAGTCCAGTCAAGTTGACACCCAAGATTAACTGTCACACTAGGATTGCAAGATTCAGCAAAAAAACAAGTAACATTCTACTTAAATTTGAGTTCTAGGTCAACAGCAAGCCATAAGTGTGTTTTAAATATTTCAAAAGCATATTACACTAAAACAATTACTTGATGCGAACATTCAAACTGAACAAGGCATCTTGTTTCATCTGCCATCTTGGATTCGACTTGACTCACTCTTGGTAATCGATAAGCTCGTTTGGTCATACCTGCTCACCAGCTCAGCTCTACACTTTCATCCTGGGAACCCTGACTTCCTTCGAGCTCTAGAGGAAAAGGATGAACACAGCTTTGTTGGCCATGGAGGCACCATAACTGACACTTTCTGAGTAAACATCACCTGCCCAGGTTCTGCCATAGGTAGAGTCCTCTCTCATTTGTTTTCAGGGTCATTCATTCAGAAAGTACTACTGAGTAACTATCTCCATTCTAGTCTCGAGGGTACAGAGCCAGTGTATGGGGTCTCAGTGGCCCCGGGGGAGTAAGCAGTAGACACGACCTTCCTTCTAGCCACCCTCTTTCCCAGGGGCCTAGTTTATAGTGCCCACTCTTTATTCCAAAGTGGATTTGGCAAAACTCCCTCTGTGAAATTCCCCTCCGCACTGGGCCAGGAGAGCATTGTACTGGGTAGCTACAGTTAGGAAAGGAAGTCTCCATTAGGTCTACAGCCATGCTAAGCATGTGTGAGCACTGCCAAACATGCAAGGGTGGCACCTCTACTCCGTATGTCCCTTTTACCATCTCAGACCCTTGACTGCAATTTGCTTTCCGTTCATTGGGCAAGATTCTATGTGGTTCAAAAGAAGAAAGTCCTCCCTCTACCATTCATAGAAACTCCTGGCTGGATTTCTGAGTCCTAGAATAAAAACAAACCACACACTGTCATAGTAGACTAGTTCTTACCTATGAGGCCCTGTGAAGACTTGTTCAGGATAGTCACACAGGACGGTGTCTCAGTGCAAGGTCTACTGCTGTGTCCATTCCCCTTCCTTCCTTCCTCCCTCATGTGAGTTTTACAGCCTTCAAAAGGAGGCCTGATAACCTAGAGGCTCCAGCATTTCCTTTACCTACTGACTCTGCCTCTGGCAACAGTAATTCTGTACTTTTTTTTTTTTTTTGGCCTTTTTGAGACAGGGTCTCCCTTTAGTCCCAGCTAGCCTGGAGCTGACTATGTAGACCAGGCTGGCCTTGAATTCACAGAGATCTACCTGTCTCTGCCTCCCTAGTGCTGGGATTAAAAGCGTGTGCCACCACACCCAGTGTAATTCTGTACTTTTACATCATGCTTCTTGTCTTCAAAAAATGTTCCTCCAGAGTCTTCTGTTTTTGCTTATGTCCACTATGTATTTTTTATTTTCAACATCCAGAACATGACCTTGGTCTTTGCACACATATTCCCTAAAACCCACGTAAAGGCTGATAAAGGAGGAGGTAACTTTGCAGGAAAGACCCTCCCAGTCTTTCCATGTGTGATCTACCTCTGACATTATCCATCTGCCAGAGTGCCCGTAAACATTGCGCCTGAAAACAATAAAGAACTACTTTGAGCCCAAAGAGTTCACATTCTTGTGCAGGAGGTCACAGAGACAAGTGCCTAGTAACCAACAGGGATGTGGAAACAGGCACCAGGGAGGTCAAAGAATAGAAACTATTTCTGTTGGGGTATAGAGGAGTGAGAGACCATGTGCGATCTGCAAGCCAAAGGAAAAAGAACTAATGTGCACATAGGAAGGAGGTGCAGGTGGGTGCCCTTGGCCTGGCCACGAAGGCAGCACTAAGTACACAGGGATGACAGCAGCCTTCTGCCCTAGCACAGGAACATGAGGGCTGTACACCAGAATCCCCTGCAGGGCAGAGGCAGTGAGAGACAGAAGCCCTAGGCCAGCTATATTAGGACCTGACTCATTGCTTTGGCAAAATACCTGTCAGAAGCAACTTACGGAAGAGTGAGTTCACTTTGTTTCACACCATGAGTGTAAGGCACTAGTCACACTAGTTCCATGGTCGGGAAGCAGAGACATGAATGCCAATGCACAGCTATCCTCCTCTTTATTCAGTTCAGGACCCAAACTCATAAATGACACTACTCACATTCAGGATGGGTTACTCTCACCCCCCCGAGTTAAACTTCTTTGGAAATACCCTCACAGATATGTCTGCCCAGAGGTATTTCCATGGTGATTGTGAATCTAGTCAGGTTGTCAATGAAGATTAACCATTACACCAGCTATGAAAAGGACTGACTCCTGATCACGTGCATTTAGCAGTACTGAGACACACCCCTCCCACCTCCAGCCCAGCCTCTGTCACATGGTCCTTATGGGGGGAGACAGCAGACTCATGAAATGTCTCTCATCTAGATTGTGATAAATGTTACTGAGAAAAACTAAGCAGGGTGTTAATTGGCAGAAGGAATGTCAAGGTATGGAAATGGCTCTTTTTTATATAAAATGTTTGAGACTTATAGAAAAGCTACAAGACAGCATGATCAACAACCTTGTACTTAGCATCTTACAGGAGTGATACATTTGTGTGACCAATAACCTAGTGCTGCAGCAGCTCCAGGCAAACTGTAGGCTCAACTCAGCTTTCCTGGTTTCCACACTCTCTTTATTCTGAGCTGCTCTCTTATTAGAGACCACTCTTTGTGGTCTCTAATCTGTGATAGCTTCAGTCCTTCTGAGACTTCAATGACATCTAAGTGTCCCTTAGCAGAGTGAGTTCTCATCTTGCTCTGGAAGTAGAACTGCACCTATGCATTTGGAAGAAAATAGCCCCCAGTGAACATGCCCATCTCATCACCTTGTTAAGGACATGACACATGAAGCAGGCCTTGAGGAAGATGATCTTTAAGAAGAGACTTAAGACATGCAGATGGCTGTGATGCGGCTCTCTGAGTTACAAGAGTAAGTGTTAATGTTCTGAGACAGTCAAGAGGCTGGGCTACATGGATTCTGAGAGTAAGGGCAAGCAGCATATGCCAGATAGCATGAGCATGTGGTAGTGTAGGAAAGGGGAAATGGAGACTTTTTTAAAGCTTTTGTGACAATGAATGCCATCATCAGTTCAGTTCCTGGTATATATTAGAGATGACCATGGCTGTCTGCCTATCTGACCATTGTGCATTTCTGCCTATTCTCAGGGACCAGGGAACAACAGATTCTGTGAACCCCTACCTTATGGAACACCTAAGGGATCACCTAGTGTACAGAACTCATCTCAGGCTATGATAGCACTGTCCTTCATTTCCTGTTGTTGCCATTGATGAGTTCCCCGGTTCCTTGAAATACACCCTCCTCATTTTAAATTAAACCAGCTTGAAGGGATTTATGGTTTCTGCAACTGAAGAACTCTGTAACAGGAAAGGTAACTGATGAGTATGCAGAGGACATAGCAGAAGGCCAGAGTTAGCTACAGGTGGCCAGCCAGGAGGCCTCAACAGTTGGTGCCATGGTAGATAAATGCCTTGTCTTCACCTTCCTGCCCTCCCAGGTGGAGTCACCAAAGACACAGTGTCACCCTGGGCCCAAAGAGTATAAAATAAGTGCACTCTCACTGCAGGGATGGTGTGTGACCCCTCATCATTGCTTGATTCATTTTAATTTTAACATTAAAATTAATCCTGAACTCCAATGTCCTAGGAAAGCAGCTCCTGAGGACACAACCCCAGGTACAGAGCACCTGGCAATGGAGAGGAACTCTGAGTAAGCCTAAACCTGTCACTCAAACCCTCCCAATTCTAGAGTCTTATGTTCACCTCAGGCCAAGTGTGTTGTGAGTACACTACAATGCTATGGAAATACCCTTCACCTAAGGATAGAATTTAATTTCAAAAGAACAACAAGAACACAGGCATCTCCTTTTCCCATATCCCTGGAGGGACACTTGTAAGTGCACATGAATCAATATCCAAGTCTGTCTGTCTGTCTGTCTCTCTGTCTGTCTCTATCTAGCTATCTATCTAATCTATCTATCTGAATGAGCTAGTGTGAGGCAATGCAGATTGTTTCACTGGGGGCTTATAAGACCCAGACTTCTGTCATCAGTTCTATGACTTTGAGTAAACTCATTCTCCATCTCAATTAGGCAGTTTCTTCGCTTTCCCCAAATAGTTTGGCTTGATCTCAAAAGGCTCACACAAAGATAGACATTATAATTATATCAGGGGTCTAGTTAAGAAATATTGACCTACTCAAAAGGTGGAGTAATGAGCTGAACAGAGACTTCACCAGTGAGGAATTAAAGATGGCTGAGAAACATCTTAAAAAGTGTTCAACATCATTAATAATTAAGGAAATGCAAATTAAAACCACTCTGAGATATCATCTCACTCCAATAGGACTGACTGGCTAAGATCAAGAAAACAAAAGACATCAAATGCTGGAGAGGTTGTGGGGAAAGGGGAACATTCATCCACTGATGGTGGGAATGTAAACTTGTATAACCATTATGGAAAGCAGTGTGGAGAACCCTTAAAAGACTCAAAATGTCTCTCCAAGAATCCTCCAAACCTTCAAAGCCAGACGGGAACTACTGAGATACCCAGCTTGTGAACTAAACAGCTAAGGGGATTTCAGCCTCATCAGAATATAGACTGCCATTGTTGGACTACCTGGGCTGTATCATGGAGGCCAGTGAAGGGGGATCAAGACAGGACACTGGTTACTGGACTTCATTTGGGGGACCATGGGAGAGAAAGACCCCAATGTGGAACAAAAGTACAGGATTGATATGTGTATGTATGTATGTATGTATGTAGGTATATATATATATTATATATATATATGTATACATATAACTATGTATATATAAGTATATATACTGTAGCAATACAAGTTGGAGAGAACAACAACAAAAGAACTGAAAAAAGCTCTGGAAAGACTCAGAAAAAGATGCAGGACATGTATGGCAGAGTGCAGGGTCTCAGGTAGGGTGGGGGCATGGAAAGTAAAGTGACTCGATATTTGATTGAGAAATGATTTATGACTTATGGAAAAAGTTTAATAACAATAATAATAATTTTAAAAAGACTCAAAATGAGCCTAATACCTGACCCAGTCATACCACTCCTGGGTATATACCCACAAGACTCATTCTACTGCAAAGATACATGCACATCCATGTTTATTGCAGCTCTCTTCACAATAGCGAAGAGCTGGAACCAACCCAAGTGTCCCTCAACTGATGAGTGGATGACAAAAATGTGGCTCATCTACACAATGAAGTACTATTCAGTGGTAAAGAAAGATGACATTATGAACTTTGCAGGTAAATGGATGGAACTCGAAGCAACACAGTCCCAGAAAAACAAGCAGTGAATGGTTTCCCTCATTTGTGGATGCTAACACCAAATCCCCAGTTGAAAGACTAGCTGAACAACATTATTGTTATATTTCTGTTTATCTGAAAGCAACTATTTATGTTGTTATAATGTAAATCTCTTAATGGGCTCTAGAATCAACCCACCACTTACTTTTAGACTCTATAGTTACTATATATGTATAGTATGTATGTATTCATATTTTAGAGTAATATAAAAATCAAAGGAGGAAAATATGAATTCCTAAACATAAAAAAAGACTGAAAGATGCAAGTTATGGCAGAATGCATGATCTGGGGTGGGGTAGGAGGAAGGGAAAGGGAAATATGTCTAAATTGAACTGAAAAATGATGTCTGAAATACACAAAACATCAACAAAAGCATTATATTTTAAAAAAATAAAGAAATATTTACTCAGACCCAGGTATGGTGGTGAACACCTTTAATCCTAGCACTCAGGAGGCAGGGACAGGCAGATCTCTGGAATTTCAAGGCCGGCCTCATGTACATAGCAAGCTCCAGGCCAGCTAGGACTAAAGGGAGACCCTGTCTCAAAAAAGACCAAAAACAAGAAATATTTACTCAGAATCTCAGAGTGCCAGTTTTGGGGTTTTGGGGTTTTGGGTTGGTTGGTTGGTTGGTTGGTTGGTGTGTGTAGAGGAAATCTGCTTCATACTAAACTGGCAGGACTGTTTGATAATGTAAATTTTTTGCTACATTGGCAACCAAAGCAGGAGGTTAATTAAAAAACTTCTGGCATTTTTCAAGATGGCTTCTTTTGCTAAGTATAGAGGATTCTCAACTGGCAATGGCTCAAACTACTAGTTTTGTTTTTGTGTTTTGTTTCTTTATAATGGTGCAGCCAGGCATGGTGGTGCACACCTTTAATCCCAGCACTCTGTGAATTCCAGGCCAGCTGGGACTAAAGGGAGACCCTGTCTCAAAAAGACAAAAAAAAAAAAAAAATGATGGTGCAAAAGTGATATGTACTCAACAGAAACTACTTTAAAGCTTGATATTTGCCCAAACTAACAGCAGTTCTATACCTGTGAGTCACCTTCCATCCCTGTGACAAAGCACCTGAGATAATCAACTGACCAGGAGAAAAGGTTCGCCTTAGGCTCATAGCTTCAAAAGTTTCCATTCATGTTTGGCCCTGTGCCTTTGGGCCTGTGACAGGCTCAGGACATGGTGAGAATAGCACATATCACAGGAGACTACTCACCTTCAGGTGACCAAGAAACACAAAGATTACAGAGTGTGCTCCTAATGTCTCCCCTTCAAGTGCACCACCCCAATGACCTAACTTCCTCCTGCAGGCCTCACCTTTTAAAGGTTCCACCACCTCCTAAGACTACCACCAGCTGGGAGCCGTGCCATCAGCACATGAGCTTTTAGTGCACATGTAAGATTCAATCCAGAACATCCTCTCTGATGATGCTCAGCAAGCTACTTTACAAGAATACTGTATGGCTAAGCTATGATCCCCAGTAGGTTAGGCCTACCAGATACACTTTTAACCTATGATTTTCAACTTATCATGGGGCTTCATGGCTTGTAACTCCAATGTAAATCAAGGAATCCCACAGTTCACTTTTCTATTCTTTAAGGAGACAAAAACCATTTACAGATCTAGGTCAATAGTTCCAACTGGTTATCCTCCTTTTCCCATAGCCTGCACAGTTCTAGCAAAAGGCTATTTTAAAAAACCCATATTCCTCCCCCGTTAACTCTCAGAAGAGGAAAGTGAGCTTTTGGGGGAGCACAAACATGCTGTCTTATGCAAGCTGCCATCAGGGCACCAGCTCCCTAGGCCAGGGAAGCAAATGAGCCTGCAGTTCATGCCCAGAAAAACTCCACTTCATGGATGATAGTAAACTGCATGTGAATGTAGGAGGTGCAGAAGGCCTGTGAAAACCACCAGCACAGGAGTTTGTGAAGCTGCAGAGGATCAGAACCTTACCAACTTGAATGTCACAGCATAATCTCTAATCAGATCAATGGCTTACTATAGACCACACAGGCCAAAAGCAAAAGACAAAAACCTAATATTCATGACTGTATAACAAGGGGAGATAGGATGTAAACTGATTCCAGGAGTTTATTGTCGACAACTAGAGAAACAAATCAGAATCCAGTCCTTTCACTATATCATCTAAACTATCCACTTTCAAATATAAATTATAATACATGGAAAAATAAAATATAGCTCAGACATGGGGAAAATTCTTAAAAATCAATATAAAGTGACCTAAGTGGGGCAAGAATTGAATTTTGGAGACAAAATTTAAAAATTCAAATGAAAATAGGTTTGACGAACTGAAGAAAAACAAGCTAAGCTTGCGCGAATAGACAGGAAGTAGAGAGCCAAATATTGGAAATTATAAATAAAACAAGCAGAAATGCTAAAGCTGAAGAGAACAATAACTACAGTAAATAAGCTCACCAGAATGAGTTAACAGTTCGTAGGAGGATACCAATGACACAAAGTCAATAAACTTGAAGGAATAAGAGAATATTCAACCCAAAGAACAGAGAGAAGCAAGACTGCAGAGAGCAGAGGCTCCACTGCTGGAACTGCGTTACAAGCAGACACTCGTGAAACTCTGGTCCTAAAAGCAGAGAACAGAAGGGAGAAAAGCACCTAAAGAAATAGTGACTACAGGAGCCCAGAAAATATATTGGTGGAATGGGAGTGGCTGGCCTCAGGGCCAGGGTGAGCCGGCTCCCAAGAGACTGAGTGCAGAGCTAGTTCACATGAGGAAACAGCACACGAGATGAATATTTTCATGACCATAGGCACTTCTATATTGATCTAAAAACTCTGAACTCAGTAAGAGGAAAATAACCAGGAACCGAGACAGTGCCCTGAACCACACCATCCTGGCTGCCCACCCATCCACATACCCACCATCCACACACACACCCATCCACATACCCACCCATCCACACACACACCCATCCACACACCCAGGCACACCTTGGGGCACTGGGATTCCAGGGACTCCTGTCTGTCCAGAGCTTGGTGGGCCAGGCAGCATGCAACCAGGAAGGGGTTGCAACAAACCCACTGTGTCACACCCCATGCACCTCTTTTGCTGGGGCTGGCCTGTGAGTGGCCAACATACCATACCCCTGGTCAGCCAGGCCATCACCACCATCCATTGGCTACCAAGACCTGTTGCAGTCCATTATAGTAATAAGAACCTGAGGAGCCAAAAGATTACAGAAAGAAAGTAGGGGACACTGATGTAAAACTGTCCTGTGAAGCAGTGAAGCATGCCTGCTACCATGCAGAGAATACTGGCTTGGAGGCCCTGAGCCAACGGCTGACTGCTGTGAGAACTTGGCTGCTTCTTTTATCCAGATAAAACTCTGTGGCCCAGTAAACTGCAAAAGGGTAACCTGTACTTGAGCTGTGAACAACTGACTCTGATAAGGAATCCCAAGCAGCTCTGTTCACTGATGAAGAAAGACATCCCTACTTGACAATCCTAAGCAGTATGTAAGAGAAACGAAACAAATGTGAAAACTCCATCCCAAGAAACCTGAGTACATTCTGACTCAAAATCATATACAAAGAAAAGGGAGTGGGCCCTTATTTTGGCCCATCTGTGTGTAAGAATTACAGATCACTGACATTCTGAGGAGATTTGATTTCTCTGGCACCCAGTTCAGATGTGTTTATTAGATAGATGGGGTTTTTCATATGTGAACAGAGGTCATGAAGTTGTGGGGGAGGGGGGGTGTAGAAAGGTGAGGGTGGAGATAGGGGAGATGAGTCAGAATATGATCAAAATACATTAAATGAAATTCTTGATGCAATAAAAAATAAAATGAATAAATAATTAAAAAAGAAACAGTGAATATAAACCTCCCAAACTTGGTAAAAAACAGTAACTTAGCATTTCTTTTTTTTTTATTTTGTAACTTAGCATTTCTATTTTAGGTTAAACTATCATTCAAACATTGAATGAAATTAAGATATCTCTGGATGTAGAAAAGCTGATACAATTTTTTGGAATTGCACTTCTCTGGATTGAAGAAGAGTGATATATGATAGTGATTCAGATCCACAGAAAAAATAAGATGCACTAGAAATGAGAAATAAATATATTTTATATACACATGAGGATATATTTTCTCTTATTTTCTTTAAAACAATGTTTAGAGCAAAAGTTATGGTACTCTGTGCTAGATGTTTAACACATAGAGCATGTTTGAACACACACACACACGCACACATACATATATGTGTATATATATACATATATATACAAATATCAATTCTATGAAGCATGTGGACATTAGACATATAAAACACACAAGATACACATTTGGGTGTGGACATCTGTGTGTGAACACTAACACAGGAAGGAGGATAGATGAAGCTATACCACCACAAAGTGCATATTTTTCCCAGAAGAAAGTCAATGCTAATTTCAAATAGATTGTGATAAGTTGGGAAAAAAGCACCTGTATCGGCCCTACAGCACTCACACATAACAGACAAAAAGGTTCTATTTAAATATTTAACACAAAAAGGAAATAATAGCAGAGCAAAATGGTAACCTGAATTCAACCATGACAGCAAGTATATCCAATATGGATTCACTAGTCACTCCAGTCATAAGGCAGAGGTTGCCAAACAGAATATAAATGATCTCACTGTACTGTGTGCATTGTCTGCATAAGGCAGATGATAAATTCAAAGATACAAAGAAAGAGGTCCCAGTGAAAGGATACAGATACTGAGCACCAAGAGGGCTGAAAAGGCCATGATAAAATCAAGTACAGAGTGTCATGATAAATAGCAGTCCTCATGAGAAAGGCATGTTTCCTAATGACGAGATCCTTGAGAACACTCATAATGTAGTAATGCAGCACTGCTAGGATGTATGATAAATTAGCCACACACGTATCTAACTATACACCTCCAAATAGAAAACTGAAAGCTGAGTGGGAAGAAGAAATAGACAAGTAATTATAGGAAACAGGGCTATACCTCACTATTCCTATCTCCATAATATACAGATTGATTAGACAGAAAACCAGTAAGGGCAGAGAAACTTACCCAGTACCATCAAAGCTAGCAGTGTGGCTCCATGGTAGAGGGCTGGCCTAGGATGGGTGAGACCCATGGTTCCATCGTTAGCACCACAAGAAAAGAAAAAAAGCAGTTGAGATCTGGAGATACTGTCCAGCAATGAAAGATCCATATTCTCAAATGCATGTGGAGTGTTCACCAGAGCATGCCACATGCTGGACCATAAAGCAAGGCTCGGCACATTTTAAAAGACAGCAATCAGAAAAACCATGTTATCTGACCACATTGCAATCAATTTTTAAATTGAAAATTCAAAAAAGGCATGTGAAAATTATGCAATGTAAATGACCAAAAGGTCAAAGGATAAATCTTAAGGAAAATATATCTTAAACAAAATGAAAACACAACATAGCACAATTTGTAAGATGCAGCTAAAATAGTATTCAGAAGGAAATTCACCACGAAAAACTTACATTACAAAAAGTGGAACATATCTGTCATCGATGATACCAAATTCCACTTTAAGAATCTAGGAAAAGAACAAAAGTAACCCAAAATAAGGAGGAAAGAAGTAATTATGATACCACAGAAACTGATGCAATGGACAAGCAAACAAGCAGACAAAAACAAATGTGGTCAAGAAGCAGTTCTTTGAAAGGGCAATAAAATTTATAAGCTTTCAGCTCACCTAAGGAAAAATGCATTCTGCTAGATGTAGAAAATGGAAATCATTTTGACAAGTCCTTATTAATCTAAACATACACTTACCCACAGACCCATCAATCCCCCTTCTAGGCACCTACCCAAGAAAAATGAAGAAATATGCCCATGAAAACTTTATTGTGAATGCTCAGAATAGCATGCTCTATAAGAGCCCCAAACTGGAAGGAGCCCAAATGTCCATCAACTGATGAATAAACAAATACCATCCATCCATGTGATGAAATATTACTCAGCAAGGAAAACAAATGAACTATTAATAGATCAGCAATGCAGAGGATATAGTATCTGCCAGAGGCTAGATGGGGAAAGGAGAGAGACCGCACCTACTCAGGGCAGAGTATCTGCCGAAGGCTGGATGGGGAAAGGAGAGAGACCGCATCTACTCAGGACAGAGTATCTGCCGGAGGCTGCATGGGGAAAGGAGAGAGACCACATCTACTCGGGACATAGTATCTGCTGAACGATGGATGGGGAAAGGAGAGAGGCCGCATCTACTCAGGCCAGAGTATCTGCTGAAGGCTGGATGGGGAACGGAGAGAGACCGCATCTACTCAGGACAGAGTATCTGCTGAAGGCTGGATGGGGAACAGAGAGAGACCGCATCTACTCAGGACAGAGTATCTGCTGAAGGCTGGATGNGGCAGATACTCTGCCCTGAGTAGATGCGGTTTCTCTCCTTTCCCCATGCAGCCTCTGGCAGATACTCTGTCCTGAGTAGATGCGGTTTCTCTCCTTTCCCCATGCAGCCTTCGGCAGATACTCTGTCCTGAGTAGATGCGGTTTCTCTCCTTTCCCCATCCAGCGTTCGGCAGATACTATGTCCCGAGTAGATGCGGTCTCTCTCCTTTCCCCACCCAGCCTTCGGCAGATACTCTGCACTGAGTAGATGCGGTCTCTCCCCTTTCCCCATCCAGCCTTCAGCAAATATTCTGCCCTGAGTAGATGCGGACTCTCTCTCCTTTCCCCATCCAGCCTCCGGCAGATACTCTGCCCTGAGTAGATGCGGTCTCTCTCTGTTCCCCATCCAGCCTTCAGCAGATACTCTGGCCTGAGTAGATGTGGCCTCTCTCCTTTCCCCATCCATCGTTCAGCAGATACTATGTCCCGAGTAGATGCGGTCTCTCTCCTTTCCCCATGCAGCCCACCACCATGAACCATAGCACTCTCCTTTCCCTATGCAGCTCACCACCATGAACCAGAGCACTCTCCTTTCCCCATCCAGCCTCCGGCAGATACTCTGCCCTGAGTAAATGCGGTCTCTCTCCTTTCCCCATCCAGCCTTCGGCAGATACTCTGCCCTGAGTAGATGCGGTCTCTCTCCTTTCCCCATCCAGCCTCCGGCAGATACTCTGCCCTGAGTAGATGCAGTCTCTCTCCTTTCCCCATCCAGCCTTCGGCAGATACTCTGCCCTGAGTAGATGCGGTCTCTCTCCTTTCCCCATCCAGCGTTCAGCAGATACTATGTCCCGAGTAGATGCGGTCTCTCTCCTTTCCCCATCCAGCCTCTGGCAGATACTCTGTCCTGAGTAGATGTGGTCTCTCTCCTTTCCCCATCCAGCCTCCGGCAGATACTCTGCCCTGAGTAAATGCGGTCTCTCTCCTTTCCCCATCCAGCCTTCGGCAGATACTCTGCCCTGAGTAGATGCGGTCTCTCTCCTTTCCCCATGCAGCCTCCGGCAGATACTCTGCCCTGAGTAGATGCGGTCTCTCTCCTTTCCCCATCCAGCCTTCGGCAGATACTCTGCCCTGAGTAGATGCGGTCTCTCTCCTTTCCCCATCCAGCGTTCAGCAGATACTATGTCCCGAGTAGATGCGGTCTCTCTCCTTTCCCCATCCAGCCTCTGGCAGATACTCTGTCCTGAGTAGATGTGGTCTCTCTCCTTTCCCCATCCAGCCTCCGGCAGATACTCATGCACTGAGTAGAGGCGGCCTCTCTCTTTTCCCCATCCAGCCTTCGGTAGATACTCTGCCCTGAGTAGATGCGGTCTCTCTCCTTTCCCCATCCAGCCTCCGGCAGATACTCTGCCCTGAGTAGATGCGGTCTCTCTCCTTTCCCCATCCAGCCTCCGGCAGATACCCTGCCCTGAGTAGATGCGGTCTCTCTCCTTTCCCCATCCAGCCTCTGGCAGATACTCTGCCCTGAGTAGATGCGGTCTCTCTCCTTTCCCCATCCAGCCTTCGGCAGATACTCTGCCCTGAGTAGATGGGGTCTCTCTCCTTTCCCCATCCAGCGTTCAGCAGATACTATGTCCCGAGTAGATGCGGTCTCTCTCCTTTCCCCATCCAGCCTTCAGCAGATACTATGTCCCGAGTAGATGTGGTCTCTCTCCTTTCCCCATCCAGCCTTCGGCAGATACTCTGTCCTGAGTAGATGGGGTCTCTCTCCTTTCCCCATGCAGCCTCCGGCAGATACTCTGCCCTGAGTAGATACGGTCTCTCTCCTTTCCCCATCCAGCCTCCGGCAGATACTCTGCCCTGAGTAGATGCAGTCCCTCTCCTTTCCCCATCCAGCCTCCGGCAGATACTCTGCCCTGAGTAGATGCGGTCTCTCTCCTTTCCCCATCCAGCCTCCGGCAGATACTCTGCCCTGAGTAGATGCGGTCTCTCTCCTTTCCCCATCCAGCCTTCGGCAGATACTCTGCCCTGAGTAGATGGGGTCTCTCTCCTTTCCCCATCCATAGTTCAGCAGATACTCTGTCCTGAGTATATGTGGTCTCTCTCCTTTCCCCATCCAGCCTTCAGCAGATACTCTGTCCTGAGTAGATGCGGTCTCTCTACTGTTCCCCATCCAGCCTTCAGCAGATACTCTGTCCTGAGTAGATGCGGTCTCTCTCCGTTCCCCATCCAGCCTTCAGCAGATACTCTGCCCTGAAGTAGATGTGGGCCTCTCTCTATTCCCCATCCATCGTTCAAGCAGATACTATGTCCCGGTAGTGCGGTCTTCTCCTTTCCCCATCCAGCCGTGGCAGATACTCTGTCCTGAGTAGTGCGGTCTCTTCTCCTTTCCCAATCAGCCTCGGCAGATACTCTGCTCCTGAGTAGATGCGGTTTCTCTCCTTTCCCCATCCAGGCTTCGGCAGATACTCTGCCCTGAAGATGCGAGTCCTCTGCTCCTTTCCCCATCAGCCTCTCGGCAGATACTCGGCCCTGAGTAGATCGCAGTCTCTCTCCTCTTCCCTCCCATCCAGCTTCGGCAGATGCTCTGCCCTGAGTAGATGCGTTCTCTCTCCTTTCCCCATCCAGCGTCTCAGCAGATACTATGTCCCGAGTAGATGCGGTCTCTCTACTTTCCCCAGCCAGCCTTCGGTAGATACTCTGCCTGAGTAGATGCGGTCCTCTCTCCCTTTCCCCACCGCCTCAGCAGAATCTCTGCCCTGAGTAGATGCGTCTCTCTCGCTCGCCTTTCCCCATTGCAGCCTCCGGCAGATAACTCTGCCGCTGAGTAGATGACGGTCTCTCTCCTTTCCCCATGCAGCCTCCGGCAGATACCTTTGCTCCCCTGAGGACGATGGGTCTCTCCTCCTTTCCCCATCCAGCCTTCGGCAGATACTCTGCCACTGAGTAGATGCGGCTCTCCTTCCCTCTTTTCCCCATCCAGCCTCGGCAGATACGCGCCCTGAGTAGATGCGGTCTCCCTCTCTCTCCTTCCCCCATCCAGCTTCGGGAGAACAGATACTTTGCCCTGAGTAGATGCGGTCTTCTCCTTTCCCCATCCAGCCTCCGGCAGACACTTTGTCCTGAGTAGAGCGGTCTCTCTCTTTCCTTTCCCATCCAGGCTCCGGCAGACACTCTGCCCTGAGTAGATGCGTCCCTCTCCTTTGCCCCATCCAGCCTCCGCAGATACTCTGTCCTGAGTAGATGCGGTCTTCTTCCTTTCCCCATCCACCTCTGGCAGATACTCTGTCCTGAGTAGATGCGGTCTCTCTCCGTTTCCCCATCCAGCCTCCGCAGATACTCTGCCCTGAGTAGATGCAGTCTCTCTCCTTTCCCCATCCATCGTTCAGGCAGATACTTCTGTCCTGAGTAGATGCGGCTCTCTCCTTTTCCCCATCCAGCCTCACGGCAGATACTCTGCCTGAGTAGATGCGGTCTCTCCTTTCCCCATCCAGCCTTCAGCAGATACTCTGTCCTGAGTAGATGCGGTCTCTCTCCGTTCCCCATCCAGCCTTCAGCAGATAATCTGGCCTGAGTAGATGCGGCCTCTCTCCTTTCCCCATCCATCGTTCAGCAGATACTATGTCCCGAGTAGATGCGGTCTCTCTCCTTTCCCCATCCAGCCTCCGGCAGATACTCTGCCCTGAGTAGATGCGGTCTCTCTCCTTTCCCCATCCAGCCTCCGTCAGATACTCTGCCCTGAGTAGATGCGGTCTCTCTCCTTTCCCCATCCAGCCTCTGGCAGATACTCTGCCCTGAGTAGATGCGGTCTCTCTCCTTTCCCCATCCAGCCTTCGGTAGATACTCTGCCCTGAGTAGATGCGGTCCCTCTACTTTCCCCAGCCAGCCTTCGGCAGATACTCTGCCCTGAGTAGATGCGGTCTCTCTCCTTTCCCCATCCAGCCTCTGGCAGATACTCTGCCCTGAGTAGATGCGGTCTCTCTCCTTTCCCCATCCAGCCTCTGGCAGATACTCTGCCCTGAGTAGATGCGGTCTCTCTCCTTTCCCCATCCAGCCTTCGGCAGATACTCTGCCCTGAGTAGATGGGGTCTCTCTCCTTTCCCCATCCATAGTTCAGCAGATACTCTGTCCGAGTAATGGGTCTCTCTCCTTCCCCATCCAGCCTTCAGCAATATTCTGTCCTGAGTAGATGCGGCTCTCTCTGTTCCCCAATCCAGGGGCCTTCAGCAGATACTCTGGCGCTGAGTAGATGCGGTCTCTCTCTTTTCCCCATCCAGCCTTCGCAGATACTCTGGCCTGAGTAGATGTGGCCTCTCTCCTTTCCCCATCCATCGTTCAGCAGATACTATGTCCCGAGTAGATGTGGTCTCTCTCCTTTCCCCATGCAGCCTCTGGCAGATACTCTGTCCTGAGTAGATGTGGTCTCTCTCCTTTCCCCATCCAGCCTCCGGCAGATACTCTGCCCTGAGTAAATGCGGTCTCTCTCCTTTCCCCATCCAGCCTTCGGCAGATACTCTGCCCTGAGTAGATGCGGTCTCTCTCCTTTCCCATCCAGCCTCCGAGCAGATACTCTGCCCTGAGCAGATGCAGTCTCTCTCCGTTCCCCATCCAGACCTGTCGCGATACTCTGCCTGAGTAGATGCGGTCTCTCTCTTTTCCCCATCCAGCCTTCAGCAGATACTTTGTCCCGAGTAGATGCGGTCTCTCTCCTTTCCCCATCCAGCCTCTGGCAGATACTCTGTCCTGAGTAGATGGGGTCTCTCTCCTTTCCCCATCCAGCCTCCGGCAGATACTCTGCCCTGAGTAGATGCGGTCTCTCTCCTTTCCCCATCCAGCCTCTGGCAGATACTCTGCCCTGAGTAGATGCGGTCTCTCTCCTTTCCCCATCCAGCCTCCGGCAGATACTCTGCCCTGAGTAGATGCGGTCTCTCTCCTTTCCCCATCCAGCCTCAGCAGATACTGCCTGAGTAGATGCGGTCTGTCTCCTTTCCCCATCCAGCCTCGCAGATACTCTGCTGAGTAGATGGGTCTCTCTCTTTTCCCCATCCAGCCTTCGCAGATACTTTGTCCTGAGTAGATGGGTCTCTCTCCTTTCCCATCAGCCTCTGGCAGATACTCTGTCCTGAGTATATGTGGTCTCTCTCCTTTCCCCGCCAGCGTTCAGCAGATACTATGTCCCGAGTAGATGCGGTCTCTCTCCTTCCCCATCCAGCTTCGCAGATACTTGTCCCGAGTAGATGTGGTCTCTCTCCTTTCCCCATCCAGCCTTCGGCAGATACTCTGCCCTGAGAGATGGGGTCTCTCTCCTTTCCCCATGCAGCCTCCGGCAGATACTCTGCCCTGAGTAGATGCGGTCTCTCTCCTGTTCCCAATCCAGCCTCGGCAGATACTCTGCCCTGAGTAGATGCAAGTCCCTCTCCTTTCCCCATCCAGCCTCTGGCAGATACTCTGCCCTGAGGAGATGCGGTCTCTCTCTTCCTTTCCCCATCCACCTTCCGGCAGATACTCTGCCCTGAGTAGATGCGGTCTCTCTCCTTTCCCCATCCAGCCTTCGGCAGATACTCTGCCCTGAGTAGATGGGGTCTCTCTCCTTTCCCCATCCATAGTTCAGCAGATACTCTGTCCTGAGTATATGTGGTCTCTCTCCTTTCCCCATCCAGCCTTCAGCAGATACTCTGTCCTGAGTAGATGCGGTCTCTCTCTGTTCCCCATCCAGCCTTCAGCAGATACTCTGTCCTGAGTAGATGCGGTCTCTCTCCGTTCCCCATCCAGCCTTCAGCAGATACTCTGCCTGAGTAGATGCGGCCTCTCTCCTTTCCCCATCCATCGTTCAGCAGATACTATGTCCCGAGTAGATGTGGTCTCTCTCCTTTCCCCATGCAGCCTCTGGCAGATACTCTGTCCTGAGTAGATGTGGTCTCTCTCCTTTCCCCATCCAGCCTCCGGCAGATACTCTGCCCTGAGTAATGCGGTCTCTCTCCTTTCCCCATCCAGCCTTCGGCAGATACTCTGCCCTGAGTAGATGCGGTCTCTCTCCTTTCCCCATCCAGCCTCCGGCAGATACTCTGCCCTGAGTAGATGCAGTCTCTCTCCGTTCCCCATCCAGCCTTCGGCAGATACTCTGCCCTGAGTAGATACGGTCTCTCTCCTTTCCCATGCAGCCTCCGGCAGATACTCTGCCCTGATAGATGCGGTCTCCTCTCTTTTTCCCCATGAGCCTCCGGCAGATACTCTGCCCTGAGTAGATGCGGTCTCTCTCCTTTCCCCATCCAGCCTCCGGCAGATACTCTGCCCTGAGTAGATGCGGTCTCTCTCTTTTCCCCATGCAGCCTCCGGCAGATACTCTGCCCTGAGTAGATGCGGTCTCTCTCCTTTCCCCATCCAGCCTCCGGCAGATACTCTGCCCTGAGTAGATGCGGTCTCTCTCCTTTCCCCATCCAGCCTTCAGCAGATACTCTGTCCTGAGTAGATGCGGTCTCTCCCTTTCCTCCCTTCCCATCCGACTCCGGCACGAACGTCGCGCTGAGTAGATGCGGTCTGTCTCCTTTCCCCATCCAGCCTCATGGCAGATA
Organism: Rhizomys pruinosus; assembly: GCA_009823505.1. Lineage (NCBI taxonomy): Eukaryota > Metazoa > Chordata > Mammalia > Rodentia > Spalacidae > Rhizomys > Rhizomys pruinosus. Next base: position 256,973 of record VZQC01010002.1, read on the forward strand.
CTCTGTCTGAGTAATGAGTCTCTCTCCTTTCCCCATCCAGCCTCCAGCAGATACTCTGTCCTGAGTAGATGCGGTCTCTCTCCGTTCCCCATCCAGCCTCCGGCAGATACCCTGCCCTGAGTAGATGCAGTCTCTCTCCTTTCCCCATCCATCGTTCAGCAGATACTCTGTCCTGAGTATATGGGCCTCTCTCTTTCCCCATCGCAGCCTCACGGCAGATACTCTTCGCTGAGTAGATGCGGTCTCTCTCTGTTCCCCATCCAGCCTTCACAGATACTCTGGTCCTGAGTATGATGCGGCTCTCTCCGGTTCCCCATCCAGCCTTCAGCAGATAATCTGGCCTGAGTATATGCGGCCTCTCTCCTTTCCCCATCCATCGTTCAGCAGATACTATGTCCCGAGTAGATGTCGGTCTCTCTCCTTTCCCAATGCAGCCTCTGGCAGATACTCTGCCCTGAGTAGATGCGGTTCTCTCTCCTTTCCCCATCCAGCCTCCGGCAGATACTCTGCCTGAGTAAGATGCGGTCTCTCTCCTTTCTCCCATCCAGCCTGCTGGCAGATACTGCTGCCCTGAGTAAGAGCGGTCTCTCTCCTGTCCCCCATCCGCCTCTGGCAGATACATCTGCCCGAAGATGCGTGTATCTCTCCTTTCCCCATCCTAGCCTTCGGTAGATACTCTGCCCTGAGTAGATGTCGGTCCCTCTACTTTCCCCATGCAGCCTTGGCAGATACTCTGCCTGAGTAGATGCGGTTTCTCTCCTTTCCCCATACAGCCTCTCGGCAGATACTCTGCACCTGAGTATGATGCGGTCTCTCTCCTTTCCCACATCCAGCCTCTGGCAGATACTCTGGCCTGAGTAGATGCGGTCTCTCTCTTCTCCCCATCCAGCCTCCGGCAGATACTCTGCCCTGATAGATGCGGCTCTCTCTCTTTCCCCACCATAGTTTTCAGCAATACTCGTCCTGATAATGGTGGTCTCTTCTCATCCTTTCCACACCACCTTCAGCAGATACTCTTGTCCTGAGTAGATGCTGGTCTCTCTCCTTTCCCATGCAGCCTCCTGGCAGATACTCTGCCTGAGTAGATGCGGTCTCTCTCCTTTCCCCAGCCAGCCTTCCGAGCAGATACTCTGTCCTGAGTAGATGTGGTTCCTCTCTCCTTTCCCCATCCATCGTTCAGCAGATACTAATGGTCCCGAGTAGATTGGTCCTCTCCTTCCCTCACCCATGGCACCCTGGCAGATACTCTGTCCTGAGTAGTATGTGGTCTCTCTCCTTTCCCCATCCAGCCTTCCGGCAGATACTCTGCCCTGAGTAAGATGCGGTCTCTCTCCTTTCCCCATCCAGCCTTCCGCAGATACGCTGCCCTGAGTAGATGCGGTACGTCTCCTTTCCCCATCCAGGCTTCGGCAGATACTCTGCCGGAGTAGATGTGGTCTCTCTCCGTTCCCCATCCAGCCTCCAGCAGATACTCTGCCTGAGTAGATACGTGTCTCCTCTCCTTTTCCCAAGCAGCCTCCGGCAGACACTCTGCCCTGAAGTAGTGCGGGTCTCTCTCTTTTCCCCAGGCAGCCAGCCTTCCGCAGATACTCTGTCCTGAGTAGATGCGGTTCGTCTCTCCTTTCCCCATCCAGGCTCGTCGGCAGATACTCTGCCCTGAAGATGCGGCCTCTCTCTTTTCCCCATCCAGCCTCCGCAGATACTCTGCCCTGAGTAGATGCGTTCTCTCTCTTTTCCCCATGCAGCCTCGGGCAGATACTCTGCCTGAGTAGATGTGGTCTCTCTCCTTTCCCCCATGCAGCCTCTGGCAGACTACTTCTGTCCTGAGTAGATGCGGTCTCTATCCTTTCCCCATCCAGCCTCCGGCAGAACTCTGCCCTGAGTAGATGGCAGTCCCTCTCTCCTTCCTGGCCCCATCAGCCTACAGCAGATACTGCTGTACTGAAGTAGATGCAGTCTCTCTCCTCCTTCCCCATCCAGCCTCCAGCAGATACTCTGTCCTGAGTATATGCGGTCTCTCTCGTTTCCCATCCAGCCTCCGGCAGATACCCTGCTACCCTGCCTAGTAGATCAGTCTACCTTTTCCCCATCCATCGTTCAGCAAGATCTCTGTCCTGAGTATATGTGGTCGCTCTGCTGCCTTTCCCCAATCCAGCCTTCAGCAGATACTCTGTCCTGAGTAGATGCGGTCTCTCTCTTTCCCCATCCATGCGTTCAGCAGATACTCTGTCCTGAGTAGATGCGGTCTCTCTCTTGTTCCCCATCCAGCCTTCAGCAGATAATCTGGCCTGAGTAGATGCGGCTCTCTCCTTTTCCCCATCGCACGTCTCACGGCAGATACTCTGTCGCTGAGTAGATACGGTCTCTCTCTTTCCCCATCCAGCCTCCGGCAGATACTCTGTCCTGAGTAGATGCGGTCTTTCTCCTTTCCCCATGCAGCCTCCGGTCAGATACTCTGCGCCTGAGTAGATGCGGTCTCTCTCCTTTCCCCATCCATGCTCTCGGCAGATACTGCTGCCCTGAGTAGATGCGGTATCTCTCCTTTCCCCATCCACGCCTCGGCAGATACTCTGCCCTGAGAGAATGCGGTCCCTCTCCTTCCCCATCCAGGCCTTCCGAGAATACTCGCGCCTGAGTAATCGGTCTCCTCTCTACCTTTCCCACACCAGCCTTCGGCAGATACTCTGCCCTGAGTAGATGCGGTCTCTCTCCGTTTTCCCCATCCAGCCTACTGGCAGATACTCTGCCCTGATAGATGCGGTCTCCTCTCCTTTCCCCATCCAGCCTCTGGCAGATACTCTGCCCTGAGTAGATGTCGGTCTCTCTCCTTTCCCCATCCAGCCTCCAGCAGATACTCTCCCCTGAGTAATGGGTCTCTCTCCTTTCCCCATGCAGCCTCCGCAGATACTTTGCGCTGAGTAGATGCGGTCTCTATCCTTTTCCCCATCCAGCCTCTCAGCAGATACTCTGTCCTGAGTAGATGCGGTTTCTCTCTCTTTCCCCATCCAGCCTTCAGCAGATACTCTGTCCTGAGTAGATGCGGATCTCTCTCCGTTCCCCATCCAGCCTTCAGCAGATACTCTGGTCCTGAGTAGATGCGGCCTTCTCTCCTTTCCCCATCCATCGTTCAGCAGATACTATGTCCTGAGTAGATGTGGTCTCCTCTCCTTTACCCCATCAGCCTCTGGCAGATCCTCTGTCCTGAGTAGATGCGGTCTCTCTACTTTCCCCATCCAGCCTTCGGCAGATACTCTGCCCTGAGTAAAATGCGGTCCTCTCCTTCCTTCCCCATCAGCATCCGGCAGATACTTCTGCCCTTAGTAATGCGTTCCCCTCTCTCCTTTCCCCATCCAGCCTTCGGCAGATACTCTGCCCTGAGTAGATGCAGTCTCTCTCCGTTCCCCATCCAGCCTTCGGCAGATACTCTGCCCTGAGTAGATGCGGTCTCTCTCCTTTCCCCATCCAGCGTTCAGCAGATACTATGTCCCGAGTAGATGCGGTCTCTCTCCTTTCCCCATCCAGCCTTCAGCAGATACTTTGTCCTGAGTAGATGCGGTCTCTCTCCTTTCCCCATCCAGCCTCTGGCAGATACTCTGTCCTGAGTAGATGCGGTCTCTCTCCTTTCCCCATCCAGCCTCCGGCAGATACTCTGCCCTGAGTAGATGCGGTCTCTCTCCTTTCCCCATCCAGCCTCCGGCAGATACTCTGTCCTGAGTAGATGCGGTCTCTCTCCTTTCCCCATCCAGCCTCCGGCAGATACCCTGCCCTGAGTAGATGCGGTCTCTCTCCTTTCCCCCATCCAGCTCTTGCAGAGTACTCTGCCCTGAGTAGATGCGGTCTCTCTCCTTTCCCCATCCAGCCTTCGGCAGATACTCTGCCCTGAGTAGATGCGGTCTCTCTCCTTTCCCCATCCAGCGTTCAGCAGATACTATGTCCCGAGTAGATGCGGTCTCTCTCCTTTCCCCATCCAGCCTTCAGCAGATACTATGTCCCAAGTAGATGTGGTCTCTCTCCTTTCCCCATCCAGCCTTCGGCAGATACTCTGTCCTGAGTAGATGCGGTCTCTCTCCTTTCCCCATCCAGCCTCCGGCAGATACTCTGCCCTGAGTGGATACGTCTCTTCTATCCTTTGCCCCACCAGCCTCTCCGGCAGAACTCTGCCCGGAGTAGATGCAAGTCCCTCTCCTTTTCCCCATCCAGCCTCCGGCAGATACTCTGCCCTGAGTAGATGCGGTCTCTCTCCTTTCCCCATCCAGCCTCCGGCAGATACTCTGCCCTGAGTAGATGCGGTCTCTCTCCTTTCCCCATCCAGCCTCTGGCAGATACTCTGCCCTGAGTAGATGTGGTCTCTCTCCTTTCCCCATCCAGCCTCCGGCAGATACTCTGCCCTGAGTAGATGCGGTCTCTCTCCTTTCCCCATCCAGCCTCCGGCAGATACTCTGTCCTGAGTAGATGCGGTCTCTCTCCTTTCCCCATCCAGCCTCCGGCAGATACTCTGTCCTGAGTAGATGCGGTCTCTCTCCTTTCCCCATCCAGCCTCCGGCAGATACTCTGTCCTGAGTAGATATGCGGTCTCCCCTCTCCTTTCCCCCATCCAACCTCCAGGGCAGATACTCTGCACTGAGTAGATGCGGTCTCTCCTTTCCCCATCCAGCCTCTGGCAGATACTCTGCCCTGAGTAGATGCGGTCTCTCTCCTTTCCCCATCCAGCCTCCGGCAGATACTCTGCCCTGAGTAGATGTGGTCTCTCTCCTTTCCCCATCCATGGTTCAGCAGATACTCTGTCCTGAGTAGATGTGGTCTCTCTCCTTTCCCTCTCCAGCATCTGTTGACTTTTGTTTTCTTGATTTTAGCTAGCCATATTGGAGTGAGATGATATCTGAGAGTGGTTTTAATTTGCATTTCCTTAATTATTAATGATGTTGAACACTTTTTAAGATGTTTCTCAGCCATTTTTAATTCCTCACTGATGAAGTCTCTGTTCTGCTCTTTACTCCATCTTTTGAGTCGGTCATTCTTTGTTTCTTGAGTAGTTTATATATTCTGGAAGTTAATCCTCTGAGTAGGTCATTTGTCGTCTTACTTCTTTGCTTTTTGAGTAGTTTATATATTCTTGACGTTAATGATCTGTCAGATGTATTACTGGTAAATATTTCCTCCCACTCTGTGGGATTTCTCTTCACGTCCTTGATTGTTTCTTTCACTGTACAGAACATTTTTAGTTTTATGAGGTCCCATTTGTTGACTGTTGACCTTATTTCCTGTGCAGCTGCTGTTTGATTTAGAAAGTCTTTTCCTATGCCTATGTCTTATAGGTTGTTGCCAACTTTTTCTTCTATCACCTTCAGGGTTTCAGGCTTCACATTGAGATCTTTGATCTACTTGGAGTTGATTTTTGTACAGGGTGAGAGGTAGGGGTTTAATTTTGTTCTTCTACAAATGATGATCCAATTTTGCCAGCACCATTTGCTGAAGATGCTATCCTTCCTCCACTGAGGGTTTTTTGCCCCTTTGCCAAATATGAGGTGGCTGAAATTGTATGAGCTCAAGTTTGGATCTTCAATTGTGTTCCATGGTCAACAGGTCTGTTTTTGTGCCAGTACCAGGCTATCTTTATGACTATGGCTCTGTAATATAGCTTGAAGTCTGGTAGATCAATCCCCCCTGTATTGCATTTTTCACTTAGGGTTGCTTTAGCTATTAAGGGTCTTTTGTTTTTCCATATGAATTTAAGGATTTCTTTTTTCCAAGTCTGTGAAGAAACTCATAGGGATTTTAATTGGGATTGCATTGAATCTGTATATCAATTTGGGTAAAATGGACATTTTTACTATATTAATTTTCCAAATCCATGAGCCATGGGAGGTCTTTCCATCTTTTGATGTCATTTTCAATCTCCTTCTTCAGGGGTTTAAAATTTTTGTTGTAGAGGTCTTTGGTATCTTTAGTTAGGTTTGTTCCCAGGGATCTTATTATTTTTGAGGCTATTGTGAGTGGGAAGGTCTTCTTATATTACTTCTCCACTTGTTTATTGTTGGTGTAAAGAAAGGCTACTGATTTTTCTAGGTTAATTTTGTAGCCCAACACTTTACTAAAACTCTTAATCATTTCTAGTTTTCTGGTGGAGTTTTTAGCATCCCTTAGGTAAACTATCATATCATCTGCAAAAAGGGATAGCTTAACTTCTTCTTTTCTGATTAGTACTACTTTAATTTCCTTCTCTTGTCTTATTGCCCTAGCAAGTGTTTCAAGCACTGTGTTAAAGAGAAGTGGCCATAAGGGCAGCCTTGCCAGCTTCCCACCTTTAAGGGAAATGGTTCAAATTTTTCTCCATTTAGGATGATGTTGGCAGTGGGTTTGCTATATATGGCTTTGATCATGTTGAGGAATGTTCCCTTCAGTCCAATTCCCTCTAGGACTTTAAACATGAAGCGATGCTGGATCTTTTCAAAGGCTTTTTCTGCATCAATTGAGATGATCATGTGGTTTTTGTCTTTCAGTCCATTTGTTTGTTTTATGTTATTTATTGATTTACATATGTTGAACCATCCCTGCATCTCTGTTATGAATCCAACTTGATCATGATGATCTTTTTGATGTGGGTCTGTATGCTATTTGCAAGTATTTTGTTGAGAATTTTTGCATCTATGTTCATTAGTGAGATGGGTCTATGGTTTTCTTTTTTGCTTGCATCTTTGCCTGGTTATGGTATTAGAGTGATTCTGGCTTCATAGAAGGAATTTGGGAGAATTCCCTCTGTTTGTATCCTTCTGAACAGTTTGAGTAGCGATGGTTGTAGGAACTCTTTAAATGTTTTATAGAATTCTGCCATGAAACCATCTGAACCAGGGCTTTTTTTAGTTGGGAGGTTCTTAATTACATCTTCAATTTCCTCAAATATTATAGGTCTGTTTAAATTGTCAATCTCTTCTTGGTTAAGCTTTGTTGGGTCCCAGGATTTCAGATATTCATCCATTTCTCTTAGCTTTTTGAATTTAGCAGGGTATAGATTTTTGAAGTATTCCCATATGATTGTCTGGATCTTTTCTTTGTTGTGATGTTTCCCCTTTCATCACAAATACTGTTGATTTGGAGTTGCTCTCTCTTTTTTGGTTAACTGGGCTAGAGGTCTGTCTATTTTGTTTATTTTTTTCAAAGAACCAGCTTTTGGACTCGTTGATTTTATGTATTGTTTTCTTTGTTTCTATTTCATTGATTTCTGCTCTGATTTTTGTTATTTCTTNTTGGCTTCCTTTTTCAGTGTTTCTACTTCCTTAAGGTGTTTGTTTTTTTCCTCTCTCTCATTATTTCTGGAGTTTGTCAATCTCTTCCTTTAGTTTGTTATTGTATCCCTCTAGGTCCTTTTTGAGTTTTTCATTCTCTCTCTTTACTTCTCTGAATTCTTTATGTTCTTTAATTTCTCTGCATAGGTCTGCAATTATTCCTCTAAGGTCTGTTTCTGGGGTCACCTCCTGGGGGATCCTATTGTAGCTGTCTCCTACCAGGTTGGTAGAGCTTGGTGCGGAATTATCCTGCACCTTTCCCATGTTGTCACTTCGTCGTGTCCCTGGCATGTGGGTTTCCCTTTTGTGATTCAAATCTCAAATGTCTTTTCAGTGTGTTGAAGGCTGAAAGCTTGTTTTATTTTGCTTGCCTCCTTCCAATGCTTTTTTTCCCCCTTTCCTTCCCTACTCCTTGTTTATGGAGTGTTGACTTGTCTAGGTTTCAGGCTTTCACTTTTGTTTATATATTGGATAGTGGAAGTCTCTTGCTTTCCTGTTCTGAATGTTCTCTTAATTCACTGGATACTCTCTCCTCAATTCCAGTTGTTGGGGGGGGGCAGGGGGCGGGGTGTATTCCTGACTTAGCCCGCGCCCCGGGTACCTGCCTGGAGCAGTGGCGGGCTGGTCCTGACCCCTGACACAGGACCCAACTATGGCGTCGGATTCCCCTGGAACTGGAGTTCTCCTGGAATTGGAGTTTCAGATGGTTCTCGGCCACCATGTGGGCGCTGGAGATCGAACCTGGGTCCTCTGTAAGAGCGGTCGGTGCTCTTAACTGCTAGGCCATCTCTCCAGCCCATATTGTTGAGATTTCTTTTGTGCCTCAGTATGTGGTCAATTTTGGAGAATTTTCTGTGAGATGATGAGTAGAAAGTATATTCTCTGTTATTTAGGTGGAATATTCTGTAGATGTCTGTGAGGTCCATTTGGTATATTGTATTGTTCAGTTCTGATGTCTCTCTGTTCTTTTTTTGTCCTGTTGATCTATCCAAGGGGTTCAGTGGGGTGTTGAGTCCCCCACTGTTACTGTGCTAGGGTTAATCTGTGTCTTGTGGTCCTGCAGATTTGTATTTATAATGTTAGGTGCACCAGAGTTTGGTGCATAAACATTTAGGATTGTAAAGTCTTCATGGTTAATTGTTCTTTTGACAAGGATGTAATGGCCCTCTTTGCCTCTTCTGATTAGTTTTACTTTGAGTTCTATTTTCTCTGATATTAGAATAGCCACTCCAGCTTGTTTCTTGGTACCATTTGTTTGGAATATTTTTTCCATCCTTTCACTCTAAGATGGTGTCTGTCCTTGAGGGTGAGATGGGTTTCTTGTAGACACCATGTAGAAGGATTCAGTTTCCTAATCCATTCTCCCAGTTTATGTCTTTTGATTGGGGTGTTTAGACCATTAATATTTAAGGTTATTATTGAGAGATGTGTGTTGCTTTTTTTAACCTTATTTTTGTTTGCATTCTTGGTGTAGGTTTGTATTTACTATATTATACTTTTGTTAATTTCTCTATTTAATTGCTTAGGGATAGTCACTCCTTTCCTCTGTTCTTTGGATTGCTTTGAGGATTTTCTGAAATGTTGGTTTTTTTAGACATGTATATTTTCATCCTGTTTATGTCATGAAAGACTTTTCTTTCACCTTAAACTATAATTGACATTTTTGCTGGGTATAGTAGTTTGGGTTGGCATCTAAAGTAGTTTAGCACCGGGAATACTTTGGTCCACATTCTTCTGGCTTTTGTAGTTTGCACTGAGAAGTCAGCTATAATTCTGATGGGTTTCCCCTCACATGTAACTTGTTGTTTTTCTCTTGTGGCTTTCAGTATTTTGTCTGTGCTTTGAGGATCTAGTGTTTTAACAATATATGGCATGGGAAATTTCTTTTCTGGTCTTGTCTATTTGACGTTCTATGTGCGTCTTGTATTTGTATGGGTTTGTCTTTTTTCAGTTTGGGGAAATTTTCTTCTATTATCCTGTTGAAGATCTGGTCATTAGTGTTGTCTTGGGATTCTTCTCCTTCCTCTATCCCTATGATGTGGAGGTTTGGTCTTTTCATAGTGTCCCACATTTCCTGGTTGGTCCACTCTTGTGTTTCTAAAATTTTTCATAATCTTTACTTGAGCATTCTAGTTGGTCCATGTTATCCTGCAGGTCTGATATTCCTTTTCTGCTTCCTCCATTCTGCTTCTGAGGCTTTTCCCCATCCTTTCCTGTTGATTGGATGAATGTTCAATTTCCTTTTTCATTTCATCCTGTGATGTCTTTAGTATTTCCACTTCCTTCTGGATCCTGTCATTCCCATCTTGCAGCTACTTGGTTCGTTGGACAGTTTCTTTTTTCATTTTGGCCTAGAATCTTTTCAGCATTTCCACTTCCTTCTGGGGTTTGTCATTTTCTCCCTTTAGTTCTTTCCAACATTTGTCATTATCTCCCTCTAGATCATTCTTGAGTTTTTCATTCTCTCCCCTTAGCTCTCTGATTTGTTCTTTATTTTCTTTGATTTCTTTGAATATGTCTACAATTGTTCTTCTAAGGTCCATGTCTTGGTTTCCTTCCAGGGAGATCTCATTGTAGGAATCTTCTGTTGGGTTGTTAGAGTTTGGTGTGGATTTATTATGAGCTTTTCCCATGTTTTTTCTTTGTATCTTTGGCATGTGGATTTGTTTGTTTATTTGTTTCTTTGGATTCTTGAGCCTCAATGTTGTCTGTGCAGACTATAATCAATACTGCACCTGATAGATCCTCTGTACCACAACTCCACCAGGTTGTAGGGGTGTGGGGGTGTTGCTACTTTGGCCCAGGTGCTGGTTCCCTGTTGACCTGCTGTCCATGAGTCTAAGTCCACCCACACTGAGTGCTGGAACCCAAAGGTTGGAGGTTTCCAGGTGATACCAAGCCTCCCAGGCCAGGAGGGGTGTGCAAAGCACCAAGGCAGGTGGGCCTCACCTGGGCACATGCTGGTGTTGTGGTGTCTGCAAGTCGAACTCCACCCACGCCATGTCCTGGAACCCAAACAGACACATTTCAAGGCAGTGGTATGTCCAATATTTTTGTTGTTGTTGTTGTTATGTTGTAAGATTTTTTTTGTTATAGTACTCAAACTATAGAAATCTGGACTAAAAGTAGGCAAACGGAATTGAATCAAGTGAAAAGGCTTTGGCACAGCAAAGAAAATAATCCATAGAGTGCAGAGGCAACTTGGAGAATCATGAGCTGTCATGTGTCCATTTGGCTAAAGTAGAGATATCCAGAATATATAAGCCACCCAAACAAGTGTCCCCCACCCCAGCCAAGTAATTGAGTTATAAAACAGGGAAATTGCAAATTGTGTAAATAGACAACTCCCCAAAGAAGTGCAAATGGTCAACAAATATATGCAAATATGCTCAGTATGTTTCATTAGGAAAATATAAATCAAAACCACAACGAAATTTAATATAGGAGTCCTGTCCAAGGGCACACACTCTGCACATGTGACAGGGAAGGGCCCAGAACGGAGTGAGGGAAACTGGTGGTGGGCCAGCCTTAGCCTGGGAACTGTTGTAGACCTGATCACTGCTGGGTGAGGGAGAATAGACCTTCCTTAGGATCTCTGGATAGTCTGACTGGACTGCAGTGGATGAACTTGCACTGAAGGACATCTGGGTACCAATGCTTGACTGGATAGGACTTAACATGATGGAGGAATGTGTTAGGTCTAAGGGAGGGTGACCTGGATGGAGGGCTTGGATGGGGGTGGTGTCTAAATTTGATTATGAACTGTTGTCTGAAATGTACAAATGTTCAATTAAAGATAAACTACAATGAAATATCAACTGACATATGTTCAAACGGCTATTTTTTAAAAAACAAAGTGCCTGTGAGCATAATTGAAAAAGAATTATCATGCACTGTCGATGGGAATGTTAATTAGCACAATTATTTTGGACAACAGTATGGAAATTCCCCCAAGAAAACCTAGAATCAAATTAACACACATTCGAGTTATATCACTTCTGGGTGTATATCTGAAGAAAAATGCAATCAGCAGACCAAAGGGATGCCCGTAGGTCCATTTATTGTAGAAGTATTCATAACAGCTAAGATTCAATCAATTCATCTAGGAGTCCACGAGTGAATGGATAAAGCGAATGTGGTTGATAGATACAATAGTATATTATTAATCCCCAACAAGTGTGAATCTTGTCATTTTTCAGCAAAGTGGTGATACTGCAAGAAATGACATGTAAAATAAGCCAGATGCAGAAGGAGAGGGACTGTAGGATTTCCTCTCATATGTGGAAGAGTCAACCTGAAGGTTGAATGGTCGCTACTAGAAGCTGTGAAGCAAGAGGTGGATGGAGAGAGTGGATTTGAACACCTTATGCTGCATCTGTGTACTGAAATATCACCCATTAAAATATATAATTAATGCATGTTAGAAACACAAAGTTAATGAAAACCCGGAAAGAACTATTTCAGGCTCAGATAGTTTAACTGGATAATTTTACCATGTATTTAAATTAAAATAAACACCAAATTTATGTCAGATCTTATGGGAGACATTAAAAATACACAGAAGGGTCTGTGTTTTTGTAGCATGAGAACCAATCCATACAATTTCTCTGAGAAAGTTGCATTTTAGAAGGGTGGATAAAATATAATCTGATTTAACAGGGACATTTCTGTTTGCACAGCAGGAAATACAGAGTCATTCATAAGATCTTAGCAGTGAATATGGTCATTTGTAAGATCACAGCAATGAACTGTGTCTATAGAAAAAGTAGGCGATCTTGGTAATTATTTTTATTTCTTCTGTATCACTTAACATGGGAGGAGTGAGGAGTTTCAAGATCAGAGGCTGTTGACTGTGTCAGCTGCTGCTGCTACTTCATAGTAAGATGCAGACTGTATTTACTATGGGATTTGGCACGTGGTAGATCCAGTGACTGAAGTAGGACCACGCACGTAGAGAGTGATGGTGAATATTTGAATGCAGAATGTATGTACAACTATTTCAAGATTTATTGCTACAATGAAGAGAAAACAAGAGGAAGAGAGAAGTGGAAAGAGGGAGGGAGGGAGGGAGGGAGGGAGAGAGAGAACATATTATGCTGCAGGCTGGGTGGCACCATTTGTATTTTTCTTTTCTCCATTCTTTTTTTGAAGAAGATACCAGGATATATGCAGATGAAATCCAACTTTGCTTCAGAGGACAGTGGGAAGACTACATGGGGCAATGCCAACATACATCAAGGAATAGGAATCATTTTAGTGTGAGAACAGAGCAGTGGGCTTCCCTAGTTCTAAGTTCCTATCTAGGGTTATAGACTAGAACGGAAAGACAAAGATAAATGTGGTGTTTTTTTCAAATTTTAAGTGAGAAAAGTCATTGACCTCCAAAGACATAGATCTCTTATTTCCTGTTAGAGACTTTGAAAGTCATTCCACAAAACCACCCTGGTGGAACTGATTCAGAAAGATTGTCATTAAGACATTTGTCTCAATTGTCTCTTACCTACAAAGGCTGGTATGTTGAGAAAACTACAGCTTGGATTTGTTCTCAAAGTCACATTACTTTTGGAAACAGTATATAAATGACTTGGTTTCTGATTTGTTTCGTTTTCACCCCATAAATAATGGGATTCAGCATTGGTGGAGCCAAAATGCAGACATTGGTCAGAAGGACATGGATATGTGTTGAAGTAGCGTGTCCAAACCGTTGAGTTAGGACTGAGAAGATCCCAGGCCCATAAAACAGGAAGATAACACAGACATGGGAGCCACAAGTATTGAGAGCTTTGTGGCGAGCATCTTTGGATGGGAGGTGGAATACAGCATAGAGAATAAGCATATAAGAAATGAATATTAAAACAACATCTAAGAACACTGTTATCATTAGGATAGAAAATCCATACCAGACATTGACTCGAAGGTCATTACAAGCGTACTTGGCCAAGCCCATGTGCTCACAAGCAGTATGCGGAAGAATATTGGTTTTGCAAAATGTTAGTCTTTTCAGAAGAAATATTATGGGGGAAATCGTACTGCAACTTCTCAGAATGATAGTCAGTACAATCTTGCCAATAAGAGAGTTTGTAAGAATAGTGGTGTACCTCAGCGGGTAGCAGATGGCAATGTAGCGATCAAAAGCCATCACCAGCAAGATCCCTGACTCAGAGATGTAGGTGGAAAGGAGGAAGAAGACCTGAGTGACACATCCATCCAGAGAGATCTCCCCAGCATGGAACCAGAAGATGGCCAAGGTCCGAGGAACCGTGGTTGTGGAGAGAACAAGGTCTGCTCCCGCCAGTATGCAGAGGAAGAGGTACATGGGTCCATGGAGACTAGGCCTCGTGATGATGATGAAGATGAGCAGGCTGTTCCCAAGCAGGGCAGTGACATAGGAAATGACGAAGGGGATGGAGATCCACACGTGCTGGTCCTCTAGGCCAGGGATGCCCAGCAAGCGGAAGACTGAGTAACTAATACCGGTGTGGTTTAGGGTCTCCATCCTTGAGGCAGATGATGTGGAAACTCACTTCCTGTTTTCAGAGGGAGCTAAAATGTCACATTATAGTCAAAGATTTTTTTTTATGACACTAGAGTCTTTGTCAGTTGCCTGATTATTTTTTTCACAGTTGGTAGACCTGGAACTGTATCAAATGAAAAGATGAATAAGGTTTTATCTGCTTCTTTGAAGAGATAGAAATATTACAGACAGATAAGTCTGTAACTTAAATAAGGTAACTAAAATAATATGCTAAGTGGTCATTCTAGTGCACAACAGTAGTCTGTGAGATCACGAGGGTAGGAGAAATTTGTCTGCCTTCCACAGGATATGACCTGATGCTAGTGAATTTGGTGAAGACTCTTGTGGAATCATTTTGGAATTAAAGAGAGTGTTTTGAAAATATTTAATGCATTTAAAACAGTTCTCAGTCTTGTGTAGTTGTGAGATCATATATATATATATATATATATATGTGTATATATATGTATCTGATACAATGCATAAAGATAGAGATAAGTGTATTTGCTATGTTTACAAACTGATGTCTAATACAATGTCCTGAGACTAAATGACTAGTCATTACTATTTGCAAGATTTTTAAGTTGGAGTGCTAAGTAAACTTAAATGTATTGGAAGACAGAAATAACCTAAAAGGAACATATGATATTTTTTCTTTATTAGGGTAAGACAAGGTGTTAATGTAAATTCTTTTTACAGTGAACACCGCTTAATAAAGCCACTTTGAAAATTACCCATGTCAATTCAGCACAACATTACTTACAGTAGCTCCTGTATTATTGTAAAGCCCAAGGCAAGTAGGTGTTATTTTCCTTAATATTTCTCAAGAAGTTGAAGGCTGTAGAAATGGGCACAGGAGTCGAGGAGCACAGTTTGGTTTTAAAGTTTCTCCAAGTGCAGAATACCTCATTTTGTGATCTGTGAAAGTGGTCAAGGGAAAGGGAAATGAGGAAAGTGGACATGCCTTGTGATTGGTTGGCTGTAAAGGCTGCAGAGAACCCTCTAGGATCTGCCACCATCCAGCTTCAGAGAGGACACATTCAATCCCACATTGTTTGGAAATAAGTGGCCATTGAAATCCTAGCAGTTTTCCATATATTTTCTTTCCACTTTCCCACAGGTAGGGAAACTCTGGAAAAGGCATAAAAGAATTGTTCACTCTTGGAGGATGAAGACTTAGTAGTTGAGGAAAGGGTTTCTTTTCCGAAGTAAAGATGCTCAGGCATTAAGAAAGAGTGAGACGTCACCAATGGTCCAAATAAATCAAACCATCTCAGGCTTAGAAAGTGCACAGGAAGCCCACTGATCACATGGCTAGACTTCCCCTGTACGGATCTGGTCACACTCAATGCTGCTGCCTAATGTAGAGTGGGTAAATGCGATCATTAATTCCTCCCCCTTTCCCCTTTCTAGCCATCATTCGGAGGGAAGCTTGAAGTCATATTGACAATAAAGTCCCATGTATGAAAGTCGGGAGAGGCATGTTCCAGGAGAGGAGTTTTGGATGGAGATTTTGCTAAGGTCCTATTTGAACACCAGTTACTAAGGTCATCTATGGCACAGAGACAGTGAGAATCCATCCCTCTGGACACTGTGGCAGACATTCAGACAGATACGGAAGTTCCGGGGGGGTGGGGGGTGGGGGTTGAAGGCCAGAAAGGCACTCCACACTCCTGAACAGAAGCATCAGGAAAAGAAGATGCAGATAAAGGGAAAAATTTAAGTTAGTGAAAGGGGAACTAGGAAAGGATGAGCTCCCGAGAGTCAGCGAAAGCTTCTAGACAGCAAACAGGAAACGTCTTGACGTATTTATGATGCATTAAATTTCCTATTAAAATTCCTTTATTGGGCAAATGCTGACTTGTGAACTTTGTTTTTTAATTAAATATTGTTATTTTAAATGTATGATTCTATTGCCTTCATGTGCACCTGTGTCATGCAATTCCCGTGGACGTCAGAAGAAAATCTCAGGTCCCTGGAACTGGAGTTACAGACAGTTGTTAGCTGCCATGTGCATCCTGGGAATCAAACCCGGGTCCTCTGCAAGAGCAGACAGTGTTAACAGCTGAGCCATCTTTCCAGCTCCTGAAATTTGTTTTTTCTGTGTGTACTTCCAGAACCCAGCATGCAAACTTGCTGGATGAGTGTGAAGAACAGGCAAGATGTTTACAGCGGTCAGGACCTGAGACCTAAGCCCATCTCAGCAAGGACTTGGAGCTCCTGGTCCACCACTGAGAGAAGACTTCCCCAGACCTTCATTCTCCTCTCCCAGTCAGCACTGTCTGCTCTCCACTAGGGCCACCGACAGTTTTGCTATAGGCATTTCTCTGTCTATGTTTCTTGAGACAAACTTTCTTGTATTCTCATGCACTGCCTTAGGTTCAGAGTCCTCTGTTCTGGTTGGGATACATGTCTGTTTCACCCAGGAAAGTATTCCACATCAGTAAGTGACTTACCTGGTTTTAGTGTAGTTCTCATAGCCCAGAATTATATAATTCACAGGACAACTCTATGTTAGGGAGAGCTGAGGTTTTTATGCATTTGCCCGAAGACCCCGGGGGAAGCCACCTCTCCAGGGAGCTCAGATGTATTAGACTTGTATTTCCAGAACCTCTCCATCACACACACAAAGTCGTCATCACAGCTCTGTGAGTCTGCTCACACTACCACCTTCTCCTCATCCTCTGGATAAGATGAGAATTTGGCTTCTCTCTAATGAAGAAAATATTTCAACAGAGGTGTCCTGAACGAATTTTGAAACACAGTCAGAAGGAAGCCTGGGGGCCATTTTATCAAAGAAGATATTGAGGGAAAAAGTCTCAGCACCCTTTGGAGGAGGGGAGATGGATAAGAGGAAAAGAGATGGCCCTTTAAGTGAGGTTTCAAGGTAGTACCCTGGTTCTGCAGGTGTAGGCAGATGTGTGGAGAGAGGAGGGATTCAAGGAATGAAGGAGAAATCCCAGCAGGCCATGGCAAGCACTTACCCTTATGGCTGGGATCCAAAACCGAAATACGATGAAAAGGGAATATTCCTCTTTTCCCATTTCCTTAGCATTTCTGTGGGTGAATCAGCCTTTCTGGGATGTGGTCTCTGAACAGGTGATTGACAGACCCGGTGCTTTAGGGAGAGGACTAACGAAATATGAAATATTCTAATCTTTGGAGCAGATCAGAAGGTCATGTCTCTACCCAGGGCCAGAGGTAGAACTCTGCTTCCATTGTTTTCACCTGGAGAAAGTAACCTTCCTTTAGTGCACATCAATAAAGGCCTGAAATCTTCACGTTTTCATATAGTATTTGAATACTACCAGGAGGGGCAGTTGTAATGCTTCCCTATTCAGTGTTTCCATGGAAATAGGTGGGATCTCAAGCAGACTGTGAGGAAGGGGTCCATTGTCAATGGTCTGCAAGGCTGCTGACCCCTGTCCAGCTATGGAAGAAGAGCAGAAGATTTTCATAGATCCTCTAATGAAAATCAAGCACACATTTATTTTCCTTCAAATTTCATTTTTCTTGCAGCCTAAGAAAATTCAGTTGTGTAGATATGCCACATTTTCTTTTTTTCTTACCCTTCTCCTTCCCCTCCCTCCCTCCCTCCTCCTCCTCCTCCTCCTCTTCCTCTTCCTCTTCCTCCTCTTCCTCATCCTCCTCCTCCTCCTCCTCCTCCTCCTCCTTCCCCTACTTCTTCTTCTTGGTATTTTTGGGGCAAGATCTCCCTCTAGCCCCAGCTGGCCTAGAACTTGCTGTGTAGACCAGGCTTACCTGGATCCCACAGAGATCTGCCTGCCTCTGCCTCTGCCTCCTGAGTGCTGGGATTTAAGGAGTGTGTCTTTAACCAGGTCACATTTCCTTTCATTGTCCATTCTTCTGTTGATGGATATCTAGGCTGTGCTCTTGGTTTTCATTTTGTTTTCAGTTTGTGAAGGTGTATACTTTTATTTATTTTTAATTAAGTTAATTTTATGAACATAGAAAGTATTAGATGTCGTTATGGCATTTTGAAACACAATTAATTTCTTCTGTTTCTTCCTTTTCCCTCTCCTACTCTCTGGTCGCCAGAAGCTTCCTTTCGTCTTCCCCGTCACAAGTGACCTTTGCCCTCCCCCTTCCTCAAGGTCCTCTCCTGGTCTCCTATCCGGTCTCATAGTGTAACATCATTCCCTTCTTACAACCGTGTATTTACATACCTTTGAACATTAGTGCTAGGATCTGCATTTGTAGACAACACGAGTACGTTGCCTTTCTGACCTGGGTCACTTCAGGAACAGAACCCTTTCCAGATCCATTTTCCCGAAGTTTTCTTATTGCCGAATTATCACAATACCAAGAAGTAGATCCAGTCCAGGAGTCCATCAGCAGATGAGCAGACAACGAAATGGGCTTATATGCCATGGAGTTCTACCTGGCTGTAAAGAAAAGTAAAATTTTAAGGAAAACAAATGTACCTTTGATTTTTTTCACTGTGACATCAGAATTGATTACTTTTCCATTCAGTACTATCACTACATATTTTGGTTTATTTGTTTTCATTTTATGTGTATGAGTGTTATGCCTGCATGCATGTAGAGCACCCATGTGCAGTGCCTGAGGAGGTCAGAAGAGGGTGTCAGATCCCTTGGAACTGGAGTTATGGACAGTTGTTAACCACTACTAACAGTTGTTAGTAGGTGGTGGGAACTGAACCTGAGTCATCTCTCCAGACCAATATTTATTTGTTTTCAAGCCAATCTGTGTGATAAAGACAAGCTCAAACATTTATAAATCTTTAGAGAGTCTAGGACTGAATTATAGAAAGATCATTTCTGCTTAAGTTATTCTGTGACTTCTCCTGGGGAGACATGATCAAGCATCTACTCACCCCGGAGAGATCAGTGGAAACAATCCACCAAACAGACAAACCAATGGATTTACCATGGTGACTTACAAGAGTGTGGATGAGGGTTTACTTACAGGAGCATGAATGACAGAGAGATGTGTCACTCAAACCCGACCTAGCATGAGTGATAACTCATAAAAGCTGCATTCCTGGTGCTTTCTGCATGATTCACAGGAAGCTGCACAGGTTGGAGAGACTCTCTTCCCCAGAAGTCATTAGCTTGTGGTCAGGGACCTTGTCAATCTTGTTAGTTTCAGGTTCTTTCTAAAGTTTGTGGCCTATTTCTTGAGCCTTATATATTTTGCTCACTCCCTAAGTCTTTACCACATTTACTCTAGGATGGGGTGTCAATTTGGAGGAAATTACTATATAACAGAAGAGCACTTTCATGTTTATTAGTATGGCGGTCAGCTGGTTAGGGTTTCCATGGCATACATATTTCCTTCTTTTTACTAGTAATCTTTCTATCTCAATGCTTAAGACATTCTTTTTAATTTTTAATACATGCAATAGCTTGCATGTATGTAAGTACATACCATGCATGCCATAGAAGACAGAAGAGGGTGTAAGTTCCCCTGGAATTGGAGTTAAAGATGGTTAGCCACCATGTGGGTGTTGGAACCAAACCCAGGTCTTCTGCAAGAGCAGTCAGTGCTCTTAACTGCCGAGCCATCTCTCCAGCCCCAAGACATTCTTAATGTTTGCAGCATATAATAGACAACTCTGGTTGGCCACAAATCTCAGAATCTTCAATGCTGGCTTAGAATATTTACATATAATTATACCAGGCATATTCTTCTATTTGTGTTTGTATTGATTGTCATGTTATTCTTTTTTTCTTTCATGATTTCTACTGCTTTGTCTCCATCATGTTTTTTATTTAATAGGTATTTTATTTATTATTTTATGTGTATGAGTGTATCACTGGCATGTAGATTTTGTGCAGTGCCTGCAGAGATCAGGAGAGAGCAATAGATCCTTTGGAACTGGAGTTGTGGATGATTGTTAGCTGCCAAGTGGATGCTGGGATTCAAATCTAGGTGCTCCCAAGAGCAGCTAGTGCTCATAACTATTAAGCCATCTCTCTGTTCCTTAACAGTTATTTTTTAATGAATCTGGTTTACTTTATCAATATACTGCTTATATATCATGTTAGTGGCTCTATTAAAAGAAAATCACTTATCAAGCATTTCTGTAGGTTAAGTAGTCATGGAGTCTTTCTAAATAAGTTTATTTAACTACTTTGAATAAAAGTCTATGAATATCTTGGGGGTGGAGAGATGACTTAGCGGTTAACAGCACTGACTACTCTTGCAGAGGACCTGGGTTTAATTTCCAGCACGCACATGGCAGTAAACAACTGTCTGCAACTCCAGTTCCAGGGGAATCCAACACTCTCTTCTGACCTCCAAGGTGCATTACACAAAAACACGTAATACACTCATATGTGTGAAATAGAAATATATACTTAAAAAGTATATGAATATCTCATTATACACACACAGCTACATCTGTTTTATATGTTCATATCACTTGCTTATATTAATTTAGTACAGACAAGATGGAGGGAATGTCTTAAAGACTGGGACTATGTTATGAACTGAAAATTGTTGGTAAATGTGGTGGGCATTGTTGTAGATTTGCTGGCAAAAAAGATGGATGTGTAAGTCTTTTCTTTCCCATGCCCTGGTATCTATGGGTATGTTAGAAACATTGATTTTTTTCATTATTATGCATTGAGGGAGTTTCATACAACATGTTTTTCTTTATATTTTTGTCTTTTCAAGACAGGGTCTCCCCGTAGCCCCAGCCAGCCTGGAACTCACTATGTAATACAGGGTGGCTTTGAACTCACAGAGATTCACCTGCCTCTGACTCTTGAGTGCTGGGATTAAAGATGTGCACCACCGTGCTGGCCAGTGTGATATTTTAATATTTGAATACAGAATGCACTGATCAAATTCAGCCTGTTTATTGCTGCCTTATTTCAGAACTGCTAGGAGTCACCAGTCTAGCTTTAGGTTGACTTTTCACCTGCTACATTTGGAAGAAAACACACAGCTCTTGACTTGCTGTGTCTGGCTTTTTTCCACTTGTGTCTACCCGTCTCTCTCACCTTGCTGCAAATGACAGGAGTTCGCTGTGTCTGTGTCTTAATGATTCTACGCTGTGTGTGTCTATCCCATTATCTGTCTGCATTCACTCATTGGTAGACACCTTGATTAACTCCATAGCTTAGTTGTTATGAATCATGCCACAGTAAATGGGCCTGTGGGTATCTGTTTGGTCTGCTGATTTCATTTCCTTTGGTTATATCCAGAGGTGACACAGCTCGATCATATGATAGGTTCATTTTGTTTTGAAAAAATTCATTATTAATATAGGAGTCCTGTCCAGGGATACACATGAGGTGGATTAGATCTTCTTTGAGATCTCTAGACAGGGCAACTGGACTCCAGTAGATGAACTTGCAGTGAGAGACATCTAGGTGCAAAATACTTGACCAGATAGGGCTTAACATATAGGACAGAATGCATGAGGTGGGATGAGGGGATAGGGAGGGGGCAGGGGGTCCTCAATTCGATTGAGAGCTATTGTATGAAATGCACAATAGTCAATATAGTATTATATAATATTTCATTACTGTGTGTATGCATGCATGTGAGCACTGTGGAGTCACGGAGGACCTGTAGAGTTGTTTCTCTCCCAGGGACTCAGTTATTTTATTTACTTCTGGATCATAATCTCTCCTTGAAAGCTAAAATTCAGAGAAATGTCTCTCCTATCCTTATGATCATCTCTGTTTGGGAATCAGACATATACCACTTGCTCTCGAATCTGTTTTGTTTTGACCCCATAAATTATGGGATTTAGCATAGGTGGAGCCAGCACGGTGACATTGGCCAGCAGGATATGCACATCCAGAGGTATGTGTCTTCCAAAGTGCTGAGTGAGAACAGAAAAGATCCCAGGCCCATAGAAGAGGAGAATGATGCAGACATGGGAACTACAGGTGTTGAGGGCTTTGTGACGAGCACCTTGGGAAGGGATATGGAAAACAGCATGGAGAATCAGAATGTAGGAAACCGAAATGAGGACAATATCTAAGATCACTTTGCTAGATAGCTTTAGTGTCAACTTGACACACCTGGGTGGAGGGAGCCTCACTTGGGGAATTGGCTCCATTGGACTGGCCTGTGGTCACGTCTGGGAGTATTGTCTTGATTGTTGAGCAATGTCGGAGGGCCCAGCCCACTATGGGTGGTGCCACTCTGGGCAGGTTGTTGTGTACAGTATGTCAGGGCAGGCTGGGCATGGGCCAGGAGAGCAAGCTAGTAAGCAGCATTCCTCCATGGCCTGTGCCTTAGCTCCTGCCTCCAGGTTCCTGCCCTGAGTTCCGACCTTGTTCTCGCTGAGTGATGAACTGTGACCTGGTAGATGTGAGCTGAATAAACCCTTTCCTCCCCAAGTGGGTAGTGGTCTGTGTGTTTTGTCACAGCAATGGAAAGGCAAACTAGAACAATCACTGTTGGCATTAAGAGAAAAAAGCCATACCAGATGTTTACGTGGATGTCACCATGTTTTTTTTTTTTTTTTTTTTTTTTTTTTGGTGTTT
>VZQC01010002.1:287031-341066 GCA_009823505.1 Rhizomys pruinosus
TGCAAATTGGTTTTACATGAAGGATGCTTGTACTCATAAATTATCACTTATTGCTAAAAAAAAATGAAAAAAAACTGAGAGAAAGATGCAGGACAGTTATGGCAGAATGCATGATCTGGGATGGGGGTGGGTGGGGTGGGGGAAGGGAAAGGGAAATATGCCTGAACTGAATTGAAAAATGATGTATGAAATACACAAAGCATCAATAAAAAAAATTTACATGCTTGGGAAACAAGTCCCAACCAGTGAGTGAGGCTAGGATGACAGCTTTCTTACTGCTACTTCAATGCCTAACAAACTTTGAAAATCCAAAAATACAATGAGATGTGGGAAATTTACTACTCAATATTCTTCCTAGTATATGACCTATCCCCAAAGTTGAATTATTACATAGTTACACATGACTCCTAAGAACCAACATTTTCCCTAACTCATAACGACCTGCAAGCATTTCAGTCAACACACAGGCACTATCCATTGATGAATTGGAGTCTCCAGTAAGTAGCTCTGAAGGCCAAGAACTTAAGGAGCCATTAAGTTCTCCCAGGGAGTCAGTTATTTTATTTCCTCCTGAAACATAATCTTTTCTTGAAAGCTAAAATGTCTCTCCTATCCTTATGGTCATCTCTGCTTTGGAAATAAGACATATAGCACATGCTCTTGAATCTGTGTTGTTTTGACCCCATAAATTATGGGATTTAGCATAGGTGGAGCCAGCATGGTGACATTGGCCAGCAGGATATGCACATCCAGAGGTATGTGTCTTCCAAAGCACTGAGTGAGAACAGAAAAGATCCCAGGCCCATAGAAGAGGAGGATGATGCAGACATGGGAACCACAGGTGTTGAGGGCTTTGTGACGAGCACATTGGGAAGGGATGTGGAAAACAGCATGGAGAATCAGAATGTAGGAAACTGAAATGAGGACAATATCTAAGATCACTGTTGACATTAAGACAAAAAAGCCGTACCAGATGTTTACCCGGATGTCATCGCAGGCATGTTTTGCCAAGCCAATATGTTCACAGAATGTATGTGGGAGGATATTACTTCTGCAAAATGTGAGCCTTCTTAGAAGAAATATCATGGGGAAAATTGTACAATGTGCCCTCAAGAAAATAGTCACAGCAATTTTTCCAAGAAGGGAGTGAGTGAGCATCATAGTGTATCTCAGTGGGTAGCAAATTGCAACATAACGGTCAAAGGCCATCATCAGCAAGATTCCTGACTCAGAAATAAAGAAAGAATGCTGGAAGTAGAGCTGGGCAATGCAACCATTAAGAGAAATTGCACTGTTATTGCAACAGAATATGGCCAGTGTCTTGGGTCCTGTGGTAGTGGCAAAGGCAATGTCAGTTCCAGCCAGCATACAGAATAAAAGATACATGGGTTCATGGCGGATGCTTGTTGTCAGGATGATGAAGATGAGCAGACCATTCCCAAGGAGGGCAAGGACATAGGAGATGCAGAGGGGTACAGAAAGCCACTCATGTAGGTCTTCTCTTCCTGGAATGCCCAGAAGATAGAAGACTACATGGTTGACTCCAGTGTGGTTGTTGCTGGCCATTCCTGAGGAAAGCTAATGGGGACTCTGTCTTGACCTTTACCTAAAAGAGACATTAACACAGGTCGTACATAAGTACATGTTCTCCTTGGGTTCTGTGGTTGAGAATATCAAATTCAGTGATTTGTCTGTACCACCATTTCCTCATAATGCCTGCTTTAAAATGTCAGTAAAATAATAAAAACTCCATAAACATAGGAAGTAAATGACAGTATCAAAGAAATGGCAAAATAGTTGGAAAGCAGATGGGTGACTACTGACAAAACAGATGGGTTAAAACTAGCAGCTTCTAGCTGAGAAACCTCCCAACTGCCACTCAGAGAATCTTAGATTGGGGGCCTGTGAGCTGACTGGTGCCTGTTCTGAGGACCCAGCAGCTTCTGCTTCTACCCACAGTAGAACCTCGGAGGGAATCAGCCTGTTGGAAAATGCCTTGGTCTACAGTGGGGTCATTCTGCTGAGTGAAGACTGGAAACTGTAGTTTAACCTTTATTTTATGCAAGAGCTGTGAACAACTAAGTTTGATGAAGAAAACCAAGGGTTTCTGACTGCTGAGAAGAAGAGAAATCCCTACTTGGTATTCCTAAGCACTGTATAAGAGAAAGGGAAATTAAGGGCGAAAAGCCCACTCCAAGAAACCTGGGCATATTCTGACCCATCTGTGTACAAAGGAAAGGGAACAGGCCTTTCGCTGTCACAGCTGCGTAAAAGAACCAGGGATCACTGACATCTCCTAGACGATTTTCCTGGCACCTGGCTCAGAGATGTTGTGTAATATGGATAGGGTTTTTATTTGTAAATAGAAGACACAAAGTCAGGGATATAGGGGTAGAGGGGTGAGGGTGGAGATGGGGAAGATGTCTGAGTATAGTCAACATTTACTGTAGGAAAAAGCTAGTAGCTTCTACATGGACAAGAACATACTAATGTAGACATAAATGTAAATCTTAAAGTCTTGCTATCATTGTATAAATAAAGCCAGAAAATGGAAAGGCAATGCATGCAAATGTGTGTGTGTGTGTGTGTGTGTGTGTGTGTGTGTGTGTGTGTAAGAAAGAGAGACAGCGATGGAGAGGAAGGAGGGAGGTAAGACAAATGTTGAAAAACTAACTGTTCCTAGTCCATGAAAGAAAGTAAACAATATATAAAGCATATTACAGAAACTTGTGAATCAAGAAATAACAATATAGTTGGTTAAGGTGAATTATGCCTATAAATTCCAGTGAGGTCAAAGAAGGAGAGTTGGGAGATCAAGGCTATCCTTGACTACATAGCAAATTGAAAACTGGCCTGTGCTTCACAGATCCTAACCCAAAAAGAAGAAGAATGGAAGTGAGGGAGAATGGAAGGGAGATTAAGGGAAAGGGAAAAAGATTAACAGTATAAACATATCCATTAATTACATGGGAGCAAACATTAAAAAATAATAATTTTTTAAAAGTCACATATTACAACAGTTATTCCTGAGTTTGAGGGAGACATAAGAAGAGATTGAATACACACACACACACACACACACACACACACACACACACATTATGTGTGTATGTAAAACCAGAGAGTGAATGGGACACTTGAGATTATTAAAAAGATAAAAAAGGGGGGGCTGGAGAGATAGCCTAGCGGTTAAGAGCACCAACTGCTCTTGCAGAGGACCCAGGTTCGATCCCCAACACCCACATGGCTGCTAAGAACAGTTTGTAACTTCAATTCCAGGAGAACTCCAGTTCCAGGGGAATCCGAGACCCTCTTCTGACCTCTGCGGCACTGCACGACACAGGTGCATAGACCTACATGCAGACAGTACACTTATACACTTATATACATATAGAAATAAATAAAATTTTAAAAATAAATAAATAAAATAAAAAGATAAATAAATAATTTTAAAAAGATGACTATGCATAATTTTTCACAAAAATAAAATTAAAAGCAAGTTTCCTACTTGAGACTAGAGAGATGGCTCAGCAATTAAGAGAACTTGACGCTTTTGCAGATGACCAGGGCTCAGTTCCCAGCACCCACATGACAGCTCACAACTGCCTGTAACCCCAGTTCCAGGGACTCAGATGCCTTCTTCTAGCCTCCAGGAACACCAAACACACACGAGGTGCACATACGCACATGCAGGCAAACATTCATGAACATAAAATAAAAATAAAAAAGTCTGTAAATGAAAAATGTTTTCTCAGTCAAGTACTTTGTTCTTCACTTAAAATATATTTATAGTTCATACTACAGATGGTAAGTTCTCTCTCTCTCTTTCTCTGTCTCTCTTTCTCTCTCTCTCTCTCTCTCTCTCTCTCTCTCTCTCTCTCTCTCTCTCTCTCCTTACTTTCTTTATTGTAACTTTTGGAGAAAAAATTCTCTCCCTGGCTTTGGCCATCAGATTTCCCTCTTAGGGAGCATTGGGTGCTTCAAATAAGCTGAATCCTCTCTCAAGAAGAATGTTCAAGACCTTGGACCCAGGCCTGCTCCAATTCCTCTGCCTCAAATCTATGGACTAGCCTCCTAGCCCAGTCTAGCTAAACCTCTTATTATGGATTTCTAAATCCTGACTCAGGTGGTCCCAACCCCCATCTTCCCCTGGCTCCTGATCTGCCCAAAAAACTGGCCCAACTAGGACTCTGGTAAGTCAGATTCTGCCTACCACATCTCTACCCCATTCCTCTGCAGCCCCAACACTTCTAACCCAGCCAACCCTGTCCCCTCCTAGCCTTGGACCCAGGCCCACCCCAGTTCCTCTGCATCAGATCTCTAGATCAGCTTCCTAAGCCAGGCTAGCTAAACCCCAGCATAGATTTCATTGGCTCCTGATCTGATGCCTGCTGACAGGGACCAGCCCTCTTACTACCCTGACCAGCCTATCTACCACACTGTCCCACCAGCTGCCCAGACAAGACTACTTCCCTGAAAGAACCTGAAACAAACAACTTGTTTTTCATACCAGAGAAAAAAAGTAACCGAGCTACATAAGCAACATAAAGAAAACCAAAATTCCATTAAGCAAAGGCTGAATAGAAGTTCCTATAGACATACAACCAACAGAAATCACCCATATGCCCAAATGGCAGTGCAAAAACACAAATAATGTGAAAAACCAAGAGAATACATCCCCCCAAACCCACTAGTCCTACAGAAGTGTACTACAATGAGTCACCCTGAGGCATCCCAGAATCGAGAGTTTAAAAGAACAGTCATAAACATGATCAAAGAACTTAAAGAAAATACAGACCAAGCATCTGAAGAACTCAAAGAGGAAAGACATAAATTTGTGATGGAAGATCAAGAATATACAAATATGTGGCTTAATGAAATATCAAAAAAATTCAGGACTTGAAAAGTTAATTCACAAAAGAGATATAAATATTGAAGAAAACTCAAACCAAAATGAACACGGAATTATAAATCTCAATAAGCCAACTGGAAACAACAGGAGAAAGCTTCACAAGCAGAATGAATAACATGGAAAATAGAATATCAAACTGGACGACAAAGTTGAAGACCTTGACTCATTAAGCAAAGACTATGTAAATTTTTTTAAACACAGGAATAGAATCCACAGGAAATGTGAGGCAACATGAAAAGAACAAATCTATGTATCATAGCCACACAGGAAGGAGAAGAATCTCAGTCCAATGTCATTAACCAAATCTTCAACAGGATTGTAGAGGAAAACTTCCCTAACCTAAGGAACCACTTACCTATAGAGATTCAAAAAGCACATAGAACACCAATTAAATATAACCAGAACAGAAACTCACCACTGCATATCATAGTGGAAACATTCAATGTATGGAACAGAGATAGGGCACTGAAAGCTGCTAGAGAAACCAAGCAAGTTACATACACAGGAAAGCCCATCAGAATTACAGCTGACTTTTCAGTGCAAGCTACAAAAGCCAAGAAGAGCCCGGACCAAAGTATTCCCAGCTCTAAACAACCATGGATGCCCACTCCAAGTACTTTATTCATCAGAACTATCTCTCATGGTCAAAGGAGAATGGAAATTTTTTCATGACATGAATAAGCTGAAAGAATTCACGTCTACCAAACCAGCTCTACAGAGAATGTTCAAAGCAATACAAAGGACTGAAAAAAGGAATGAGTATAACCCAAGAGGCTACAGAAAGCAAAGAAAAAAGATCTAATAACAGAAACACAAAATAGGGCTACAAACATAAAAAAATTAAAGTGACAGTGTCCAATACACATCTTTCAATAATAACATTCAAAAAAGATGCAAGACGTATACGGCAGAGTGCAGGTATCCAGGTCCGGTGGGGGGCATGGAAAGAGAAGGGACTCTAAATTTGGTTGAGAAATGATGTATGATATATGGAAATAGTTTAATAACAATAATAAATTTTTAAAAATTGACCCCATTCTGGGACACACAACAAATCTCAACGAATATAAAAAAAAAATTTTAATAATGTCATGCCTTGTATCAGACCACAGTGCAATAAAGCTTATAATCAATAGCAACTGTCATGTTAAATGTACAAAAGCTTAAGAAAAAAAATTAAAAGAATGTTTAGAAGAGTTGACACTGGAATAGACAATGATTTCCTGTTCCCAGTAATAGACAGTCACCTTTGATTCACTGTATAGATGATTCTATCAATCTTTCCAAAGATTCCAAATCTTTCCAAGGAATGCCACATTCCACAAGAGATCAAAAGCTGGCACTGAAAGGTCAGAGGGCAGTGTGTTCCCTAAGACATGATGACAACAGAACACATGAAGAAGGCAAGGATAGAGACAGAGAGCAAATGCACTCGGGGTTGATGGGGGTTTGGGGAATGCAGCTTCCATGGGTGTTTGGCTGGTACTGTAGAGATCAGCTGGACAGATGACAGTGTATCACTGGGAAGTAGAAATCTAAACAACACTACTCCGCTTGCTATCTGTCCTAAAGGGCTGCCCCAGGACTCCTTTCAAAAGTTTTCCCAAGCCTGTCTCAGACACCCCCTGCTTTCTGCACTTTCCTTTCCCTCTCACCTGGAACTCCTTACAATCTACTAGGGTAGCAATGCTTTGCCCACACAGGCCATCTCCCTTAAATGGTAATTTCCTGAATGGTAATGAGAATCTCATTGTCAGCCAAAGACCTGCTCCCTTTACACGTATCACTAGCTAGCAAGCACATTCAGCTCCATGGACGCAACACCTCCTTTCCCCATTGTGGACTTAGAGCTCAGAACAGGAGAAGCCAAGAGGAAGAGTTGATAAAAGCCAGGTGGGAAGGTAGAGGTAAGGTCAGAGGCAGAAGCAAACTGTTCCTTTGAGGACTTTGTTTCCCACATCCAAATAAGACTTTAGATAGTCTTCTCTGAGTCTACCATTTATTCTGTCTTATCAGCCCCAATTTTGGTCACTGTTCTCCTCTACTGTCTGTTCATAAGATCCCAAAGATGCTGATGCTCCCGGAGTTCCAAAGGAGTTCCAAATCCTAGCTCTACTTGCCCTGCACTCACCTCATAAATGACAATACCAATCATCAGCCTCCAGTGAAGTCTGTTGAAGTAGATACAAAATCAAGGCAAGAAGAGAAATGAAGATTATGCTACAAAGTGATTCTCTGCAAGCATCTTCAGGATGCTTTTATTGTAAGGCCCCATGGCTCTTACGTTCAGACTTTGTCAGCTCACACACAATCCCCTATGGGCCAAGTCAACTTGCCTGCTTCCTGCTCCTTCTCCCTTGACGGCTGTTCCTCTGGCACCTCCTGGTCACATGATCTCCATTCTATGTGTGTGAACTTGTGGCTCTCTCTTCTAGAGGTTTCTATTACCAACCCTACATTCTTCCTCTTTTGAGAAGCATTTTATCCGCTTTAATCAATATTCCATTACTCAAAATCAATGTGCACAATTTGGGAGAGCAGACGGGATCCATCCCAGGATCTCACGCACACTAAGAAGCACTCTAGATTAAGGTGTTTTTCCATATCTTACAATTTATTTTAACTATATCTATACTTGGAAAATATTTCTTCCTAACTAAGGTAAAATTTGAATTTGAGTTTACCCAGATGCTGTGGATAAACTTGTACTTTGGAGTCATCAACTAAAGGAGATGCGTGACATTCAGGTACAGCAGCAACAGACAAACTGTCATTGATATGAAAAGTGCTATTTCCTTGACTGGCAAGATCTACTAAAAGCAATTTGATTATTTAAGTAAAATACAGCATGATTGCAAAGACTGAGCATGAAAAGCAATAGTAAAGCACTTGCTTAGCATGTGCAGGACCTGAGACTACACACACACACACGCGCGCATGCGCGCGCGTACACACACACACACACACACACACACACACTGAGGGTAAGAAATTGAGTAGGTTTCCCATTCTCATGTAACTAAAGCCCCTCCCATGCTCATTCAAGCAACACTGATTAAACTCTGTGGATCACAAAAGAAAAAAAAAAAACATGAAAGTAGAAAGGTGACAAGTTGTAAAGAAGGGGTTCAGTGAGGGAGAGAACAAGAGAAAATTATCAAAATACATTATGTAGGGGACTGAAGGAGGTTAAGAGCACTGGCTGATCCTGCAGAAGACCTGGGTTCAATTCCCATCACCCAAACACTGGCTAACAACTGTCCATGACTCCACTTCCAGGGAATCTGATGTCCTCTTCCCACCTCCACAGGCATGGCATGAAACAAATGCACTTATGTACAAACAGGCAATACCCTCATACACATGAAAAATCATAAATAAAATATTTTTAAGGCTGAAAACAGGGTGGGTGAATGGGCTCAATTCAGGTAAAGGCATTTGCCTCCAAGCTTAATGACCTGAGATGAGTCCCCAAGAAACTACATGATCAAAGGAGAGAAACAACTCCCACAGGTCCTCTCTGATCTCCACATGTGCTGCACAGAACACACACACACACACACACACACACACACACACACGCACGCACACACACACGCATACACACAGTGAAATATTATATAATTCTATACTGAATGTTGTGCATTTCGTACAATAGCTCTCAATCAAATTCAGACCCACTCCCCCATCCCTATTCCCTCATCCCACCTCATGCATTCTGTCATATATGTTAATCCCTATCCTGTCAAGTATATCGCATATAGATGTCCCTCAGGGCAAGTTCATCCACTGGAGTCCAGTCACCTGTCTAGAGATCTTCAAAAAGATCTATCCTCCCTCATGTGTATGCCTGGACAAGACTCCTATATTAATAATGAATTTTTTGAAAACCTATCATATGATCGGGGCTGGAGAGATAGCCTAGTGGTTAAGAGCACTGACTGCTCTTGCAGAGGTCCCAGGTTCAATCCCCAGCACCCACATGGTAGCTAACAACCATCTGTAACTCTAATTCCAGGAGAACTCCAGCTCCAGGGGAATCCAAGACCCTCTTCTGACCTCCATGGCATTGCACGACACGGGTGCACAGACTTGCATGCAGACAGTACATTCATACACATAAAAAATAAATAATAAATAAATAAAAATAAAAAAGCCTATCATATGATCAAGCTGTGTCACCTCTGGATATAACCAAAGGAAATGAAATCAGCAGACCAAACAGATACCCACAGGCCCATTTATTGTGGCATGATTCATAACAACTAAGCTATGGAGTTAATCAAGGTGTCTACCAATGAATGAATGCAGATAATGGGATAGACACACACAGTGTAGAATCATTAAGACACAGGCACAGCGAACTCCTGTCATTTGCAGCAAGGTGAGAGAGACTGAAAGACACAAGTGGAAAAAAGCCAGACACAGCAAGTCAAGAGCTGTGTGTTTACTTTCAAATGTAGAAGGTGAAAAGTCAGCCTGAAGCTAGACTGGTGGTGATTCTTAGCAGTTCTGAAATAAGGCAGCAATAAAGAGGCTGAATTTGATCAGTCCATTCTGTATTCATACACTGAAATATCACACTGGCTGGCATGGTGGTACACATCTTTAATACCAGCACTCAAGAGTCAGAGGCAGGTGAATCTCTGTGAGTTCAAAGCCACCCTGTATTACATAGTGAGTTCCAGGCTAGCTAGGACTGCAGGGAGACCCTGTCTCAAAAACATCAAAAATAAATAATAATAAAGTAAAATATTGAACCCCATTTTCAAATGTAAAATTAATGCATGTTAATAAAAAGCAAAAGAAAAATAATATACTTTATGATCTGAAATTCAACTATCTAAATATCAGAAAACAATTCCTCAACAAGCACAAACTCAAAGCTGAACCAATATAAAAATAATAATTTTATTTTCTTTTAAACAGTAAAAAATTTAACTTCTACATTATAAGGGACAAGATAGCAAAGTTTCAGAGTCAGAGAGTTTACCTGGACAGTTTCAGTAAATGGTTGAAGAAGACAACACATTTATGCAGTGTCAGGTAGGAGACACTAAAATGCCCAAGGACCTTTGTATTTGGGGCATGAGAATAGACCCACAAACTGTATTGAAAGAGGTGCAATCTAGAAGAGAAGCTAGGGAATAACCCAACTAGCATATACATACAGTAGGAAATATACCGTCACTTATGAAATACCAGAAGCAAATATGTCAATTTAAAAAGTAGATGACTGCCATTTGACCCAGTCATATCCCTCCTGGGTATATACCCACAAGACTCATCTTACTGCAGAGATACCTGCACAGCTATGTTTATTGCAGCTCTGTTCACAATACCAAAAAGCTGGAACCAGACCAGGTGCCCCTCAACTGACGAGTGGATAGAGAAAATGTGGTACATGTATACAATGGAGTTCTAAGCAGTGGTAAAGAGGAACAGCATCATGAACTTTGCAGGTAAATGGATGGAGCTAGAAGACATTATGTTAAGTGAAGTAACACAGTCCCAGAAAAACAAACGACAAATGGTGTCCCTCATATGTGGATGCTAGTGCCAATAACCCAGTTATAAATATTTCTTGTGGAGAGGGATGCATATTAAATGAACAACAACAGAAAGACTGCATCAGAAAACTGACTGAAATGGTGAATCGGGACGGGTGGGAGAGGCGGGAAAGGGACACAGGTCTAGAAAGGGACACAGGTCTATATTCGATTAATGTATATTTAATTGACGTGAGTTCAACAAGTATCCAATTTTGCCCAGACTCTGTCTACAGGTTACATGGTGTTTTAGGACTTAGTAAAAGTAAATATGTGTATATTAAACAACATTGGTTTAAAGGTTCTGATAAAAACGGTAATGCACCTAAGTTAATGGGAAATATAAATTGTTATTGTCCACACTTGTTTTACTTAAAATCTGTATAACAATAACTTTGGGATTGGCACATACAAATGTTCTCTATAATTTTTCTGTTGTACAGTATCATCTTGTAGCATTCTCTTTTACCTGTAGGATGATTTAACTTAAGAAATTAAGTTTGCTTCCCAAGTTAACGACATACAGTCACCCAAAACAGCTTGGGTGAATTTGATGAAATCTGCACCTTGATTCCTGCCTATAGGTATGTGTACTACAACTGCCTTTTTGAGACTCATGGGTCAAAAAACAAAAACCTAAAATAAAAAGGGGGGATACAGATAGATATGAAACCTTTTTGTCAAAAACCTTGCAATTCAAATCTTAAAACTAACTACGGGAAAAGATTTGTATGTTCCAACAGGACAAAATGTCACCAACTTAATGGCTGAGAAAGAAAAGATACAGCTTTGCATTGAGTAGGATGTACCAGAAAGTGCCAACAGAAAGGTTGACCTGTCTGAACATTGAAAGGAAGAAAAGCCTCAGATTGCTACAAACATCAAACCCCTCTGTGGATCCTACTTGTAACAACTATTTATAATGAGTCCTAATGAAACTTACCTTCTAGGTGCCGCAAAGGTTTTAATACGAGAGACTTTCTTACCCCCCCCCCATAGAACAAGGAGAAATATGATGATGATGAGGTCGTTCTCTAACTGTAAATTGGAGCCAACTGTTATAGAGGTAATCTCTTATAAAACCGGTAAAACTGCCTTCTTTAATTGACTAATAGACATAGGAACTGTGAAAAGGATTATTCTCTATTCAGAACCAAATATAATACTAAAGTCTCCTTAAGCTATGCACTTAAGCAAAATATATTAATACAGGAGCTCTGACATCAGCAATGGATTATTCTACCAAGGAGATGTTGGCCAGGGGATCCAAGCGCCCACAAAAGGTAAAGGCTCCTTGCCTCTAAACTGGGATATCTGCAAGAAGAGAGGTGATAAAACCCTGCTATTGAAGACCTGAGGTAAACATGGGAAAGATGTATTGAGACCACACTTGCAAGTGTACAGATGGTCTCTGGAATACCAGAGAGTGTTACCAAAGGCCACTAAACCAATAAAGCAAATTTAGGTCTCCTTGAGTCAAGCAAGACTCCTCCGTCAGCACCAGCTACACCTCACCTGCCTGGAAATACTGTGCAGCAGTGGCAGCCATATGCCTGTATATCCCAAATCTAATTGGTATTAGCTCTCTCCTTGGAGGAATAACCCACGGCTGATGCCACAAGCTACATCTTCTAATGGTTAGGAGATGTTATAAGCCACAGTAAGACCCTGTCATATTTAACAGAAAAAAAATGTAATTCATAGATTAACACACCATCCAAACATCTGTGTGTATACCAAAGTAACCTACCATAACAATTAGTACTGTTTAAATACTCATATATCTAATTGCTTGTGCTTCATTAGTAGGATTGGAAGGTTATTCCTGGACAAACTGTCAGCCCATGAAAGGAAACTGCCAGAATTGACCAGAGACCAAGACAACAGCTCCAGAGAAAGTAGACTGTTTACTTCTTATCCACCTGTGCCCCTTTTCTAAGCCTAGGGAACAATCTGCAGAAGAGAGGTCATGGTAGAATGTAAGGGCTGCGATTGGGGTGAAAGGTGAAACTACAGCAATATAGTCTGGACATGCATTTGATCAACTTGATTGAACATACAAGCCCCCCACCTGCTGGATGGTGGGACCCATAGGCTGTGTGGGTTTGGGCACAACTGCTTGCAAATTGGTTTTACATGAAAGATGCTTGTACTCATAAATTATTACTTAATGTTAAAAAAATGAAAAAAAAACTGAGAGAAAGATGCAGGACAGTTATGGCAGAATGCATGATCTGGACGGGGTGGGGGGGGGAAGGGAAAGGGAAATATGCCTGAACTGATTTGGAAAATGATGTATGAAATACATAGAGCATCAATAAAAAGTGAAAAAAATAAAATACAATAAAAAGTAGATGACCTTAGTAAAGACTTTCTTTCTACTACTTCACCTAACATGGGATGGATGAGGAGTTTTAAGAACCAGAGGATGCTCCACTGTGCCAAGAGGTGTTCCTACTTCCTACTACAATGTAGACTATGTATTGCTCATGGAATTCAGCAAGTGTTGGTCCCAGTGACAGACACGGTCAATGGTGTAAGGAAAACAAATGTGGCTGGAATGAGATCGTGGAAGGTAAAGAGAAGAATATTGAATGCAGAATGTATGTGCAGCTAGTTCAAGAGGCTTTGCTGTAATGAAGAGGAAATGGCGGGAGAAAAGGACAGGAGGAAAAGGACAGAGGGTGGGGATGAGACATCGAAGCAACATTGTTCTCCAGGACGACGGAAGCTGCAGATGCTCCCGTCTCTCAGCTCCTGCTTTAGACTGGGAGAACAAACAAGATGTGTGCAGATAAAATGTGCTTGTGAAAAACAAGAATGTGCATTACAGAAAGAGAGATATGTAGAGCAATATGCAAAGCAGATAGGAGGGACAGGAATTCATTTGGCACTTGAAAACTCCAGCAGGAATCTCTAGATCTCTTCCCAAATGTGTGTCCAGGATTAGAGACTACAACTGAATTTAAAAGGTGAGCACATGTTTCAGACATTGAACTCCAGAAACACAAATATGAGACCTTGAAAACATGCCCAGGAGCGGGAGAGATGGCCTAGCAGTTAAGAGCACCGACTGCTCTTGCAGAGGACCCGGGTTCGATCCCCAACACCCACATGGCAGCTGAGAACTGTCTTTAACTCCAGCTCCAGGGGAATCCGACGCCCTCTTCTGACCTCTGTGGCATTGCACGACATGGGTGCACGAACCTGAATGCAGACAGTACATTCATACACATACAAAAAAAAAAAAAAAAGAATTAGGCAGATTAAAATAATTAAACTTTAAAAAAAAATAAAACATGCCTAAAATCTCCCCTAATGGAATTAAACCTGGAACAGAGAGACTGTGAAACATTTATGTTGTTTAAATTATCTGCCTTCAAGGGCTGCTAAAGGTCACCTCCTCTATGGCCTCCTCTGTGCCTAGAAATGTTGAGAATAAAATAGCTTTTCGTTCTGCTCTCTAAGTCATATTACATTTGGAAACAAGACATAAATCACTTGGTTTCGTATTTGTTTTGTTTTCACCCCGTAAATGATGGGATTCAGCATTGGTGGAGCCAAAATGCAGACATTGGCCAGAAGGACATGGATATGGGCTGGAATATGTGGTCCAAACCGGTGAGTTAGGACTGAGAAGATCCCAGGCCCATAAAACAGGATGATAACACAGACATGGGAGCCACAAGTATTGAGAGCTTTGTGGCGAGCATCTTTGGATGGGAGGTGGAATACAGCATAGAGAATAAGCATATAAGAAATGAATATTAAAACAACATCTAAGACCACTGTTGCCATTAGGATAGAAAATCCATACCAGACATTGACTCGAATGTCATTACAAGCGTACCTGGCCAAGCCTATGTGCTCACAAACAGTGTGCGGAAGAATATTAGTTTTGCAAAATGTCAGTCTTTTCAGAAGAAATATTATGGGGAAAATTGTCCCATAACTTCTCAGAAAGAGAGTCAGTCCAATCTTGCCAATCAGGGAGTTCGTAAGAATAGTGGTGTACCTCAGTGGGTAGCAGATGGCAATGTAGCGATCAAAAGCCATCACCAGCAAGATCCCTGAGTCAGAGATGTAGGTGGAAAGGAGGAAGAAGACCTGAGTGATGCAGCCATCCAGAGAGATCTCCCCAGCATGGAACCAGAAGATGGCCAAGGCTTGAGGAACCCTGGTTGTGGAGAGAATGAGGTCTGCTCCCGCCAGCATGCAGAGGAAGAGGTAACAAGGGTCCATGGGACTAGGCCTCGTGATGATGATGAAGATGAGCAGGCTGTTCCCAAGCAGGGCAGTGACATAGGAAATGAAGAAGGGGATGGAGATCCACACGTGCTGGTCCTCTAGGCCAGGGATGCCCAGCAAGTGGAAGACTGAATAACTAATACCCGTGTGGTTTAGGGTCTCCATCCTTGAGGCAGATGACATGGAAACTCACTTCCTGTTTTCAGAGTGAAATACGCTATTATTTCTTAAGATTAGGTTTGTGTCACTTGTCTTATTAGTTTTCACAGTTGGTATACCTGGAACTGCATCAGATGAAAACATGTGTGTGGCTTCACCTGGTATCTGAAGAGATGGAAATGCTACATCCAGAGACTTACAGGCTAAATAAAATGTTACAGTAAGTGGCTGTTCCAGGCCACAAAGGGCTCTGTGGGATCATTAGGGAAAGAGAAATTTGGTCTGCTTAACTATGGATACAATTTGGTGCGAGTCCTGTTTGAACATCAGTTACGAAGGTCAGTCCATGGCACACAGTGACAATACAGGCTCCCTGAAGAAAACCATCCCTCTGGACAACACGGCAGAAACTCAGACAGGTATGAAAGTGCCAGGGGAGGCCGAAGGCCAGAAATTTGAACCACACTCGTTAACAGAGCATCAGGAGAAGGAGATGCAGATAAAGACAAATAATTCTAAGTTAGTACAAGGGGAACTAGGAAAGGCCTAACTGCCGAGTCAGTGTATGGTGAAGGATTCTGAATAACAAAGGAAGTCTTGACTTATTTGACAATTAATTAAAGTTCTTATGAAAAGTCCTTCCTTTGAATCATAACTGAGGTCTGAAATTTGTTGTTTCAGTGTGTACTTCCAGAACCCA
The DNA here is from genome assembly GCA_009823505.1 of Rhizomys pruinosus. Taxonomy (NCBI): domain Eukaryota; kingdom Metazoa; phylum Chordata; class Mammalia; order Rodentia; family Spalacidae; genus Rhizomys; species Rhizomys pruinosus. Next base: position 302,600 of record VZQC01010002.1, read on the forward strand.
GGATGCAAACTTGCTGAATGAGGGTGAAGAACAGGCAGGATGTTCACAGCAGTCAGGACCCGAGACCTAAGCCCATCTCAGCAAGGACTCGGAGCGCCTGGTCCACCATGGAGAAAAGGATTCCCCAGCCCTTCATTCTCCTCTCCCAGTCAGCACAGTCTGCTCTCCACTAGGGCCACCGACACTTACGCTCTAGGCATTTCTCTGTCTGTCTTTCTGGAGACAAAGGTTCTAAACCTGAGTGTACCAACACTAATTTTTATTCATGAGGGACAGAGTACACTATGTCTCTTATCCAGAGAATGAGGAGAAGGTGGTAGTGTGGGCAGACTCCCAGAGCCGTGACGACTGGACTCTGTGTATGTGATGAAAAGGTTCTGGACGTACAGCTCTAAATCTGAGCTCCCTGGAAAGGTGTCTTCCCCTTGGGTCTCATTCTATTCTCTGTTCTGGTTGGGATACATGTCTGTTACACCCAGAAAAGTATTCCACATCAGTAAGTGACTTACCTGCTTCTAGTGTAGTTCCCATAGCCCAGAATTATATAATTCACAGGAGAACTCTATGTTAGAGAGACCTGAGGTTTTATGCATTTGCCCGAAGACCCCAGGGGAAGCCACCTCTCCAGGGAGCTCAGATTTAGAGCTGTACGTCCAGAACCTCTCCATCACATACACAGAGTCCAGTCATCACAGCTCTGGGAGTCTGCCCACACTACCACCTTCTCCTAGTTCTCTGGATAAGAGACATAGTGTACTCTGTCCCTCATGAATAAAAATTAGTGTTGGTACACTCAGGTTTCCTAGTTTTAATTTAATAAGAATTAAATTATTGCTGGGCATGGTGGCACACGCCTTTAATCCTAACACTCGGGGGGGGGGGCAGAGGCACGTGGATCTTTGTGAGTTCAAGGCCAGCCTGATCTACAGCGTGAGTTCCTGGACAGCTGGGACTACAGGGAGACCCTGTCTCAAAAAGACCAAAAATATAAATAAATAAATAAATAAATAAATAAATAAATAAATAAGAATTAAGTTATAATATTTTAAATGGGTCCAAATAAATTAATCACTTATGTGATGGCTGAAGTAACTCCACTTTGTGCAAAGTAACAACTTTACAACTTACTCTTAGCTTCAGGCTGCAAAGCAAATTCCAGGCAGCCCCAATCCCATCCCCTTACCCTGAAATATGCTTCTCCTGCCAACCTTGATAAAATGTGGACATGATTAATTGCTTGTTTGAGCTTCTGTAACTTGCTTATCATGCTTAAAGGTACCCTGATGGGCAAAGCCCTACTAGAAAGTGCCCCCCCCATATTTGTGGTGAGTCTTCAAAAGTCAGTTAAGGTAATTAAGACACTTCCTGTAGTGAGGCTTCCTACTCAGATGATTCTAATCTAAAGCAACCACCACACTTATTTATCACACAATTTCATATTATGATATTAAAGGTTTTTCAAAAAATGTTTTTCTTTCCTTTATTTTTATTTAATGTGTTTAAGTGTTTTCCCTGTGTGGATGTAAGTGCACCGAGTGAATGCAGCACAGACGTAGCTGTTGGATGCTCCGGAACTGCAGTTACAGACAGTTATTAGCCCCTATATGGGTGCTGGGAACCAAACCCAGATCTGCCAGAGCAGCCCATGCCCTTAACCCTGAATTGAAATTATGATTGAAAGTTCAGAGAAATTTTAATGCCTTCACTAAAATTAAATTTTTTGATGTTTTTACCTATACTCTGACTTCTATGCTCAAATTCTGTCTGGCTTGAGCTTACACAGGACATGTGCACACTGTCACCATACTGTAAGTTCCTACTTACACAGGAACTGTGCATGCTGTCACCATAATGTAAGTTCCTACTTACACGGGACCTGTGTATGCTGTCACCATACTGTAAGATCCTGCTTACATGGGACGTGTGCATGTTGTCACCATACTGTAAGTTCCTACTTACATGGGACCTGTGTGTTCTACCATCATACTGTAAGTTCCTACTTGCACGGGACCTGTACGTGCTGTCACCATACTGTAAGTTCCTACTTACACGGGACCTGTGTGTGCGGTTACCATACTGTAAGTTCCTACATACACGGGACCTGTGCGTGCTGTCACCATACTGTAAGTTCCTACTTACATGGGAACTGTGTGTGCTGTCACCATACTGTAAGTTCCTACTTACACGGGACCTGTGCATGCTGTCAACATACTGTAAGTTCCTACTTACATGGGACCTGTGCATGCTGTCACCATACTGTAAGTTCCTACTTACATGGGACCTGTGCATGCTGTCACCATTACTGTAAGTTCCTACTTATATGGGACCTGTGTGTGCTGTCACCTTTACTGTAAGTTCCTACTTATAAGGGACCTGTGTCTGCTGTCACCATACTGTAAGTTCCTACTTACATGGGACCTGTGCATGCTGTCACCATACAGTAAGTTCTTACTTACACGGGACCTGTGCATGCTGTCACCATACAGTAAGTTCCTACTTACACGGGACCTGTGCGTGCTGCAACCATACTGTAAGTTCCTACTTACATGGGACCTGTGTGTGCTGTCACCATACTGTAAGTTCCTACTTACATGGGACCTGTGTGTGCTGTAACCATTAATGTAAGTTCCAACATACATGGGACCTGTGTGTGCTGTCACCATACTGTAAGTTCCTACTTACATGGGACCTGTGTGTGCTGTCACCATACTGTTACTTCCTACTTACATGGGAACTGTGCATGCTGTCACCATACTGTAAGTTCCTACTTACACAGGACCTGTGTGTGCTGTCAACTTACTGTAAGTTCCTACTTACATGTGACCTGTGTGTGCTATCACCATACTGTAAGTTCCTACTTACATGGGACTTGTGCATGCTGTCACCATACTCTCAGTTCCTATGAGCAGTTGACCAGCTGACCAGCTGGCTGGAAAACTCTTTCCTTGTGGACATGCATCACTTCTGGATCTTACAATCTTCCCACCTCCTCCTTTGCAATGATTTGATATAGGTGTCCTATTCAGGGTTAAGCACTCTAGTCACTCATTCTCTGCATGTGGGGCCACTTATGGGTCTCTGGTTAATCACTCTCTGCTGCATGAGGAAGCTTCTCTGCTGAGAGTTGAATGTTGTGTTAATCTATGGGAATAACAATAGTTATTAGGAGTCAGTTTAATACTATGCTTATTAAGCAGAATAATTGTTGTGGGTTCTCCCCCATGGCCTGTGACTTCTAGCCACAATTCCTAGGCCTGATATCAGAATGATGATATGGATATATGTACAGATCTATGTTATATGAAGAAAGTATTGAAGAGGGTTGCTAATAGGGGAGGAGTGTAAATATTATCAAAACATTTTGTATACAGCCAGGCACGGTGGCGCACGCCTTTAATCCTAGCACTTGGGAGGCAGAGGCAGGTGGATCTTTGTGAGTTCAAAGCCAGCCTGGTCTACAGAGTGAGTTCCAGGACAGCTGGGGCTACAGGGAGACCCTGTCTCGAAAAGACAAAAGTATAAAGAGAAACATGTTCTATGAAACTCCCTCAATGGATAATAATGAAAAAAAATCAATGTTTCTAACATACCCATAGATGCCAGGGCATGGGAAAGAAAAGACTTACACATCCGTCTTTTTTGCCAGCAAATCTACAACAATGCCCACCATATTTACCAACAATTTTCAGTTCATAGCATAGTCCCAGTCTTTAAGACATTCCCTCCATCTTGTCTGTACTAAATTAATATAAGCAAGTGATATGAACATATAAAACAGATGTAGCTGTGTGTTTGTGTATAATGAGATATTCATATACTTTTTAAGTATCTACTTCTATTTCACACGTATGAGTGTATTACCTGTTTTTGTGTAATGCACCTTGGATGTCAGAAGAGAGTTTTGGATTCCCCTGGAACTGGAGTTGCAGACAGTTGTTTACTGCCATGTGGGTGCTGGAAATCAAACCCAGGTCCTCTGCAAGAGTGGTCAGTGCTGTTAACCGCTAAGTCATCTCTCCACCCCCAAGATATTCATAGACTTTTATTCAAAGTGGTGAACTAAACTTATTTAGAAAGACTCCATGACTACTTAACCTACAGAAATGCTTGATAAGTGATTTTCTTTTAATAGAGCCACTAACATGATATATAAGCAGTATATTAATAAAGTAAACCAGTTTCATTAAAAAATAACTGTTAAGGGCCAGAGAGATGGCTTAATAGTTATGAGCACTAGCTGCTCTTGGGAGCACCTAGGTTTGATTCCCAGCATCCACTTGGCGACTAACAACCATCCACAATTCCAGTTCCAAAGAATCTGTTGCTCTCTCCTGATCTCTGCAGGTACTGCACAAAATCTACATCAGCGATACACTCATACACATAAAATAATAAATAAAATACCTATTAAATAAAAAACATGATGGAGACAAAGCAGTAGAAATCATGAAAGAAAAAAAAAGAATAACATGATGATTCATACAAACACAAGTAAAACAATATGCCTGGTATAATTATATGTAAATATTCTAAGCCAGCATTGAAGATTCTGAGATTTGTGGCCAACCAGAGTTGTCTATTATATGCTGCAAACATTAAGAATGTCTTGGGGCTGGAAAGATGGCTCGGCAGTTAAGAGCACTGACTGCTCTTGCAGAAGAACTGGGTTTGGTTCCAACACCCACATGGTGGCTAACCAACCTTAACTCCAATTCCAGGGGAACTTACACCCTCTTCTGTCTTCTAGGGCATGCATGGTATGTACTTACAAACATGCAAGCTATTGCATGTATTAAAAATTAAAAAGAATGTCTTAAGCATTGAGATAGAAAGATTACTAGTAAAAAGAAGGAAATATGTATGCCATGGAAACCCTAACCAGCTGACCGCCATACTAATAAACATGAAAGTGCTCTTCTGTTATATAGTAATTTCCTCCAAATTGACACCCCATCCTAGAGTAAATGTGGTAAAGACTTAGGGAGTGAGCAAAATATATAAGGCTCAAGAAATAGGCCACAAACTTTAGAAAGAACCTGAAACTGACAAGATTGACAAGGTCCCTGTCCACGAGCTAATGACTTCTGGGGAAGAGAGTCTCTCCAACCTGTGCAGCTTCCTGTGAATCATGCAGAAAGCACCAGGAATGCAGCTTTTATGAGTTATCACTCATGCTAGGTCGGGTTTGAGTGACACATCTCTCTGTCATTCATGCTCCTGTAAGTAAACCCTCATCCACACTCTTGTAAGTCACCATGGTAAATCCATTGGTTTGTCTGTTTGGTGGATTGTTTCCGCTGATCTCTCCGGGGTGAGTAGATGCTTGATCATGTCTCCCCAGGAGAAGTCACAGAATAACTTAAGCAGAAATGATCTTTCTATAATTCAGTCCTAGACTCTCTAAAGATTTATAAATGTTTGAGCTTGTCTTTATCACACAGATTGGCTTGAAAACAAATAAATATTGGTCTGGAGAGATGACTCAGGTTCAGTTCCCACCACCTACTAACAACTGTTAGTAGTGGTTAACAACTGTCCATAACTCCAGTTCCAAGGGATCTGACACCCTCTTCTGACCTCCTCAGGCACTGCACATGGGTGCTCTACATGCATGCAGGCATAACACTCATACACATGAAATGAAAACAAATAAACCAAAATATGTAGTGATAGTACTGAATGGAAAAGTAATCAATTCTGATGTCACAGTGAAAAAATCAAAGGTACATTTGTTTTCCTTCAAATTTTACTTTTCTTTACAGCCAGGTAGAACTCCATGGCATATAAGCCCATTTCGTTGTCTGCTCATCTGCTGATGGACTCCTGGACTGGATCTACTTCTTGGTATTGTGATAATTCGGCAATAAGAAAACTTCGGGAAAATGGATCTGGAAAGGGTTCTGTTCCTGAAGTGACCCAGGTCAGAAAGGCAACGTACTCGTGTTGTCTACAAATGCAGATCCTAGCATTAATGTTCAAAGGTATGTAAATACACGGTTGTAAGAAGGGAATGATGTTACACTATGAGACCGGATAGGAGACCAGGAGAGGACCTTGAGGAAGGGGGAGGGCAAAGGTCACTTGTGATGGGGAAGACGAAAGGAAGCTTCTGGAGACCAGAGAGTAGGAGAGGGAAAAGGAAGAAACAGAAGAAATTAATTGTGTTTGAAAAATGCCATAACGACATCTAATACTTTCTATGTTCATAAAATTAACTTAATTAAAAATAAATAAAAGTATACACCTTCACAAACTGAAAACAAAATGAAAACCAAGAGCACAGCCTAGATATCCATCAACAGAAGAATGGACAATGAAAGGAAATGTGACCTGGTTAAAGACACACACCTTTAATCCCAGCACTCAGGAGGCAGAGGCAGAGGCAGGCAGATCTCTGTGGGATCCAGGTAAGCCTGGTCTACACAGCAAGTTCTAGGCCAGCTGGGGCTAGAGGGAGATCTTGCCCCAAAAATACCAAGAAGAAGAAGTAGGGGAAGGAGGAGGAGGAGGAGGAGGAGGAGGAGGATGAGGAAGAGGAGGAAGAGGAAGAGGAAGAGGAGGAGGAGGAGGAGGAGGGAGGGAGGGAGGGGAAGGAGAAGGGTAAGAAAAAAAGAAAATGTGGCATATCTACACAACTGAATTTTCTTAGGCTGCAAGAAAAATGAAATTTGAAGGAAAATAAATGTGTGCTTGATTTTCATTAGAGGATCTATGAAAATCTTCTGCTCTTCTTCCATAGCTGGACAGGGGTCAGCAGCCTTGCAGACCATTGACAATGGACCCCTTCCTCACAGTCTGCTTGAGATCCCACCTATTTCCATGGAAACACTGAATAGGGAAGCATTACAACTGCCCCTCCTGGTAGTATTCAAATACTATATGAAAACGTGAAGATTTCAGGCCTTTATTGATGTGCACTAAAGGAAGGTTACTTTCTCCAGGTGAAAACAATGGAAGCAGAGTTCTACCTCTGGCCCTGGGTAGAGACATGACCTTCTGATCTGCTCCAAAGATTAGAATATTTCATATTTCGTTAGTCCTCTCCCTAAAGCACCGGGTCTGTCAATCACCTGTTCAGAGACCACATCCCAGAAAGGCTGATTCACCCACAGAAATGCTAAGGAAATGGGAAAAGAGGAATATTCCCTTTTCATCGTATTTCGGTTTTGGATCCCAGCCATAAGGGTAAGTGCTTGCCATGGCCTGCTGGGATTTCTCCTTCTTTCCTTGAATCCCTCCTCTCTCCACACATCTGCCTACACCTGCAGAACCAGGGTACTACCTTGAAACCTCACTTAAAGGGCCATCTCTTTTCCTCTTATCCATCTCCCCTCCTCCAAAGGGTGCTGAGACTTTTTCCCTCAATATCTTCTTTGATAAAATGGCCCCCAGGCTTCCTTCTGACTGTGTTTCAAAATTCGTTCAGGACACCTCTGTTGAAATATTTTCTTCATTAGAGAGAAGCCAAATTCTCATCTTATCCAGAGGATGAGGAGAAGGTGGTAGTGTGAGCAGACTCACAGAGCTGTGATGACGACTTTGTGTGTGTGATGGAGAGGTTCTGGAAATACAAGTCTAATACATCTGAGCTCCCTGGAGAGGTGGCTTCCCCCGGGGTCTTCGGGCAAATGCATAAAAACCTCAGCTCTCCCTAACATAGAGTTGTCCTGTGAATTATATAATTCTGGGCTATGAGAACTACACTAAAACCAGGTAAGTCACTTACTGATGTGGAATACTTTCCTGGGTGAAACAGACATGTATCCCAACCAGAACAGAGGACTCTGAACCTAAGGCAGTGCATGAGAATACAAGAAAGTTTGTCTCAAGAAACATAGACAGAGAAATGCCTATAGCAAAACTGTCGGTGGCCCTAGTGGAGAGCAGACAGTGCTGACTGGGAGAGGAGAATGAAGGTCTGGGGAAGTCTTCTCTCAGTGGTGGACCAGGAGCTCCAAGTCCTTGCTGAGATGGGCTTAGGTCTCAGGTCCTGAACGCTGTAAACGTCTTGCCTGTTCTTCACACTCATCCAGCAAGTTTGCATGCTGGGTTCTGGAAGTACACACAGAAAAAACAAATTTCAGGAGCTGGAAAGATGGCTCAGCTGTTAACACTGTCTGCTCTTGCAGAGGACCCGGGTTTGATTCCCAGGATGCACATGGCAGCTAACAACTGTCTGTAACTCCAGTTCCAGGGACCTGAGATTTTCTTCTGACGTCCACGGGAATTGCATGACACAGGTGCACATGAAGGCAATAGAATCATACATTTAAAATAACAATATTTAATTAAAAAACAAAGTTCACAAGTCAGTATTTGCCCAATAAAGGAATTTTAATAGGAAATTTAACGCATCATAAATACGTCAAGACGTTTCCTGTTTGCTGTCTAGAAGCTTTCGCTGACTCTCGGGAGCTCATCCTTTTCTAGTTCCCCTTTCACTAACTTAAATTTTTCCCTTTATCTGCATCTTCTTTTCCTGATGCTTCTGTTCAGGAGTGTGGAGTGCCTTTCTGGCCTTCAACCCCCCCACCCCCCCGGAACTTCCGTATCTGTCTGAATGTCTGCCACAGTGTCCAGAGGGATGGATTCTCACTGTCTCTGTGCCATAGATGACCTTAGTAACTGGTGTTCAAATAGGACCTTAGCAAAATCTCCATCCAAAACTCCTCTCCTGGAACATGCCTCTCCCGACTTTCATACATGGGACTTTATTGTCAATATGACTTCAAGCTTCCCTCCGAATGATGGCTAGAAAGGGGAAAGGGGGAGGAATTAATGATCGCATTTACCCACTCTACATTAGGCAGCAGCATTGAGTGTGACCAGATCCGTACAGGGGAAGTCTAGCCATGTGATCAGTGGGCTTCCTTGTGCACTTTCTAAGCCTGAGTTGGTTTGAGTTGTTTGGACCATTGGTGATGTCTCACTCTTTGTTAATGCCTGAGCACTTTTGTTACTTCAGAAAAGAAAGCCTTTCCTCAACTACTAAGTCTTCATCCTCCAAGAGTGAACAATTCTTTTATGCCTTTTCCAGAGTTTCCCTACCTGTGGGAAAGGGGAAAGAAAATTGAAAGAAAATATACGGAAAACTGCTAGGATTTCAATGGCCACTTATTTCCAAACAATGTGGGATTGAATGTGTCCTCTCTGAAGCTGGATGGTGGCAGATCCTAGAGGGTTCTCTGCAGCCTTTACAGCCAACCAATCACAAGGCATGTCCACTTTCCTCATTTCCCTTTCCCTTGACCACTTTCACAGATCACAAAATGAGGTATTCTGCACTTGGAGAAACTTTAAAACCAAACTGTGCTCCTCGACTCCTGTGCCCATTTCTACAGCCTTCAACTTCTTGAGAAATATTAAGGAAAATAACACCTACTTGCCTTGGGCTTTACAATAATACAGGAGCTACTGTAAGTAATGTTGTGCTGAATTGACATGGGTAATTTTCAAAGTGGTTTTATTAAGTGGGGTTCACTGTAAAAAGAATTTACATTAACACCTTGTCTTACTCTAATAAAGAAAAAATATCATATATTCCTTTTAGGTTATTTCTGTCTTCCAATCCATTTAAGTTTACTTTGCACTCCAACTTAAAAACACCTTGCAAATAGTAATGACTAGACATCTAGTCTCAGGACATTGTATTAGCCTTCAGTTTGTAAACATAGCAAATACACTTGTCTCTATGCATTGTATCAGATACATATATTTACACATATATACATGATCTCACAACTACATAAGACTGTGAACTGTTTTAAATGCCTTAAATATTATTGAAACACTCATCTTTAATTCCAAAATGATTCCACAAGAGTCTTCACCAAATTGACCAGTATCAGGTCATATCCTGTGGAAGGCAGACAAATTTCTCCTACCCTTGTGATCTCACAGACTACTTTTGTGCACTAGAATGACCACTTAGCATATTATTTTAGTTAGCTACGTAAAGACTTATCTGCCTATAATATTTCTATCTCTTCAAAGAAGCAGATAAAACCTTATTCATCTTTTCATTTGATATAGTTCCAGGTCTACCAACTGTGAAAAAAATAATCAGGCAACTGACAAAGACTCTAGTGTCATAAAAAAAATCTTTGACTATAATGTGACACTTTAGCTCCCTCTGAAAACAGGAAGTGAGTTTCCACATCATCTGCCTCAAGGATGGAGACCCTAAACCACACCGGTATTAGTTACTCAGTCTTCCGCTTGCTGGGCATCCCTGGCCTAGAGGACCAGCACGTGTGGATCTCCATCCCCTTCTTCATTTCCTATGTCACTGCCCTGCTTGGAAACAGCCTGCTCATCTTCATCATCGTCACGAGGCCTAGTCTCCATGGACCCATGTACCTCTTCCTCTGCATGCTGGCGGGAGCAGACCTTGTTCTCTCCACAACCACGGTTCCTCGGACCTTGGCCATCTTCTGGTTCCATGCTGGGGAGATCTCTCTGGATGGCTGTGTCACTCAGGTCTTCTTCCTCCTTTCCACTTACATGTCTGAGTCAGGGATCTTGCTGGTGATGGCTTTTGATCGCTACATTGCCATCTGCTACCCGCTGAGGTACACCACTATTCTTACGAACTCTCTGATTGGCAAGATTGGACTAACCATCATTCTGAGAAGTTGCAGTACGATTTCCCCCATAATATTTCTTCTGAAAAGACTAACATTTTGCAAAACCAATATTCTTCCGCATACTGCTTGTGAGCACATGGGCTTGGCCAGGTACGCTTGTAATGACATTCGAGTAAATGTCTGGTATGGAATTTCTATCCTAATGACAACAGTGTTCTTAGATATTGTTTTAATATTCATTTCTTATATGCTTATTCTCTATGCTGTATTCCACCTCCCATCCAAAGATGCTCGCCACAAAGCTCTCAATACTTGTGGCTCCCATGTCTGTGTTATCTTCCTGTTTTATGGGCCTGGGATCTTCTCAGTCCTAACGCAACGGTTTGGACACCATATTTCAACACATATCCATGTACTTCTGGCCAATGTCTGCATTTTGGCTCCACCAATGCTGAATCCCATTATTTATGGGGTGAAAACAAAACAAATCAGAAACCAAGTCATTTATATTCTGTTTCCAAAAGTAATATGACTTTGAGAACAAATCCAAGCTGTAGTTTTCTCAACATACCAGCCTTTGTAGGTAAGGGACAATTGAGACAAATGTCTTAATGACAATCTTTCTGAATCAGTTCCACCAGGGTGGTTTTGTGGAATGACTTTCAAAGTCTCTAACAGGAAATAAGGGATCTATGTCTTTGGAGGTCAATGACTTTTCTCACTTAAAATTTGAAAAAAACACCACATTTATCTTTGTCTTTCCGTTCTAGTCTATAACCCTAGATAGGAACTTAGAACTAGGGAAGCCCACTGCTCTGTTCTCACACTAAAATGATTCCTATTCCTTGATGTATGTTGGCATTGCCCCATGTAGTCTTCCCACTGTCCTCTGAAGCAAAGTTGGATTTCATCTGCATATATCCTGGTATCTTCTTCAAAAAAAGAATGAAGAGAAGAAAAAAACAAATGGTGCCACCCAGCCTGCAGCATATGTTCTCTCTCTCCCTCCCTCCCTCCCTCCCTCTTTCCACTTCTCTCTTCCTCTTGTTTTCTCTTCATTGTAGCAATAAATCTTGAAATAGTTGTACATACATTCTGCATTCAAATATTCACCATCACTCTCTACGTGCGTGGTCCTACTTCAGTCACTGGATCTACCACGTGCCAAATCCCATAGTAAATACAGTCTGCATCTTACTATGAAGTAGCAGCAGCAGCTGACACAGTCAACAGCCTCTGATCTTGAAACTCCTCACTCCTCCCATGTTAAGTGATACAGAAGAAATAAAAATAATTACCAAGATCGCCTACTTTTTCTATAGACACAGTTCATTGCTGTGATCTTACAAATGACCATATTCACTGCTAAGATCTTATGAATGACTCTGTATTTCCTGCTGTGCAAACAGAAATGTCCCTGTTAAATCAGATTATATTTTATCCACCCTTCTAAAATGCAACTTTCTCAGAGAAATTGTATGGATTGGTTCTCATGCTACAAAAACACAGACCCTTCTGTGTATTTTTAATGTCTCCCATAAGATCTGACATAAATTTGGTGTTTATTTTAATTTAAATACATGGTAAAATTATCCAGTTAAACTATCTGAGCCTGAAATAGTTCTTTCCGGGTTTTCATTAACTTTGTGTTTCTAACATGCATTAATTATATATTTTAATGGGTGATATTTCAGTACACAGATGCAGCATAAGGTGTTCAAATCCACTCTCTCCATCCACCTCTTGCTTCACAGCTTCTAGTAGAGACCATTCAACCTTCAGGTTGACTCTTCCACATATGAGAGGAAATCCTGCAGTCCCTCTCCTTCTGCGTCTGGCTTATTTTACATGTCATTTCTTGCAGTGTCACCACTTTGCTGAAAAATGACAAGATTCACACTTGTTGGGGATTAATAATATACTATTTTATCTATCTACCACATTCGCTTTATCCATTCACTCGTGGACTCCTAGATGGATCGATTGAATCTTAGCTGTTATGAATACTTCTACAATAAATGGACCTACAGGCATCCCTTTGGTCTGCTGATTGCATTTTCATTCGGATATATACCCAGAAGTGATATAACTCGAACATGTGTTAATTTGATTCTAGGTTTTCTTGGGGAATTTCCTTACTGTTGTCCAAAATAATTGTGCTAATTAACATTCCCATCGACAGTGCATGATAATTCTTTTTCAATTACCCTCATTGGCACGTTGTTTTTAAAAAAATAGCCGTTTGAACATATGTGAGTTGATATTTCATTGTAGTTTATCTTTAATTGAACATTTGTACATTTCAGACAACAGTTCATAATCAAATTTAGACACCACCCCCATCCAAGCCCTCCATCCAGGTCACCCTCCCTTAGACCTAACACATTCCTCCATCATGTTAAGTCCTATCCAGTCAAGCATTGGTACCCAGATGTCCTTCAGTGCAAGTTCATCCACTGCAGTCCAGTCAGACTATCCAGAGATCCTAAGGAAGGTCAATTCTCCCTCACCCAGCAGTGATCAGGTCTACAACAGTTCCCAGGCTAAGGCTGGCCCACCACCAGTTTCCCTCACTCCGTTCTGGGCCCTTCCCTGTCACATGTGCAGAGTGTGTGCCCTTGGACAGGACTCCTATATTAAATTTCATTGTGGTTTTGACTTATATTTTCCTAATGAAACATACTGAGCACATTTGCATATATTTGTTGACCATTTGCACTTCTTTGGGGAGTTGTCTATTTACACAATTTGCAATTTCCCTGTTTTATAACTCAATTACTTGGCTGGGGTGGGGGACACTTGTTTGGGTGGCTTATATATTCTGGATATCTCTACTTTAGCCAAATGGACACATGACAGCTCATGATTCTCCAAGTTGCCTCTGCACTCTATGGATTATTTTCTTTGCTGTGTCAAAGCCTTTTCACTTGATTCAATTCCGTTTGCCTACTTTTAGTCCAGATTTTTATAGTTTGAGTACTATAACAAAAAAAAATCTTACAACATAACAACAACAACAACAAAAATATTGGACATACCACTGCCTTGAAATGTGTCTATTTGGGTTCCAGGACATGGCGTGGGTGGAGTTCGACTTGCAGACACCACAACACCAGCATGTGCCCAGGTGAGGCCCACCTGCCTTGGTGCTTTGCACACCCCTCCTGGCCTGGGAGGCTTGGTATCACCTGGAAACCTCCAACCTTTGGGTTCCAGCACTCAGTGTGGGTGGACTTAGACTCATGGACAGCAGGTCAACAGGGAACCAGCACCTGGGCCAAAGTAGCAACACCCCCACACCCCTACAACCTGGTGGAGTTGTGGTACAGAGGATCTATCAGGTGCAGTATTGATTATAGTCTGCACAGACAACATTGAGGCTCAAGAATCCAAAGAAACAAATAAACAAACAAATCCACATGCCAAAGATACAAAGAAAAAACATGGGAAAAGCTCATAATAAATCCACACCAAACTCTAACAACCCTACAGAGGATTCCTACAATGAGATCTCCCTGGAAGGAAACCAAGACACGGACCTTAGAAGAACAATTGTAGACATATTCAAAGAAATCAAAGAAAATAAAGAACAAATCAGAGAACTAAAGGGAGAGAATGAAAAACCTCAAGAAGGATCTAGAGGGAGATAATGACAAATGTTGGAAAGAACTAAAGGGAGAAAATGACAAACCCCAGAAGGAAGTGAAAATGCTGAAAAGATTCCAAGCCAAAATGAAAAAAGGAAAATGTCCAATGAACCAAGTAGCTACAAGATGGGAATGACAGGCTCCAGAAGGAAGTAGAAATACTAAAGAAATCACAGGATGAAATGTAAAAGGAAATTGAACATTCATCCAATCAACAGGAAAGGATGGGGAAAAGCCTCAGAAGCAGAATGGAGGAAGCAGAAAAGGAATATCAGACCTGCAGGATAACATGGACCAACTAGCTCAAGTAAAGATTATGAAAAATTTTAGAAACACAAGAGTGGACCAACCAGGAAATGTGGGACACTATGAAAAGACCAAACCTCCACATCATAGGAATAGAGGAAGGAGAAGAATCCCAAGACAACACTAATGACCAGATCTTCAACAGGATAATAGAAGAAAATTTCCCCAAACTGAAAAAAGACAAACCCATACAAATACAAGACGCACATAGAACACCAAATAGACAAGACCAGAAAAGAAATTTCCCATGCCATATAATTGTTAAAACACTATATCCTCAAAACAAAGACAACATACTGAAAGCCACAAGAGAAAAATAACAAGTTACATGTAAGGGGAAACCCATTAGAATTATAGCTGACTTCTCAGTGCAAACTACTAAAACCAGAAGAATGTGAAACAAAGTATTCCCGGTACTAAACTACTTTAGATGCCAACCCAAACTACTATACCCAGCAAAAATGTCGATTATATATGAAGGTGAAAGAAAAGTCTTTCATGACATAAACAAGATGAAAGTATACATGTCTAAAAAAACCAACATTTTGGGCTGGAGAGATAGCTTAGCGGTTAAGAGCACGGACTGCTCTTGCAAAGGACCCAGATTCGATCGCCAGCACCCACATGGTGGCTGAGAACCATCTGTAACTCCAGTTCCAGGAGAACTCCAGTTCCAGGGGAATACGAGACCTTCTTCTGACCTCCACGGCATTGCACGACACAGGTGCACAAACCTACATGCAGACATTACATTCATATACAAAATAAATAAATAAATAAATACCAACATTTCAGAAAATCCTCAAAGCAATCCAAAGAATAGAGGAAAGGCGTGACTATCCCAAAGCAATTAAATAGAGAAATTAATGAAAGCATAATAGAGTAAATACAAACCTAGACCAAGAATGCAAACAAAAAATCAGGTAAAAAAAAAAGCAACACACATCTCTCACTGTCAGCCCATGAAAGAAAACAGCCAGAAGTGACCAGAGTCCAAGACAACAGCTCCAGAGAAAGTAGACTGTTTCGCTTCTCATCCACCTGTGTCCCTTGTCTAAGCCTAGGGAAAAATCTGCAGAAGAGGGGGCGTGGTAGAATGTAAGGGCTGTGATTGGGGTGAACGGTGAACCTACAGCAATATAGCCTGGACACGCACTTGATCAACTTGATTGAACATACAAGCCCTGCCTGCTGGATGGTGGGACCAAGGGGCTGTATGGGTTTGGGCACAACTGCTTGCAAATTGGTTTTACATGAAGGATGCTTGCACTCATAAATTATCACCTATTGCTAAAAAATGGAAAAAAAAACTGAGAGAAAGATGCAGGACAGTCATGGCAGAATGCATGATCTGGGATGGGGTGGGGTGGGATGGGGGGAAGGGAAGGGGAAATATGCCTGAACTGAATTGGATAATAAAAAATTAAAAATTAAAAAAAAATAAAAAAGAAAGAGCCTAATACAGAACAGGAAATAATAATAATAATAATAATAATAATAATAACCTTAAATATTAATGGTCTAAAGTCCCCAATCAAAGGGCATAGACTGGGAGAATGGATTAGGAAACTGAACCCTTCTATATGGTGTCTACAAGAAACCCATCTCACCCTCAAAGACAGACACCACCTTAGAGTGAAAGGATGGAAAAAATATTCCAAACAAATGGTACCAAGAAACAAGCCAGAGTGGCTATTCAAATATCAGAGAAAATAGAACTCAAAGTAAAACTAATCAGAAGAGATAAAGAGGGCCATTACATCCTTGTCAAAAGAACAATTAACCATGAAGATTTCACAATCCTAAATGTTTATGCACCAAACTCTGGTGCACCTAACTTTATAAATACAATTCTGCAGTACCACAAACACAGATTAATCCTAGCACAGTAATAGTTGGGGACTCAACACCCCACTGAGCCCCTTGAATAGATCAACAGGACAAAAAAAGAACAGAGAGATATCAGAACTGAACAATACAATACACCAAATGGACCTCACAGACATCTACAGAATATTCCACCCAAACAACAGAGAATATACTTTCTATTCATCAGCTCACAGAACATTCTCCAAAACTGACCACATACTGAGGCACAAAAGGAATCTCAACAAGTACAAAACCATTGAAATTATTCCATGCATTCTGTCAGACCACAGTGCAATAAAGCTCAATATGAACACCAGAATAAGCCCAACTAGCTACAAGGACACACAGAGACTAAAGAATACAATCCTGAATAATGAATGGGTCAGGGAAGAAATAAAGAGTGAAATACAAGTATCCATGGAACTGAAAGAAAAAGATGATACAACACAACAAAACCTGTGGGATACTTTAAAAGCAGTCTTGAGAGGGAAATTTATAGCCCTAAGTGCCCACATCAAAAAAAGAGAAAAGGAACAAATAAATGATCTAACACTGCAGATAAAAACACTTTAGAGGCCGGGCGTGGTGGCGCACGCCTTTAATCCTAGCACTTGGGAGGCAGAGATAGGCGGATCTTTGTGAGTTCAAGGCCAGCCTGGTCTACAAGGTGAGTTCCAGGACAGCTGGGGCTACAGGGAGACCCTGTCTCGAAAAGACCAAAAAAAAAAAAACACTTTAGAGACAACAACAAATGACCCTAAGCCCAACATAAAGGAAGATATAACAAAACTCAGAGCAGAAATCAATGAAATAGAAACAAAGAAAATAATACATAAAATCAACAAATCTGAAAGCTGGTTCTTTGAAAAGATAAACAAAAGAGAAAGACCTCTAGCCCAGTTAACCAAAAGAAGGAAAGAGCAACTCCAAATCAATAGTATTGATGATGAAAGGGGAAATATCACAACAGGCAAAGAAAAGATCCAGATAACCATATGAGAACATTTCAAAAACCTATACTCCACTAAATTTGAAAACCTAAGAGAAATGGATGAATATCTGAAATCCTGGGGAACCAACAAAGCTTAACCAAGGAGAGACTGACAGTTTAAACAGATCCATAATATTTGAGGAAATTGAAGCTGTAATAAAAAAAACCTCCCAACTAAAAAGCCAAGGTACACAGCAGAATTCCATAAAACATTTAAAGACGTCCTACAACCATTGTTACTCAAACTGTTCAGAAGGATACAAACAGAGGAAATTCTCCCAAATTCCTCTATGAAGGAAGCATCACTCTAATATCAAAACCAGGCAAAATACAACCAAAAAAGAAAGCTATAGATGCATTTCATTAATGAACATAGGTGCAAAAATTCTCAACAAAATACTTGCAAATCGCATACAGACCCACATCAAAAAGATCATCCATCATGATCAAGTTGGATTCATACGAGAGATGCAGGGATGGTTCAACTTACATAAATCAATAAATATCATAAAACAGATAAATGGACTGAAGGACAAAAACCACACAATCATCTCAATTGGTGCAGAAAAAGCCTTTGACAAGATCCAGCATCCCTTCGTGTATAAAGTCCTAGAGGGAATTGGACTGAAGGAAACATTCCTCAATATAATCAAAGCCATATATAGAAAACCCACTGACAACATCATCCTAAATGGAGAAAACTCGGAACCATTTCCATTAAAGGCAGGAACCTGGCAAGGCTGCCCCTTATAGCCACTCCTCTTCAATATAGTGCTTGAAACACTTGCTAGGGCAATGAGACAAGAGAAGGAAATTAAAGGAGTACTAATCAGAAAAGAGGAAGTTAAACTATCCCTTTTTGTAGATGATATGATAGTTTACATAAGGGGTGCTAAAACTTTCACCAGAAAACTTCTAGAAACAATTAAGAATTTCAGTAAAGTGGTGGGAGACAAAATTAACCTAGAAATACAAAAGTTTCTGTACAGCAAAAGAAAGTCAAGGAAGTGAAGAGAAAACCCACAGAATGGAAGGAAATCTTCATCAGCAATACATCTGACAGAGCATTAACATCCAGAATACATAGACTACTCAAAAACAAAGAAGAAAACAAATGACCTACACAAAAGATGGAGTAAAGAGTTGAACAGAGACTTCACCAGAGAGGAATTAAAGATGGCTGAGATCTTAACATCTTAAAAAGTGTTCAACATCATTAATAATTAAGGAAATGCAAATTAAAACCACTCTTAAATATCATCTCACTCTGATACGACTGGCCAAAATCAAGAAAACAAAAGACACCAAATGCTGGAGAGGTTGTGGAGAAAGGAGAAAACTCATCCACTGCTGGTGGGAATGTAAATTAGTACAACCATTATGGAAAGCATGTGGAGAACCCTAAGAGACTCAAAATGAGCCTACCACCTGACCCAGTCATACCACTCCTGGGTCTATACCCATAAGACTCATTCTACCTCAAAGATACATGCACATCCATGTTTATTGCAGCTCTCTTCACAATAGTGAAGAGCTGGAACCAACCCAAATGCCCCTCAACAGATGAGTGGAGGATAAAAATGTGGTATATCTACACAATGGAGTACTATTCAGTGGTAAAGAAAGATGACATCATGAAATTTGCAAGTAAATGGATGGAATTCGAAGGCATTATGCTAAGTGAAATAACACAATTCCGGAAAAACAAATGGCAAATGGTCTCGCTCATTTGGGGACGCTAACACCAAATCCCCAGTTGAAAGGCAAGCTGATAGAAGAAAAAGTTTGCAACAATCTACGTAGAAAAAGACTTTCTAAATCAGACATAAGCTACACATTATTGTTATATATTTTTCTTGTTTTATTTTTTAATTTATTTTTTTATTGATGCTTTGTGTATTTCATACATCATTTCCCATTTCAATTCAGGCATATTTCCTTTTCCCTTCCCCCCACCCCACCCCAGCCCATCCCAGATCATGCATTCTGCCAAAACTGTTCTGCATCTTTCTCTCAGTATTTTTTTTCATTTTTTAGCAATAAGTGATAATTTATGAGTACAAGCATCCTTCATGTAAAACCAATTTGCAAGCAGTTGTGCCCAAACCCACACAGCCTCTTGGTCCCACCATCCAGCAGGGGGGGCTTGTATGTTCAATCAAGTTGATCAAATGAGTGTCCAGGCTATATTGCTGTAATTTCACCGTTCACCCCAATCGCAGCCCTTACATTCTACCATGCCCCCTCTTCCACAGATTGTTCCCTAGGCTTAGAAAAGGGGCACAGGTGGATGAGAAGCAAAACAGTCTTTCTCTGGAGCTGTCTTGGACTCTGGTCAATTCTGGCTGTTTCATGGGCTGACAGTTTGTCCAGAAATAACCTTTTGATTTAATTGTGTCGAGGGAGGGATCTGTGGGAAGATAGGTGCGTGTGAATGCAGGTGCCCCCAAAACCAGAAAAGGACATGAGATTTCCTTGGAGTTCTTACAGCAATTTCTGAGCTGCCTGACCTGGTTGCTAGGAACTGACATGGGTTCTCTGGAAGAACAGCAAGCACTCTTAACCAATTCCCCAGCCAATATTGGTTAAAAAAAAGTATTCCAAAGCTGGAGACATGGCTTAGTGTGAAAGAGCACTGGCTTCTCTTGCAGAGGATTCTGATTTATTTCCCAGAATCCACATAGCTGCTAAAAACCATCCATGACTCCAGTTCTGGGGGATTTGATACTCTCTTCTGGCTTCCAGAACATTGCATATATCTAGTACACTTAAATACAAGCAGGCAAAACACTCATACACAGAAAATAAAAATAATTTTTTTGTAAAGTGCCCTAAGTCGTGCTGTTGTCTCCCTGAATCGAATGTTGCTTTCTCTTCCTGTCCCTAACGTATGCCCATTAATTGAACTTTTGTTCATTCTTCAAGAACCAACAAAACATTAGCCTCCTGCCTTCCATCACTTTGGCCAGAACAGTCTGCCCATGCTGGTACAGTTTTCTGTTTTTAAAATTCTTTTTTTTTTTAGATAAAAACAAAATTTTAATTGTAGAACACGTAGAAGGAGAGAGTAAAATAATGGAGTTTGAAGCTGAGATTGTGAAGGTTTTGGTCAAAAGATAAAAAATTTCATCAGGATAAGAGGAATAATTTCAAGAGAGCTACTTCATAATATAGTGGCTATAGTTAATAGCAATATATTATTACATCTTCAGTTTCCTCAAATGTTATGGGTCTGTTTAAACTATCGGTCTCTTCTTGGTTAAGCTTTGTTGATTCCCAGGATTTCAAATATTCATCCACTTCTCTTAGGTTTTCAAATTTAGTAGAGTGTAGGTTTTTGAAGTATTCCTGTATGATTGTCTGCATCTTTTCATTGTCTGTTGTGATGTTTCCCCTTTCATCACAAATTCTATTGATTTGGAGTTGCTCTTTCTTCTAGTTAACTGGGCTAGAGGTCTGTCTATCTTGTTTGCCCTTTCAAAGAACCAACTTTTGGATTCATTGATTCTTTGTATTGTTTTCTTTGTTTCTATTTAATTGATTTCTCATCTGATTTTTATTTCTTCCTCCAACTAAAAAGAACCCAGGCCCAGATGGTTACATAGCAGAATTCTATAAAACATTTAAAGAAGACTTACAGCCATTACTTCTCAAACTGTTCAGAAGAATGCAAACAGAGGGTTTTGGTATTAGAGTGATGCTGGTTTCATAGAAGGAATTTGTTTTTAAAATTCTTAACACAGATCACTTTTGTTGCGTAGTTACTGAGTGGAAGTGCTGTGTGGTGATAGCAGACAGACATTCAAACCCTGTTCTGCCCCTGCTTCACCATCACTTCACAGACAACTTTACTCACTTGGATCTCATTTTCTCATCCGTAAGTGAAGTGAAGGGTTGGAGCTGGCTACTAACCACACTCACGCCAGGCAGAATGAAAGATTGGTGGGATCCGGGGGCAGAAGGCTTTGCATTGCTACCTGGCCTCTCAGCTCACAGCCTCACTGCTTTCTCTGTTTCTCGTTCATGTTGAGTTAAAAGTGCCAACTTGGCTGAGAGCTGTCTGGAGGGAGTCCCTGTCTATAGCCTGCTATTGATTGACGTTTCAGGGAACAAAGTACTTTGAAACTACCAATTTCTTTTTCTAGTGTCCCACAGCTACTATAAAAATAGCTCTACCATAATTCTTTAAAAATGGATGTCAATATCTGTACCTGTCAAGGAAGGAAGAATGGTTTTCAGAAAATTAGCTTTTACTCAAGTCTTAGAAATGAACATGTGACCATTTTGCATTCTTTTATACTTTTTACTTTGGGGTACTGTGGCTTGCTTTCATCCTAATGTACTGAGGACCTTGGCTGGGGCATCTCCTCTGAGTTACCAGTGACTTACTCCCTGCCACTGAGCAGAGGTCCCCTGTGAGACATGTATCAGCAGTTCTGCTGGTGGTTACTCTGCACTACTAGGCAAGGTGCTCAGCCTCTCCAAGCCTCTCCTCCTGTAACATAGAATCATACAGGCACAGCAGGGTGGTGCACACCTATAATGCTGGCACTCGGGAGATGGAAGGCAGAGGACCACAAGTTTGAGGTCACCCTGGGCTGTATGGTAAGACCCTGTCTCAAAAAAAAGAAAGGAATGTGGTAATGTTAGTGCTGCTCTGTGTGACTGCAAGAACTAAATGAGACAGTATTTGCAAGTGCAGGCATGAGCACAGAGCCTTTGACTCTGTGTGTGTGTACACATATTTATGTGCATGTGGCATGAGCACAGAGCCTTTGACTCTGTGTGTGTGTACACATATTTATGTGCATGTGCACACATGTATGCATGTGTGTATGTACACATATTTGTGTGCATGTGCACACATGTATGCATGTGTGTATGTACACATTTATGTGCATGTGTACATGTGTATGCATGTNATTAAGTTTGCTTCCCAAGTTAATCACATACAGTCACCCAAAACAGCATGGGTGAATTTGATGAAATCTGTGCCTTGATTCCACCCTATAGGTATGTATAGTACAACTGCCTTCTGGAGACTCATGGGTCAAAAAACAAAAACCTAAAAAAAAAATGGGGGGATACAGAAAGATATGAAACCTTTTTGTCAAAAACCTTGCATTTCAACTCTTAAAACTAACTACAGGACAAGATTTGTATGTTCCAACAGGTCAAAATGTCACCAACTTAATGGCTGAGAAAGAAAAGATACAGCTTTGCATCGAGTAGGATTACCAGAAAGTGCCAACAGAAAGGTTGGCCCATCTGAACATTGAAAGGAAGAAAAGCGGGCTGGAGAGATAGCCTAGCGGTTAAGAGCACCGACGCTCTTGCAGAGGACCCGGGTTCGATCCCCAGCACCCACATGGCGGCTAAGAACCGTCTGTAACTCCAATTCCAGGAGAACTCCAGTTCCAGGGGAATCCGAGACCCTCTTCTGACTCCGCGGCATTGCACGACACGGGTGCACAGACTTGCATGCAGACAATACATTCATACACCTACAAAAATAAAAAATAAAAATAAAAAAAAATAAAAAAAAAAAGAAAGGAAGAAAAGCCTCAGATTGCTACAAACATCAAACCCCTCTGTGGATCCTACTTGTAACAACTATGTATAATGAGTCCTAATGAAACTTAACTTCTAGGTGCCACAAAGGTTTTAATACGAGAGACTTTCTTACCTCTCCCCCATAGAACAAGGAGAAATATGATGATGATGTCATTCTCCAACTGTAAATTGGAGACATCTATCATAGAGGTAATCTCTTATAAACCCGGTAAAACTGCCTTCTTTAATTGACTAATAGACATAGGAACTGTGAAAAGGATTATTCTCTATTCAGAACCAAATATAATACTAAAGTCTCCTTAAACTATGCACTAAAGCACAATATATTAATACAGGAGCTCTGACATCAGCAATGGATTATTCTAACAAGGAGATGTTATATTTATTTTTATCTGAAAGCAACTATGTTGTTATAATGTAAATCTCTTAACAGGCTCTAGTATTGACCCACCACTTATTTTCAGGCTCTGTAATTACTATATATGGGTGGAAGGTATATATTCACATTTTAGAGTAATATAAAATTAAAGCAGGAAAATGTGAATTCCTAAACTTAAAAAAAGACTGTAAGATGCAGGACATTTATGGCAGAATGCATGATCTGGCATGAGGTGGGGTGGGGGGAAAGGAAAGGGGAATATGTCTAAACTGAACTGAAATATGATGTCTGAAATACACAAAACATCAATAAAAGTATTATATTTAAAAAAAGAAAAAGAAAAAAACTCTCGTTGAGCCAGGTGTGGTGCTGCATGCCTTTAATCCTAGCACTCAGGAGGCAGAGGCAGTCAGAGATCTCTGTGAGTTCAAGCCCAGCCTGGTCTACAGAGTGAGTTCCAGACCAACTGGGGCATAGGGAGACCCTGTCTAAAAAAAAAGAAATGTGTCTGTTATGTTTTCTTCTAGTACTTGTAAAGTTTCAGAGCTTACATTTAGGTCGTTGTTTTATTTTGAATCAATCCTTTCTTATGCAAGTGATTAAAAGAAGTCAGGTTTCAATATTCCCCAAATGAGTGTCAAGTGTCCCAGCACTATTTACTGGCATGGCTGTCCTTCCTCCAACCCATGATTTCTACACCTCTGCTGAAAAATAGTAAATGCGTGGCTTTCCTTCTGGAGTCTGCCACTGGCCTGTGCATCTGTTTCTCCCTGTGCCATTCTGGGTCCGTTACTTTGGCTCTGAGGTAGTATTAAAATCAGTTGTAGCTACATTTCCAGCTTTGTTCTTTTTTTTACATTTTTATTATATTTTATTTTATTCCAAAATATGGATATATACACTCCACGCATAAGTCAAAATTAAAAATTCTGAGAATAAACTATAGGTTGATTCCTAAACACATTTAGAGATTCATATTTTAACAGTAAATTTGCATGCAGGTATAAAGTTGTGTAACTTTACATTCTTTTTTTAGAATATGACTACATATCCTCATCTATATATGGTAATTACAATGTGTGAGTATAAGTTGTAGGATAATTCTAGAGCCCAGTTATATATTCACATTGTAATAGCCCAGTTGCTTTCAGATACAATGAAATATAATAATAAAGTTGCTCAGTTTGACTGCCAACTAGGGATTTGGTGTTAGCATCCACAAATGAGGGAAACTATTTGCCTTTGTTTTTCTGAGACTATGTTACTTCAGTTAGTATAATTGCTTCGAGTTCTATCCATTTACCAGCAAAGCTCATGATGTCATCTTTCTTTACTGCTGCATAGAACCCCATTGTGTAGATGTACCACATTTTTGTTATCCAGTCATCAATTGAGGGCATTTGGGTTGGTTCAAGGTCTTTGCTATTGTGAAGAGAGCTGCAATAAACATAGCTGTGCATGTATCTTTGCAGTAGGATGCGTCTTGTGGGTATATACCCAGGAGTGGTATAGCTGGGTCAGGTAGTAGGCTCATTTTGGTACTGGGACACAAAAGAAACCTCAACAAATACAAAAGGATTGAAATTATCCCATGCATTCTATCAGACCACAGTGCAATAAAGCTCAATATTAACACCAGGGTAAGCCCTACTAACTATAAGAACACATGGACACTAAACAACACAATACTGAACAATGAGTGGGTCATAGAAGAAATAAAGAATAAAATAAAAGCATTCCTGGAACTAAGTGAAAATGACAATACAACACAACAAAACCTGCGGGATACATTAAAGTCAGTCCTAAGAGGGAAATTTATATCTATAAGTGCCCGCATTAAAAAAAAAATGGAAAGAAAACAAGTAAACAATCTAACACTGCAGCTAAAAACTCTTGAAAGACAACAACAAATGAATTCTAAACCCAACAGACAGGAAGAAATAACAAAAATCAGAGCAGAAATCAATGAAATAGAAACAAAGAAGACAATACAAAAAAAATCAATGAATCCAAAAGCTGGTTCTTTGAAAAGATAAACAAATAGACAGACCTCTAGCCCAGTTAACCAAGAAAGAAAGAGCAGCTCCAAATCAATAGCATTTCCAATGAAAGGGGAAACATCACAAAAGATAAAGAAATGATCCAGACAATCATAGGAGAATACTTCAAAAACCTATACTCTACTAAATTTGAAAACCTAAGAGAAATGGATGAATATCTGAAATCCTGGGATTAGCCAAAGCTTAACCAAGAAGAGATTGACAGCTTAAACAGACCCATAACACTTGAGGAAATTGAAGATGTAATAAGAAAAAAACCTCCCAACCAAAAAAAGCCCAGGCCCAGATGGCTTCACAGCAGAATTCTATAAAACATTTAAACAGGTCTTATAACCATTACTACTCAAACTTTTCAGAAGGATACAGACAGAAGGAAATATCCCAAATTCCTTCTACAAAGCCAGCATCACTCTAATACCAAAACCAGGGAAAGACACAAACAAGAAAGAAAACTATAGACCCATATCATTGATGAACACAGATGCAAAAATTCTCAACAAAATACTTGCAAATTGCATACAGACCCACATCAAAAAGATCATATATCATGACCAGGTTGGATTCACACCAGAGATGCAGGGATGGTTCAACATACATAAATCAATAAATATCATAAAACATATAAATGGACTTAAAGATAAAAACCACACAATCATCTCAATTGATGCAGAAAAAGCTTTCAACAAAATCCACATCCCCTCATGCTTAAAGTCTTAGAGGGAATTAGACTGGAGGGATCTTTCCTCAATGTAATCAAAGCCATATACAAGAAACCCACAGCCAACATTATCCTAAATGGAGAAAAGTTGGAAGCACTTCCCTTAAAGGCAGGAACATGACAAGGCTGTCCACTATTGCCATTCCTCTTCAATATAGTGCTTGAAATGCTTGCTAGGGCAATAAGACAAGAAAGCGAAATTAAAGGAGTACTAACTGGAAAAGAGGAAGTAAAACTATCCCTTTTTGCAGATGATATGATAGTTTACCTAAGGGATGCTAAAACCTCCACCAGAAAACTCTTAGAAATAATCAAAAGTTTCAGTAAAGTGGAGGGATACAAAATAAACCTAGAAAAATCGGTAGCCTTCCTTTACACCAACAATAAGCAACTGGAGAAGGAATATAAGGAGACCATCCCAATCACAATAGCCTCAAAAAAATAAAATCAAATAAAATACCTAGGAATAAACTTAACCAAAGACGCCAAAGACCTCTACAGCAAAAAATTTAAAACCCTGAAGACGGAGATTGAAAATGACATCAAAAGATGGAAAGACCTCCCATGCTCATGGATTGAAAAAATTAAAATAGTAAAAATGTCCATTCTACCCAAATTAATATACAGATTCAATGCAATCCCAATCAATATCCCCACGAGCGTTTTCACAGACTTAGAAAAAAAATCCTTAAATTCATATGGAAAAACAAAAGACCCGGGATAGCTAAAGCAACCCTGAGTGAAAAGTGCAATACTGGGGGGATTACATTACCAAACTTCAAGCTATATTACAGGGCTATAGTCATAAAGACAGCCTGGTACTGGCAAAAATAACAGAACCATTGACCAATGGAACAAAACTGAAGATCCAAACTTGAGCTCACATAACTTCAGCCACCTCATATTTGACAAAGGGGCCAAAAAAGCTCAATTAAGGAAACATAGCAACTCCAGCAAAGGTGTTGGCAAAACTGGATCACCATTTGTAGAAGAACAAAATTAAACCTCTACCTCTCACCCTGTACAAAAATCAACTCCAAATGGATCAAGTATCTCAATGTGAAGCCTGAAACCCTGAAGGTGATAAAAGAAAAAGTTGGCAACAACCTACAAGACATAGGTGTAAAAGGACACTTTCTAAACCAGACAGCAGCAGTACAGGAGGGAAGGTCAACAGTTGACAAGTGGGACCTCATAAAACTCAAAAGCTTCTGTACAGTGAAAGAAACAATCAAGGAAGTGAAGAGAAAACCCACAGAGTGGGAAGAAATCTTCACCAGTGATACATCTGACAGAGCATTAATGTCAAGAATACATAAACTACTCAAAAAACAAGTAAGAAGACAAATGATCTACTCAAAAGACGGAGTAAAGAGCTGAACAGAGTCTTCACCAGTGAGGAATTAAAAATGGCTGAGAAACATCTTTAAAAGTGTTCATCATCGGGGCTGGAGAGATGGCCTAGCGGTTAGGAGCACCGACCGCTCTTACAGAGGACCCGGGTTCGATCCCCAGCACCCACATGGCGGCTGAGAACCGTCTGAAACTCCAATTCCAGGGGAACTCCAGCTCCAGGGGAATCCAAGACCCTCTTCTGACCTCCGCGGCGTTGCACGACACGGGTGCACAGACCTGCATGCAGACAGTACATTGATACACATACAGAAATAAATAAAAAATAAAAAAAAAATAAATTAAAAAAAAAAGTGTTCATCATCATTAATAATTAGGAAATGCAAATTAAAACCACTCTCAGATATCATCTCCCTCCAGTATGGCTAAGACCAAGAAAACAAAAGAAAACAGATGCTGGAGGGGTTGTGGGGAAAGGGGAACACTCATCCATTGCTG
This sequence comes from Rhizomys pruinosus, assembly GCA_009823505.1. Taxonomy (NCBI): domain Eukaryota; kingdom Metazoa; phylum Chordata; class Mammalia; order Rodentia; family Spalacidae; genus Rhizomys; species Rhizomys pruinosus. The sequence goes on from VZQC01010002.1 coordinate 330,581, forward strand.
GTGGAAATGTAAACTTGTACAAACACTATGGAAAGCAGTGTAGAGAACCCTTAAAAGACTCAGGATGAGCTTACCATCTGTGCAGGATAGCTTTAGTGTCAACTTGACACACCTGGGTTGAGTGAGCCTCAGTTGGGGAATTGGTTCCATTGGATTGGCCTGTGGCCACATCTGTTGAGTATTGTCTTGATGGTCGAGCAGTGTGGGAGGGCCCAGCCCACAAGAGTGGTGCCACCCTGGGCAGGTTGTTGTGTATGGTATAAGAAGGCCGGCTGGGCATGAGCCAGAGGAGAGAGCAAGCCAGTGAACAGCATTCCTCCATGGCCTGTGCTTCAGCTCCTGCCTCCAGGTTCCTGTCCTGAGTTCCCGCCTTGGGCTCCTGAGTGATGACTGTGACCCAGGAGATGTAAGCTGAATAAACCCTTTCCTCCCCAAGTTGGTGTTGGTCAGAGTGTTTTGTCACAGCAATGGAAGACAAACTAGGACACCATCTGACCCTATCATACCACTCCTGGGTATATATCCCAAAGACTCATCATACCACAAAGATATATGCACATCCATGTTTATTGTAGCTCTCTTCACAATAGCAAAGAGCTGAACCAACCTATATGCCCCTCAACAGATGAGTGGATGACAAAAATGTGGTACATCTACACAACTCAGTACTATTCAGCAGTAAAGAAGGATGGCATTATGAACTTTGCAGGTAAATGGATGGAGCTCGAAGCTATTATGCTGAGTGAGGTGACACAGTCCCAGAAAGACAAACAGAGAATGGTTTCCCTCATTTGTGGATGCTAACACCAAATCCCCCAGACAAAAGGCAAGCTGAACAACAGTATGGTTATATTTTTGGTTTATCTGAAAGCAACTATGTTGTTATAATGTGAATCCCTCAGTGGGGTCTAGAATCCACCCACCAATTATTTTCAGACTCTGTAATTACTGTATATGGGTGGAGAGTATGTATCCATATTTTAGAATAATATGAAATTAACAGAGGAAAATGTGAATTCCTAAGCATAAAAAAAGACTGAGAGAAAGATGCAGGAGAGTTATGACAGAATACATGATCTGGGATGGCTTGGGGTGGGGTGGGGGGGAGGGATAGAGGAATATGCCTGAACAAAAATGAAAAATGATGTATGAAATACATAAAACATCAATAAAAAAAAGAAAGAAGAAAAAAATTCTCGGTTCTGGGATGCCGCAGGGTGACTCATTGTAGTACACTTCTGTGGGACTAGTGGGTTTTGGGGGGGTGTTCTCTTGGTTTTTCACATTATTTGTGTTTTTGCACTGCCATTTGGGCGTATGGGTGTTTTCTGTTGTGTGTCTATAGGAACTTCTTTTCAGCCTTTGCTTAATGGAATTTTGGTTTTCTTTATGTTGCTTATGTAGCTTGGTTGCTCTTTTTCTCTGGTATGAAAAACAAGTTGTTTGTTTCAGGCTCTTTCAGGGAAGTAGTCTTGTCTGGGCAGCTGGTGGGACAGTGTGGTAGATAGGCTGGTCAGGGTAGTAAGAGGGCTGGTCCCTGTCAGCAGGCATCAGATCAGGAGCCAATGAAATCTATGCTGGGGGTTTAGCTATCCTGGCTTAGGAAGCTAATCTAGAGATCTGATGCAGAGGAACTGGGGTGGGCCTGGGTCCAAGGCTAGGAGGGGACAGGGTTGGCTGGGTTGGAAGTGTTGGGGCTGCAGAGGAATGGGGTAGAGATGTGGTAGGCAGAATCTGACTTACCAGAGTTGTAGTTGGGGCAGTCTTTTGGGCAGATAAGAGACAGGGGAAGATGGGGGTTAGGAGCACCTGAATCAAGATTTAGAAATCCATAATAAGAGGTTTAGCTAGACTGGGCTAGGAAGCTAGTCCATAGATTTGAGGCAGAGGAATTGGAGCAGGCCTGGGTCCAAGGTCTTGAACATTCTTCTTGAGAGAGGATTCAGCTCATTTGAAGCATCCAATGTTCCCTAAGAGGGAAATCTGATGGCCAAAGCCAAGGAGAGAGTTTTTTCTCCAAAAGTTACAATAAAGAAAGTAAAGGGAGAGAGAGAGAGAGATAGAGAGAGAGAGAGAGAGAGAGAGAGAGAGAACTTACCATCTGTAGTATGAATGATAAACATATTTTAAGTGCAGAGCAAGGTACGTGATTGAGAAAACATTTTTCACTTACAGATTTTTTATTTTTTATTTTATGTTCATGAATGTTTGCCTGCGTGTGCGTATGTGCACCTTGTGTGTGTTTGGTGTTCCTGGAGGCTAGAAGAAGGCATCTGAGTCCCTGGAACTGGGGTTACAGGCAGTTGTGAGCTGTCATGTGGGTGCTGGGAACTGAACCCTGGTCACCTGCCAAAGCATCCAGTGCTCTTAACTCCTGAACCATCTGTCTAGTCTCAAGAAGAAAACTTGCTTTTAATTTTATTTTTGTAAAAAATTATGCATATTCATCTTTTGAATAATCTCAGAACTCCTATTTACTTACTGGATTTATATATATATAAATAACTATGTATATTTATATATATATATATATATATCATGTGTATGTATATATTCAATCTCTGATTATGTCTCCCTCAAACTCAGGAATAACTGCTGTAATATTTGACTGTTTTTAAAATTATTTTTTTTTAGTGTTTACTTCCATGTGCTTAAAGGGAATGCTTATACTGTTAACCTTTTCCCTTTCCCTTCATCTCCCTTCCATTCTCCCTCCCTTCCATTCATCTTTTTTTAAAGAATGTTTTTATATTATATTTATTATTTATGTGTATAAATGTACTGTCTGCATGTAGGTCTGTGCACCCGTGTCATGCAGTGCCATAGAGGTCAGAAGAAGGCATCGGATTTCCCTGGAACTGGAATTAAGGACGGTTCTCAGCTGCCATGTGGGTGCTGGGGATCAAACCCAGGTCCTCTGCAAGAGGAGTCCGTGCTCTTAACAGCTAGGCCATCTCTCCAGCCCCTGCATTCATCTTCTTTTTGAGATAGGATCTCATGAAAGCACAGGCCAGTTTTCAGTTTGCTATATAGTCAAGGATAGCCTTGACCCTCAGTTCTCCTTCAGCCTCACTGGAATTTATAGTCGTAATTCTATGTGTTGTTTACTTTCTTTTGTCTTTTTGAGACAGGGTCTCCCTTTAGTCCCAGCTGGCCTGGAGCTCACTCTGTAGACCAGGCTGGCCTTGAACTCACAGAGATCCGCCTGCCTCTGCCTCCCAAGTGCAAGGATTAAAGGCGTGTGCCACCACGCCCCACAATGTTGTTTACTTTCTTACATGGACTAGGAGCATCTAGCTTTTCAACATTGGTTAGCTCCATCCTCTCTCTCTGTCTCTGTCTCTCTTTCTTTCTCTCTCTCTCTCTCTCTCTCTCTCTCTCTCTCACACACACACACACACACACACACAAACATTTGCATGCATTGCCTCTCCTTTTTCTGGCTTTATTTATACAATTATAGCAAGACTTTAAGATTTACATTTATATCTTCAGAAGAGGGGGTGTGGTAGAATGTAAGGGCTGTGATTGGGGTGAATGGTGAACCTACAGCAATACAGCCTGGACACTCACTTGATCAACTTGATTGAACATACAAGCCCTGCCTGCTGGATGGTGGGACCAAGGGGCTGTGTGGGTTTGGGCACAACTGCTTGCAAATTGGTTTTACATGAAGGATGCTTGTACTCATAAATTATTACCTATTGCTAAAAAATGGAAAAAAAACTGAAAGAAAGATGCAGGACAGATATGGCAGAATGCATGATCTGGGATGGGATGGGGTGAGATGGGGGGAAGGGAAGGGGAAATATGCCTGAACTGAACTGGAAAATGATGTATGAAATACACAAAGCATCAAAAAGAAATAATAAAGTTAAAAAATAAAAAAAAGATTTACATTTATGTCTACATTATTATGTTCTTGTCCATGTTCTTGTCTAGCTTTTTCCTACAGTAAATGTTGATTATACTCAGACATCTTCCCCATCTCCACCCTCACCAAACCACCCCCATACCCCTGACTTTGTGTCTTATATTTGCAAATAAAAACCCTATCCATATTACACAACACATCTGAGCCGGGTGCCAGGAAAATCGTCTGGGAGATGTCAGTGATCCCTGGTTCTTCTACACAGCTGTGACAGTGAAAGGCCTGCTCCCTTTCCTTCGTACACGCTTGGGTCAGAATATGCCCAGGTTTCTTGGAATGGGCTTTTTGCCCTTAATTTCACTTTCTCTTACACAGTGCTTAGGAATGACAAGTAGGGATTTCTCTTCTTCTCAGCAGTCAGAAACCCTTGGTTTTCTTCATCAAACTTAGTTGTTCACAGCCCTTGCATAAAATAAAGGTTAAACTACAGTTTCCAGTCCTCACTCAGCAGAATGACCTCACTGTAGACCAAGGCATTCTCCAACAGGCTGATTCCCTCCGAGGTTCTAATGTGGGTAGAAGCAGAAGCTGCTGGGTCCTCAGAACAGGCATCAGTCAGCTCACAGGCCCCCAATCTAAGATTCTCTGAGTGGCAGTTGGGAGGTTTCTCAGCTAGAAGCTGCTAGTTTTAACCCATCTGTTTTGTCAGTAGTCACCCATCTGCTTTCCAACTATTTTGCCATTTCTTTGAATACTGTCATTTACTTCCTATGTTTATGGAGTTTTTATTATTTTTTTTTTAATTTTTTTTTTTTAATTTATTTCAGTATGTGTATGAATGTACTGTCTGCATGCAGGTCTGCGCACCCGTGTCGTGCAATGCCGCGGAGGTCAGAAGAGGGTCTCGGATTCCCCTGGAACTGGAGTTCTCCTGGAACTGGAGTCACAGACGGCTCTCGGCCGCCATGTGGGCGCTGGGGATCGAACCTGGGTCCTCTGTAAGAGTGGTCTGCGCTCTTAACCGCTAGGCCATCTCTCCAGCCCAGTTTTTATTATTTTACTGACACTTTAAAGCAGGTATTATGAGGACATGGTGGTACAGACAAATCACTGAATTTGATATTCTCAACCACAGAACCCAAGGAGAACATGTACTTATGTACAACCTGTGTTAATGTCTCTTTTAGGTAAAGGTCAAGACAGAGTCCCCATTAGCCTCCCTCAGGAATGGCCAGCAACAACCACACTGGAGTCAACCATGTAGTCTTCTATCTGCTGGGCATTCCAGGAAGAGAAGACCTACATGAGTGGCTTTCTGTACCCCTCTGCATCTCCTATGTCCTTGCCCTCCTTGGGAATGGTCTGCTCATCTTCATCATCCTGACAACAAGCATCCTCCATGAACCCATGTACCTTTTATTCTGTATGCTGGCTTGAACTGACATTGCCTTTGCCACTACCACAGGACCCAAGACACTGGCCATATTCTGGTGCAGTAACAACAAAATTTCTCTTAATGGTTGCATTGCCCAGCTCTACTTCCAGCATTTTTTTAACATTTTTTTATTGATGCTTTGTGCATTTCATACATCATTTTCCAATTCAGTTCAGGCATATTTCCCTTTCCCTTAGCCCCACCCCCACCCCAACCCAGATCATGCATTCTGCCATAACTGTCCTGCATATTTCTCTCAGTTTTTTTTTTTCATTTTTTAGCTATAAGTGATAGTCCATGAGTACAAGCATCCTTCATGTAAAACCAATTTGCAGGCTGTTGTGCCCAAATCCCCACAGCCCCACCTTCCAGCGGGGGGTGAGGGGTTGTATGTTCAATCAGGTTGATCAAATGAGTGTCCAGACTACATTGCTGTAATTTCACCATTCACCCCAAACTCAGCCCTTACATTCTACCACGCCCCCTCTTCCACAGATTATTCCCTAGGCTTAGAAAAGGGGCACAGGTGGATGAGAAGCAAAACAGTCCCCTCTCTCTGGAGCTGTTGTCTTGGACTCTGGTCAATTCTGGCTGTTTCCTTTCATGGGCTGACAGTTTGACCAGGAATAACCTTTCGATCCTACTAATGAAGCACAAGCAATTAGATATATAGGTATTTAAGCAGCACTAATAGTTATGGTAGGTTACTTTAGCATAGACACATGTTTGGATATGTTAATCCATGAATTACAATTTTCCCCCCTGTTAAATATGACAGGGTCTTACTGTGGCTTATAACATCTCCTAACCTGTAGAGGATGTAAGCTTGTGGCATCAGCCATGGGTTATTTCTCCAAGGGGAGAGCCAATAGCCAATTAGATTTGGGATATACAGGCACATGGCTGCCTCTGCTGCACAGTATTTCCAGGCAGGTGAGAGGTGGTACTGGTGTTGACGGAGGAGTCTTGTCTTGACTCAAGGAGACCTGTATTTGCTTTATTGGTTTTAGTGGCCTTTGGTAACACTCTCTGGTGTTCCAGAGGCCATCTGTACACTTGCATGTGTGGTCTCAATACATCTTCCCCATGTTAAACATCAGGTCTTCAGCACCAGGGCCTATCGTCTCTCTTCTTTGCAGGTATCCCAGTTTAGAGGCAAGGAGCCTTTACCTTTGGTGGGGCCTTAGATCGCCTGGACAACATCTCCCTGGTAGAATAATCCATTACGATGTCAGAGCTCCTGTATTGATATATTTTTGCTTAAGTGCATAGTTTAAGGACTGTAGTATTATATTTTGTTCTGAACAGAGAATAATCCTTTTTACAGTTCTTATGTCTATTAGTCAATTAAAAAGGCAGATTTTACCGGTTTTTATAAGAGATTACCTCTAAAATAGTTGTCTCAATTTACAGTTGGAGACGACCTCATCATCTCATATTTCTCCTTGTTCTGGGGGGGAGGCAAGAAAGTCTCTCATATCAAAACCTTTGTGGCACCTAGAAGGTAAGTTTCATTAGGACTCATTATAAATAGTTGTTACTGTAGGAGCAACAGAGGGGTTTCGATGTTTAGTGGCAATCTGAGGCTTTTCTTCCTTTCAATGTTCAGATGGGTCACCTTTCAGGTGGCACTTTCTGGTATATTCCTACTCAATGCAAAGCTGTATCTTTTCTTTTCTCAGCCATTAAGTTGTGACATTTTGACCTGTTGGAACACACAAATCTTTTCTCCCGTAGTTAGTTTTTAAGATTTAAATTGCAAGGTTTTTGACGAAAAGGTTTCATGTCTATCTGTATCCCCCCCTTTTTTTTTTTTTTGAACCATGAGTCTCCAGAAACAGTTTGTATTATACATGAACTATAGGGTGGAATCAAGGTTCCAGATTTTCATCAAATTCACCCATGTTGTTTTTGGGTGACTATATATGATAACTTGGGGAGCAAACTTAATTTTTTTTTATGTTAATATTTTATATAAAGAGAATGCTAACAAGGGATACTGTACAACAGAGAAACTAGAGAGAACATTTGTAATGTGCCAATCCCAGAGTTATTGCTTAACAATTTTATGTAAAACAAATGTGGACAACAGTGATTTATATCTCCATTTAACAGATGCATTACCGGTTTTATCCAAGTCCTGTAAACCAATGTTGTTTAATATACACAATTTACATTTTACTAAGTCCTAAAACCCATGTAATCTGTAGACAGTGTCTATGCAAAACTGGGGATATTGTTGAACTCACGTCAATTAAAATATGCCTAATCGAATATACACCCATGTCCCTCTCCCACCCCCACCCCCCCTCGCCCTTCCCAATTCACCATTTCAGTCAGTTTTTCTGATGCAGTCTTTCTGTTGTTGTTCTTTTACTGATGCATCCCCCCACGAGAAATATTTATATCTGGGTTATTGGTACTAGCATGCCACATATGAGGGACAACCTTTGTTGTTTGTTTTTTCTGGACTGTGTAGCTTACTTAATTACATAATGTCTTCTAGCTCCATCCATTTCCTGCAAAGTTCATGATGTTGTCCCTTTACACGCTACATAGAACTCCATTGTATACATGACCACATTTTCTCTATCCACTCGTCACAGTTGAGGGGCACCTGGCTGGTTCCAGCTTTTTGCTATTGTAACAGAGCTGCAATAAACATAGCTGTGCATGTATCTTTGCAGTAAGATGTGTTTTGTGGTTATATACCCAGGAGTGGTAGGACTGGGTCAAATGGAAGGCCTGTTTTGAGTCTTCTAAGGGTTTCTCCACACTGCTTTCCACGTGGCTGTACCAGTTACATTCCCACCAGCAATGGATGATGTTCCCCTTTCCCCACAACCAACTCCAGCACTTGGCATCATTTGTTCTTGATCCTAGCCAGTCTTATTGGAGTAAGGTGATATCTCAAAGTGGTTTTAATTGTGCATTTCCTTAATTATCAGAGATGCTGAACACTCTTAAGATGTTTCTCGGCCATCTCTATTTCCTCTCTGTGAAGTCTCTATTCAGATCTTTGCTCCATCTTTTGAGTGTTTCATTCTTTTCTTTTCTTCTTTATTTTTGAGTACTTGTATACTCTGGAGATTAGAGCTGGTCAGATTGTGTCTGCAGTGAAACGTTTCCTCCCACCTTGGGTTTTTCTTTACTTCCTTTATTGTTTCTTTTGATGTACAGAAGCTTTTGAGTTTTAATGAGGTCCCATTTGTCAATTGTTGATCTTATTTCTTGTGCAGGCTGCTGTCTGATGTAGGAAATCTTTTCCTACGCCTATGTCTTGTAGTCTGCTGCCAAGCTTCTCTTCTATCAACCTCCGAGTTTGGGGTTTCACTTGAGGTCTTTGGTCCATCTGGAGTTGACCTTTGTACAAGGCGAGAGGTAGGGGTTTAATTTCATTCTTCTACAAGTGGTGATACCAATTTTGGCCAACACAAACTTGCTGAAGATGCTTGTCTTTCCTCCATTGTGGTCTTCTTTGGCCCCCTTGTCAAATATGAGGTGGCTAAATTGAATGAGCTCAGGTTTGGATCTTCAGTTTTAGTCCATGGTCAACTGGTCTGTTTTGTGCCATACAAGGCTGTTTTTATGACTATAGACCTGTAGTATAGTTGGATGTCCTGGTATAGCAATCCCCCCCTAATTGCTCTTTTCGCTCTGGGTTGTTTTGGCTATTAGGTCTTTGGGGTCTTTTGTTTTGTCCAAATGAAATTGAGGATTTTTTTTTCCAAGCCTTGAAGAAATTCTTGGGGATTTTGATTGGGATGCATTAAATCTGTACACTATTTTGGGTTGGATGGACATTTTACTATATTTATTTTTCCCAATCCATGAGCATGGAGGTTGTGCCATCTTCTGATGTCTTCTCAATTTCCTATTTCACGGGGTTTTTAAAATTTTTGTTGTAGAGATCATTGGTGTCCTTGGTTAAGTTTGTTCCTAGGTATTTATTGTTTTTTGAGGCGATTGTGAGTGGGAAGGTTCCCTTGTAGTCCTTCTTCAGTTTTGCTTGTTGTTGTGTAACGAAAGGCTAACTGATTTTTCTAGATTTGATTTGTAATCATGGCCACTTTAACCAAAGCATCTTAATCGTTCTTTAGGAGTTNTCCAATTCCAGGAGAGCTCCAGTTCCAGGGGAATCTGAGACCCTCTTCTGACCTCCGCGGCATTGCACGACACGGGTGCACAAACTTGCATGCAGACAGTACATTGATACACATACAGAAAAATAAAAATGCCGGGCGTGGTGGTGCACGCCTTTAATCCTAGCACTTGGGAGGCAGAGGCACGAGGATCTCTGAGAGTTCGGGGCCAGCCTGGTCTACAGAGTGAGTTCCAGGACAGCCAGAGCTACAGGGAGACCCTGTCTCAAAAATAAAATAAAATAAAATAAAATAAAATAAAAAATAAAATAAAAAAAAAACCAAAATGAATACTGAGAGAATAAAACATCAGAATCTGTATTTAGAGGGAAACTTATAGCTTTAAATGTTTAAATTATAAAACAAATGAAGTATAAAATCATCCAAGTAGCTTTGAAAACAAAAGGAAAGTAAACCAAAGAAGGAAATAACCAAGAAAAGAAATTAATGAACTAGAAAACTTAATAAAGCAAATTCTTTGTAAATACTGTTATGCTGACTGATTGGGAAATATAAAACATACAGACTGTAAATATTAGAAAAATTAGGCAGGCATATCATGAGAAAACTTACATACTTTAAGAGGAAGAACAGCAAATGCTATGAGCAATTTCATGCCAAGAAATTAAACAACTTAAATGGATAGATCCCTTTAAGATACATTTTTAAATGGCGGTGTCAAAAGAAAAGTGGTGCATTTTTTTAAAAAAAGCCTGTAACTTGTATTGCATGGCATCGCAAAATACAGAGTATATGAGGTATTACTTCTGGAAATGAAAAGAAAACCACATATAAACACATAGTACAAGTACTATCCTGAAGTTTTATGGGCCAAGTTGGCACAACAACAAGGCCCCATTAATGGAAAACTAGTTCCTTCTGGCCAACAGGATGGAATCTCTAGTCTGGGTAGACACCTAACACTCCAGGTGATCTGGTCAATCACCTGACCAAAGAACAACCCCTCAGGAAAGGGGGACTACCCATAGAAAAGCAGGCTTACCATAAGCATGGCTAAAGAGATAGGTGAAATAATTA